>KN834792.1:173708-464403 GCA_000827265.1 Collybiopsis luxurians FD-317 M1 | reverse complement strand
ATCAAAAATTGTTTGCGAATTTTTGATGGACCGGATTCGTTTGCGAATTTTTGATGGACCGGATTTGACATTCGCGAATCCGATATTTTCATTCATCATAACTGGGACCCCGGTCACCAATTCCCAGTGCGATACTTAAAAGATCCTCAGCTACCAATGCATCCCAGTCTTTCCTACGATCTGTCATGATCTCTCGAAAATACCACTATATCTTTCTTCTAGCATTCCAGCAGCTTATTTTCCTACTACTTCACAAAGCCAGACATTACATTGGAGAATATCAAGCCCTCGGAGACTTGATCATTGACAGCATCCTCATACTTTGGCTCCCCCTGTCTGTATGGATATCCCTCCTTCAACTCTGTCGATGTATTGGTGCCCCAATATCCAGTTCATCTATGACTTCACTGCCTCCATCCGAACAAGCTTCTGAGTCTATATCACAGCATACAGCGGCAGAGACTGTGAATGATTTTCTTGTGCTGGTAGCTTTCGGGCACACATGGCTGACATTTTATCAACTGTTTTATGGTGAGCTCATTCAGCATTGGATCCCATACACAACTCTCATGTTTTGTTGAGTTTAGTCATTATTGACAATTACATAGTGACATCAGCCAGCAATGCAAACCCCTCAGTTATATTGATAACATCCATGACCCTCCTCCTCATCATTGGTTTTGGAAAGTGCCTCTTGATCTTTGGCATACCGCAGGATTTCCAATATTGGGGTTACTTCTTGCAGCTGCACAGGATTGCTTCATTTATATTCTTGGTATGGGATTTAATCCTGTGGATCATTGAGTTGTTTCAGAGACATGTTGAGATTTACCGGAGGAGATAATGATTCACTGTATTTTAGGTTGAGGTTGTTGTATGAGTATTTTTTCTTTGCACAGGACCGCTGGAGTACTTTGTTTTTATTGTGTTTTCACTTCTTACTGGATTGTTTCCCAATGTTGAACACTTCACGGCTACCCCTAACACAAATTTTTTGGCTACAGCTTACATGTATACCCTTATGATACTTGCTTAGCTACCATGCTTCTTTTGTAGCTTTTGCCTGCTTTGTTACATGCTTTCGACTTTGCTATCGGTACATCTAATACAACTTATATATATTGCGCGGTTCTCCTGCCTGCATTTCCATTAACTGTGTGCCTTTTGTTCAGCCGAACACTGGAGGCTCAGCCAGAGAAAGACGCGTAAATTTTATTCAGGATGCGGAACGCGTCTTCGGAATTTCGGCCCAAAGTGTCATGTGCTACGCGACAGGCTTGTCACCCGCTGCTCAAGTAGTGGTGAGAGATAATCAAAATATCCGGATTTCGGTTAGAGACTGAATAAAACAAGGCAATTGAGAAATACTTGACAGAAAATGGTGTATGGCGGGGAACCAGTTGGATAGGCAGGAAAGCAGGTGAATGGAATAGGATATGGTCCACAAGATCAAATTCGTAGCTTTTTTGAAAATTCGAAGGTTCAGGGTCGTAGGGACACACCAGTAACAAAGTATTCTGACAGTAGCTGGTCCTCCTGGAAGATGATGCATTCCAGCACACTTGAAGCAGTGACGACATGGAGCAAGTTGAAAAACTCCCGGAAGATAGGCGGCACAATACTGAGGTTGCGTGTGTCAGGACAAGAAAGAGATGTTAGATAAAATGAAGGAAGAGAACAACTACCTGACGAAAGGTCTGCATCAGCATTATGAAAAGAGAAATCAGCATTGACCGGCAGTTTGCCTCAAAATCTCGTAGCTAAAGAACCTTTGCCTCATTATTAGCATCGACGAAGAGGCTGCCACCTCAATGCCAAGTTGCTCTCGAGCTCAGCATTGGAAAAGAGGATTGACAGTAGCGGTGAACCCATTCCAAAAAGAAGAAAATAGCAGTGGCTGAGATGTCGTCACCTCAAGATTAGCATTAACAAAGAGACATGAGCAGTAGCAGCGGGACCGCCGCGGAAAAAGCAGCAATAGCAAATAAGCTGTCTACGTTGACCATCGATCCAAGTTAACAGTAGCAATAGACCATTGCCGAATACCCTTTTAAGTCGTAATATCTCTCGTCTCCTAGTCTTCCCTTCTCTTCGTTTTCCTCTTTGGCCTGAACCCCAATCCCTGTGTCTCGACTCAATCCCATCCCTTGAGCTGATGCTCCACCTCACAAATGGTTTCCTCTTCAATCGATTCAACTGACAAAATGGTCGCTCAAAACGACTCCTGCCCACTCTCAATCTTCTGTCCATCCACAGCCTGACCCCACACCCCACTCTCTTTCTTCCCCTCTCTACCTATCAAAGCACTGTCGCCTTGACGATTAGTAGCACGGGTCGGAAGCTAGTTTGAAGAAAGGCGCGCGACGAGTCTTTTTGAAGATAATTTATAACAGAAGTGAAGCCGAGGTAGCATTTCCATCTTGACCGGATCAGTTGGAATGAAAGAACTGTTAAGAGAAAGTCTGTTATGGAACTCGGTTTGAAAACCTCAAATCGACGCCTCCGTATCATGTCACGTGAATGTCCAAGACTAAAGTTTGTACCTAGTCCGGTCCGGGTCCTATATAGGCATGTTCAGACAATGCCCGTGCTCCAAGTCGCCGAATGCCTTATCCCCTAGTTCGCTCAAAGCGCCTCGCACAGCGCAGCGGTTTGTTAGTGCTATAGTCAGGGAAATGGATGGAGAGGAGTGAACGGATCCGGAGATTTTTAAAGGGCTCTTCGAGCAAGGGGTATGTGCTGACCTCCCTTGTTCTGCGGTTAACCTCACTCTTATTTTGAATCAGCGAATGGGTAATGAGACCTCTCCTTCTCACGGAAGTTCAGAATTATCATTCACCTCTGCTATCATTGCTGTCAAAGAGCTCGCAAAGATCGACCCCTCCGTCTTTGTTCTGTGAGACATACACAATACATCGGTCAACACAGTGCTGAACATACGCCACTGAAGAGCAACAGGCGAAATGGCTTCCTTCGCTGGCTACGGAACATGTACGGTGACAGGCTCCTTCGAAAGTGCGTTACTGAAATAAGCTGTAGCTCGGTTCTTTCTGTTTATCAGAACCAGCATCCGGTTCCGACGCATTTGCCCTTTAAACCAAGGTTCAGAAGGTCGGAAATGATTATGTTCTGGATGGAACAAAGATGTGGATCACAAATTCGTATGAAGCCAGTATCTTTTGGATTTTCGCCCACGTAAGTAATCTGACCTGCGTCGTGACTGAGCTTACCCTCCTCCAGATCGATCCTTCAAAAGATTATAAAGGAATAACATGCTTTTTCGCCACGAAGAATATGTGCATTGAAATTACGAAGAAGGAACGAAAGTTGGGCATCAGGGCATTTTTACGTGTACACTAAACCTTTGATGATCTCAAGGTAAGGAATTTGTCTTCACAACTTATGACGTTCCTTATCCCTTCGCAGATTCCTGCAGAAAACATCATCGGTGGTGAGGGTCAAGGTTACAAGGTTAGATATGGAACAAATGCGTCATGATCATAAATGCTTATTCGAACTCAAAATTGCCATCGAAATCCTAAACGAAAGTACTCATACTTTGCAAATCCTAAGTTTCTGTTATCTCACCCCTTTCACAGGCCGCATCGGTATCGCCGCCCAAATGCTCGGCCTCGCCCAGGGTGCCTTCAACCTCGCCGTTCCATACACCTACACCCGAAACCAATTCTCCCAACCTATCGGTACCTTCCAAGGCATGGCCTTTGATTTCGCTCGCGCCGCCACGCAAATTGAAACCGCCAAGCTATTAACTTACAATGCCGCGAGACGGAAGGAGGCCGGATTGAGTTTTGTGAAGGAGGCGGCGATGGCGAAATGGTGGGCTTCGCAAGTTGCGCAGGAGGTTAGTGGGAGTGCGATTGAGTAGATGGGAGGCCTAGGATTTACGAGAGAAACGGGGGTGGAGAAGTTTTGGAGGGATTCAAAGATTGTGAGTGGGGGGTTGCTTCTGCTTTGCGGGATGCCATGAATGTGCGCATACTGATGTGATTTTGGTTTCTGATTAGGGTGCGATTTACGAGGGAACGTCAAATATTCAGCTTCAGACGATTGCCAAGTTCATTCAAAAGGAGTATACGCCTTGACGACTTTCTTCATGTCAATTATTTTTTGCAATATCGTGAATACTCAATTTTCTGCATATAATCCATCTCAGTGATTTGTATGATCTTTCGAATACGCTATCCCGCGAGAAAACCAGTGCCGACTGGCACTTTGTGAGAGGTATCAACAGCTTTGTGTTGATACAGTTTACCAAAGAAGACTTACAGGCGTCTATATATTGTTCGCCTCCATGCCGGACAGGAAGTCCGCAGTACCATATCCGTCCACCTGTCGCATGGCTTTCTCTCGCTTAACTTATAAGTTTTCAATGCATCAAACTACTAATTATGTGATTGTTGTCCCTTGTCCAAAACATCACCACCCTCACCTCAGGTTGCCTAGAGCGGAAAACCCTCCGCATAACTGTGGCAAATAGTGGCTGTATGCAGATGTATTAGTAAAATATAAGTGCAAGTCTGTATATTGGCGTACTGAGAGTCCGCACTGTTCCGTAAAGCCCTTTCACTGTCTCCCTCCTTGCCGGTCTTATTGTCTGTGATAGAAACAGAAAGGCAGTAATGAGCGGTGTAATGGGTGCTGTAAAGTTTGGCGCACTGGCAATTGGTGACCGGGGTCCGCAGGATCCAAATATATTGGACAATCGAGGAGTTGTGGCGCACTGGCAATCGGTGACCGGGTCCGCAGGATCCAAATATATTGGACAATCGAGGAGTTGTGGCGCACTGGCAATCGGTGACCGGGGTCCGCAGGATCCAAATATATTGGACAATTGAGGAGACTCACTCACTCAGCAACTGTAAAGTGGATCACTGAAAGGGAAGGATATGAGAAAGACCGGCTAAAAGATGTTGAGTCTCCTCGATTGTCCAATATATTTGGATCCTGCGGGCCCCGGTCACCGATTGCCAGTGCGCAGGCTTAAAAGATCCTATCCTGGTACCAATGCATCCCGGTCTTTACAACGATCTGTCATGATCTCTCGACAATACCACTATATCTCTCTTCTAGCATTCCAGCAGCTTATTTCCCTATTACTTCACAAAGCCAGACATTACATTGGAGAATATCAAGCCCTCGGAGACTTGATCGTTGACAGCTTCCTCATACTTTGGCTCCCCCTGTCTGTATGGATATCCCTCCGTCAACTCTGTCGATGTATTGGTGCCCCAATATCCAGTTCATCTATGACTTCACTGCCTCCATCCGAACAAGCTTCTGAGTCTATATCGCAGCATACAGCGGCAGAGACTTTGAATGATTTTCTTGTGCTGGTAGCTTTCGGGCACACATGGCTGGCATTTTATCAACTGTTTTATGGTGAGCTCATTCAGCATTGGATCCCATACACAACTCTCATGTTTTGTTGAGTTCAGTCATTATTGACAATTATATAGTGACATCGGCCAGCAATGCAAACCCCTCTGTTATATTGATAACATCCATGACCCTCTTCCTCATCATCGGTTTTGGAAAGTGCCTCTTGATTTTTGGCATACCGCAGGATTTCCAATATTGGGGTTACTTCTTACAGCTGCACAAGATTGCATTGTTCATTTTCTCGGTATGGTATTTAATCCTGTGGATCATTGACCTGTTTCAAAAACATGTTGAGATTTACTGGAGGAGACAGTGATTTAATATCTCTTTAGGTTGAGGTTGTGGTATGAGTGGTTTTTTGGTACTATGGTGGTCATTGGCCATATTGCATCTTCACTGCTCAATAGATTTTTTTCCCGAAATTAGCTACCTGAAAGCTACTCCCAATCTAACTTTTGGCTGAGATTTATATGTATACACTTACAATATCATTGTAGCAACCTTCTCTTTCTCATAGCTTTACCTGCTTGGTTTCATGCTATCGACTCTACTTTTGGCAGTACATTGAATGCATCTTAAATATTTGTTTTGCGCATCTTCCTGCTGTAAAAAATTGTCTGAATTTCCATTAACTGTGCCCCCTTTCGTTCAGCAGAACATTAAAAACTCAGCCAGAGAAAGACACATAAATTTTGTTCTGGACATGTCTTCGGAATTTCAGCCCAAAGTGTCACATGCCATGCAACAGTCACTCGCTGCACAAATAGTTGTGATAGATGCTCAATAAAGACTGAACAAAATAAGATTGTTGAGAAATTCTTTGCATGCAGAACATGCCAGAAACTGGCTGAATAGGAAGAATGAAAGAGAAAAGAGAGCAGAATCAGTTGACCACTCAAACCAGGAAAGAAAGAAAAAAATCAAAATATCCTAATGATGGCCCCTGACAATGATAAATGATACAGATACTCATGTGAACACTCTATATGATGTAATGATTGCAGAAGATGTTATTAGACATCATTTCTTGAAATCATCCTGGCCTACTACTGTGCACCCTAGTAATTGTCTTTTCAAAAAACTTCATTCTGTTATAGTCTCTCAACAACCCTACTATATATTTCTTCTAGCAATCTTGCAGCTTATATGTCTACTACTTCACATAGGCAGACATCACATCGGGGATTTTCAAGCCCTCGGAGGTTTGGTCATTGACGGCTCCCTCATACTTTGGCTTACTGTGTCTGTATGGATCTCCTTTCTTCAGCTCTGTCAATGTATTGGCATCCTCATATCCAATGCATCTTTGGCTTTGCTGCCTCCATCCAAGCAGTCTTCTGAGTCCATACTACAGCATCATGACACAGCAACAGAGACTCTGAACAAATCTCTTGTGCTGATCTCTTTCGGACACACATGGCTTGCCTTTTTCCATTTGCATTACGGTGAGTTTATCCGCTGTTGAATCTGGTCCACAATTGTCACATTTGTTGAGTCTAGTCATTTTCGGCAATTACATAGTAACATTGAACCTCAGCGCAAACCCCTCTGTCATATTGATGACATTCACTGCTATGATCCTAGTATTAACTTCCATGACCCTCTTCCTCATCTTCAGGTTTGGAAAATGCCTTTTGATTTTTGGCATACTGCAGGATTTTGAATATTGGGGTTACTTCTTACAGGTGTACAAAATTGCATCATTAATATTCTCAGTGTGGAGCTTGATCCTGTGGGTCATTGACTTTTTTGAGGGAGGGTTTGAGACATGTAGAAGAAGGATAGAGTGATTTGCTGTGCTTGTAAACCAAGGTCATTGTTTGCATGTTTTTTCTTTGCAGTGGTCATTGACTTGATTGCATCTTTACAACTAGATTTTCTCTCCCAATCTTAGTCACCTTGCGGCTCCTTTCAACATGAACTCTTAGCTACAATTACATGTACATCTTTGTGACACCTTAGTAGCCATTATCTCTGTTTCATGGCTTTTACCTGCCTTGTTTTTATGCTCTCAATGTTGTACAGGATTTGTATTCACTTTGTGTACTTTCTCAACAGGTGTCTTCCTGCCCTTAGTTGCATGCCTGATTTGTTGGTTGTACACCAGAAGTCCAACTAGAGAATGATGCGTCGGTTTGTTCAGGACGCGCATCTTCAGGTTTTTGGCCCGGAGTGTCACGTGCTATGCAACAAATCCTCACTAGACCTCAGACTCGCTGATTTGTGTAAGATATATTATATTCCAGAACTGTATAGCAACAGGACCATCGAGAAAGTATTTGCCGACAAGGATCTTTAGTGGGAGGGAAGGAGGAATGGCATGGGCCTAGCCTAAGAGCAAATGTGGTAGCTTTTTTGAGGCCAAATTGTCAAGAGATCAGTATCGAGCCGAAATTTCAGAGATATAGCGACACACTAGTAGTACAGCATTCAGATGCATTAGCCATATCTAGTCTTCCTGGAAGAGAATCCCTTTCGGCACATTCGAAACAATGTCAACATTTTGAAGTATAAGAAATTCCAGAAAGATTAGTCGACATGATGATGTGCTCGCATGTATTGTCCCAGTCGTCCACTGAAAGCTTAGGATCAAGCTAAGGGTCCGCTGAGAAGATACGGGAGCTGATATCTTGAAGCTTGAACACCTAGAGTTGTAAAATTGTTGAATGCACAGTCCACCATCGAGGAATAACCAGATTGAAATGAGTGTCTAGTAGCATTCTGCTAGCCAGTATAAAGTAGTATTACTGGGAAGCAGAGGAAAGTCGATAAACTAGCAATGAGTGACGACGACGACAAGAATTAGGCCGATTACATAATTTGCCCAAACTCTTTTCGGACCGAACGGATGCAATGCTAAGAAAAGCACACATCTCTTGCCAACAGACGTGCCGCCGAACATCCCAGGTCGGTTCCTCTTATGCCCTGTGTCCAGGCTGAATACCCTATCATCGATGGTACCCTTTCGCAAAATCCAGCATTTCGCCCGCTCAAAAGCGCCTCGCACAGCGCAGCGCAGCGGTTTGGTAGCGCTATAGCCAGGGAAATGGATGGAGAGGAGTAACGGGATCCGGAGATTTTTAAAGGGCTCTTTGAGCAACGCGTATGTGCTGACCTCCCTTGTTTTACGGTTAAGCTCACCCTTATTCTGAATCAGTGAATGGGTATTGAAACCTCTGCTTCTCACGAAGGTTCGGAGTCATCAGAGTCATCATTCACCTCTGCCATCATTGCTATCGAAGAGCTTGCAAAGATCAACCCCTTCGTCTTTGTTCTGTGCGACGTACATAGTACATTAGTCAACATAGTGATGAGAACGTACGCGACTGAAGAGCAAAAAGAGAAATGGCTTCCTTCGCTGGCTACGGAACATGTATGGATATAGGCTCTTTCCATGCTCGTTACTGAAACAAGCTGTAGCTCGGCTCTTTCTGTTTATCAGAACCAGCATCCGGTTCTGACGCATTTGCCCTACAAACCAAGGCACGGAACGTCGGAGATGATTATGTTTTGCAGATGCGGATCACAATCTCGTATGAAGCCAATATCTTTTGGATTTTCGCCCACGCAAGTAATCTGATCCGCGTCACGAGTGAGCTTACCCTCCTCCAGATCGGTCCTTCAAAAGACTATAAAGGAATAATATGCTTTTTCGCCACGAAGAATATGAGCATTGGAACTACGAAGAAGGAACAAAAGTTGGGCATCAGGGCATTTTTACGTGTACACTAAACCTTTGATGATCTCAAGGTAAGGAATTTGTCTTTACAACTTATGACGTTCCTTACCCCTTCGCAGATTCCTGCGGAAAACATCATCGGTGGTGAGGGTAAAGGTTACAAGGCAAGATATTTAACAAATACGCCATGATCATGGATACTTACTCGAATTCCAGATTGCCATTGAAATTCTAAACGAAGGTACCGCATTCGGCAAATCCTAAGTTTCTCTCATCTCATCCCTTTTACAGGCCGCATCGGTATCGCCATCTAAATGCTCGGTCTCGCTCAGGGTGCCTTCAACCTTGCCGTTCCATACACCTACACCCGCAATCAATTCTCCCAACCTATCGGTACCTTCCAAGGCATGGCCTTTGATTTCGCTCGCGCCGCCACGCGAATCGAAACTGCCAAGCTATTAACATATAATACCACGAGGCGGAAGGAGGCCGGATCGAGTTTTGTGAAGGAGGCGGCGATGGCGAAATGGTGGGCTTCGCAGGTTGCGCGGGAGGTTAGTGGGAGTGCGATTGAGTAGATGGGGCTTCTTGGGTTTACTTGGGTTTACGAGAGAGACGGGGGTGGAGAAGTTCTGGAGTGATTCGAAGACTGTGAGTGGAGGGTTGTTTCTTGCTTTGACGGGGTGCATGCTGAATTGATTTTTGATTCTTTTTTAGGGAGCGATTTATGAGGGAACATCGGATATCCAGCTGCAGACGATTGCCAAGTTCATTGAAAAGGAGTATACGCCTTGATGACCTTCTTCATGTTAATTTTTTGCAATATCCTGAATACTCATTTTACTGCATATATTCCATTTCAGTGATTTGTATGATCTTTCGAATGCACCATTCCGCGAGAAGCCAGTGCCGACTGGCACTTCGTGAGAGGTATCAACAGCTTTGCGTCGATGCAGTTTAACTAAGAAGAATCTTATAGGCGTCAATATGTTGTTCGCTTCAATGCCGAACACGAAGTCCGCAGTACTTCCACGTCCGTCCTCCTGTCGCATCTCGTTTCTTAAAGGCCTAGCAAGTTCTTGATGCATCACACAACTAGCCTACAGATTGCTCTTCCCGGTCCAGATCATTAGAGCAGAAAGCCTTCGCCGTAACTCTGGTGATTAGTAAGTGTACGTAGCTGTATTGATAACATATAGGCACGCTGTACTGAGAAATATGCACTGTGCCTTAAAGCTCTTTCAGCGGCTCCCTCCTTTCCGGTCCAGTCGTATCTATACTGATAGAAATAAGAGAGACAGTTAGCTTTACATATTCGAAGGTGTAAAGTTTGACTGTTGTACAATTGGTGTCCGGGTTCCCGGGATGATGATGATGGATGCAATATATAAAATGCACGTCCGCCCTTTCGGCCCATTGATTTTCGCATGTAGGACGATGACGGGGGCAATATCAAAGTTCAAACATCGTTGCCTCCAAAGGACACGATGATGGGCAATATTAAAGTTCAAACATCACTGCCTCCAAATCCTCCAAAGGACACAATGATGGGCAATATTAAAGTTCAAACATCGCTGCCTCCAAAGGACGATGATGGGCAATATTAAAGTTCAAACATCGCTGCCTCCAAAGGACGATGATGGGCAATATTAAAGTTCAAACATCGCTGCCTTCAAAAGACACAATGATGGGCAATATCAAAGTTCAAACATCGCTGCCTCCAAAGGACACAATGATGGGCAATATTCAAGTTTAAACCTCATTGCCTCCAAAGGACCTGATGTTGGGCAACTTTATTAAAGTTCAAACATCGTTGCCTCCAAAGGACCTGATGTTGGGCAATATTAAAGTTCAAACATCATTGCTTCCAAAGGACCCAATGATGGGCAATATTAAAGTTCAAACATCCTTGCCTTCAAGGGACACGATGATAGAGGCAATATTAAATTTCCAATCCTTAATGCTCCCGGAACCCGGTACACCAATTGTATGATTGAGAATGATTACGCCGGGTGTCAAAGGTTTAAAAGATCCTGGCTTGCTACTATACATCCCAGTCTTCTCTTCGAAATACTACAATCTGTCATGATCTCTCGACAGCACTACTATGTCCTTCTGCTAGCAGTCCTACAACTTATTTCTCTACTACTTCACATAGGCAGACATCACATCGGAGAATATCAAGCCCTCGGAGAATTGATCATTAACGGCTTCCTTATACTTTGGCTTCCCCTGTCTGTACGGATTTCCCTCCTTCAACTCTGTCAATGTATTGGCACCCCAATATCCAATTCATCTTTGGGTTTGCTGGCTCCATCCGAACATGCTTCGGAGTCCACACCACAGCATACAACGACAGAGACTTTAAATGATTTTCTTGTGCTGATTGCATTTGGGCATGCATGGCTGGCATTTCTTCATCTGTTCTACAGTGAGCTCATTTGTCACTAGATCCTGTACATACCTCTCATGTTTTGTTGAATCTAGTCATCATTGACAATTGTATACTGACATCGGCCAACAACTTCATGAATTCCTCTGTTGTATTGATAATAACCACTGCCATAATATTAAGCATAGCATCCATGACCCTCTTTCTCATTATTGGGCTTGGAAAGTGCCTTTTGATTTTTGGCATACCTCAGGAATTCCAATATTGGGGTTACTTCTTACAGCTGTACAAGATCGCATCATTTATATTCTCGGTTTGGTCTCTGATCCTAGGGATCATTGACTTTTTCGAGGGAGTGCTCGAGATTTGTAGAAGGGGACGTGATTACTAGCTATAGTTGTAAGTTTTATTCTTTGCGCAGCGTGCCAGTCATTGATTTTATTGCATCTTTACTGCTAGATTTTTCTCCTAATCTTCCCCACCCCACGGCTCTTGTCAACGTGAACCCTTGACTATAATGTATAAATATATATTTAGAACAATTTGTTCGCTGCTATCCCTGTTCTATAGCTTTCATGGCTCGTGTTTACCTGCTCTGCTTTTACTACTTATGCTTTCGATTTTGTGTTTGGCACATTGGCTGAATTTTGTGTATGTATTACGCTTGCTCTATCTCAGAAACTGACTGTCTTCCTTTAAATTGTGTCCCTATTGTGATAACAGTATATCGAAGATTCAGCTAGCGAAAGACGCGTAAGAATTGTTCAGCATGCATCGTGGACGCGTCTTCGGAAGCTCGGCCCGAAGTGTCACGCGCTACGCAGCAGTCACTCGCTCAATTCGACATGAGATACAATGGTTCAGCTCTAACCTGAGGTAAGGATAATGGACTGAAGAGAGTAATCTTGCTTGCGCCATAGTTGTTTGAGGCGCTAGAAACCGAGATATGGAAGAGGACCGGAACTGGAAGTACGTATATACTGCGGATTTGTGTCCGACATCGAGGCGCAGTCGCTCTGACCTCTCTGAGTGCCGACTGACATACAGTGATTTCCCTGTGGACTTCCTAAAATTGATGTACTCGGACAATCATACAAAGCAAACGAATGAATGATATGCAGTATTTGCAGGAATGTCAAATATTCTGCTTCAAATGATTGCTAGATTTATTCAAGAGGATTTTATGTATCTTTTTTTTGTTTCAATATTCTATCTACTCATCTTGCTGTATGTAATTTTCGAATGCGTTGGGGGTCTACAGGTAAACCACAGTGTCAGTTGAGAGGTAGCAGTATATTCGCGTCATACCTGCCGGTGTTACGCATATTTCGGCTTCTCCCATGTGCATTATCGATAATGGCAAAGGACCAATGTTTTATTCGCTCCCTCGTTTGAATGTCGGACAAACAGTACCACTGCGTAATGATAGCTACATCCCCTGGTGAACGACAGCTCCAGCCTCCTGTCACATATCGACTGTCAAAATGCGTTGTTAACGCATCCAAGAGTCTGATCAGCCAGCTTCTTGCTTACAGTCTCGAGCTTTATATACAAAGTAGGTGCACTGAAAGGACACACTCTGCTTTGGATTTCTTTCATCTCCCCCCCGGCCTCTTTGGGCCTTTAATTCCTGTGATTCTCTGGCATCCCGTTTGTCTCGTTCCATACGAGAAGGTATCCAGAAATAGAAAGGTAGTCACATAATTAGCTTAACACATTTGAGTTCTGTCAATCAAAACATATTTGATTGACAGAGAGGTCTGACAAGTCGCTGACAACTTCTGTCATCACACAGTCTGCAGCGATGAACTCGCAGATGGATTCCTCCATGATTATGGCTTACCCCATGCATCGAAGGTTTAAAAGATCTTGGCCTACTGCTATGCATACCAGTCTCTCTTTTCTCCTCCATGGTCTCTAAACAGCACCACTATATCTTTCTTCTCGCAGGCCTTCAGCTCATTTCTCTGCTATTGCACATTGGCAGACATCATATTGGAGAACATCAAGTCCTCGGAGGTCTGGTCATTGACGGCTCCCTCATCCTATGGCTTCCCTTGTCCGTATGGATCTCCGTACTTCGACTTTATCAATGTATTGGGGCTCCGCTATCCATTTCGCTGCCTCTACATCATCCAGATGAACAAGTCTCTGATTCCATACCACAGCATATGCCAGTAGAGAGCTTGAACGATATTCTTGTCCTGATTGCCTTTGGGCATGCATGGCTTGCATTTCTTCATTTGCTTTTTGGTGAGCCTATGCATCACTGTTGAGTCCCGTAGACACTCAGGCTTATGTATCGCTGAGTCTAGTCACTATTGAAGATTGCCTAGTGACATTAAACAACACTGCGAATCCTTCTGTTGTACTGATGACAACTACTGTCATTATGTTAGGACTGACATTCACGACCCTCTTCCTCATCCTTGGGTTCGGAAAATGTCTCTTGATTCTTGACATACAGCAGGACTTCCGACACTGGGGATACTTCCTACACCTGTACAGAATCGCTTCGTTTGTATTCTCAGTGAGGTACTTTATCCTGTGGATTGTTGACTTGTTCGAGGGACGGGTCGAGATTTTTAGGAGAGAAAGAGAATAGTTTGTTACATCTGCAATCCATCGATGTATGCGTGTTTTTTCTTTGCGTGACCTTATTATTGCATCCTTACTACTGTATTCCAAAACTTCCATAGCTTGCTTTTGCCTGCTTTTCCTTTATGCTTTTGACTTTATGTTTGGTACATCAGCTATTGAATCCTATATTCTGGAATTCCCCCTTTCAGGACTGTCTGTCTTTCCTTAAATCGTGTGCCTATTGTGTCAGCAGTACACCGGAGGTGTAGCTCAAGAAAGACGCATAAAATTTCTTTTACATGCATCGTGGATGCATCTTCGGAATGTATCACGCTCTACGGCAGTCAATCACAGCTCAATTCGACGTAAGACAAAGAGGGATTTCAGCTCTAACCTGAGATAAGGAGAATTTCATGGTCACAGCTGTTTTATGCATTCGCTACATGTGAGAGAGGACCGAAAGGGAAGTACATACTTGTACTGCGGATTTGTGTCCGATGTGAACAACAAATATGTAGACGTCTATTGGGGTCTCTCCGGCAACATGTGTCGGAGCGAATCTGCTGCTCTGACCTCCCTGAGTGCCGACTGAGATACACTGTGGTCTCCATACAACTCGATGCACTTGGAACATAATACAAAACAAAGCAAACGTATGAATTATATGCAGCGTAAATTGGATATTGCAAAAATTGACATGAGCCAATTAGGCGTACAACCTTTTCAGCTGTCTGAAGCTTTCGACATTCGTTCACATATCTCTCCCTAGAAAATGAAGCTAAATCAAGTCAGCATCCGCACGTTCCATAGCGCTCCACCAAAAAAACAAGAGGCAGTCCTCCAATGACAGTCTTTGAATCCCTCCAAAACTTCATCTCTGTCTCTCTCGTAAACCCAAACCCTACGATCCACTCCATCGCACTTCCTGCGCAATTTGCTCAGCCCACAGTTTGGCCATTGCTACATGGTCATTCACAAAATTCAATTTGACTTGCTTCCATTTTGCAGCATTCTATGTTAATAGCAGCAGTCTCAATTTGCGTCGCGGCGTGAGCCAAATCAAAGGCTATCCCTTGACAGGTTCCGATAGGTTGGAAATTTTGATTTCGGGGTGTACAGAACGGCGAAGTTCAAGGCGCCCTGAACAAGATACAACATTTGGGCGGAGACATTGACGCATGCCTAGAAAAGGGATTAGACCCGAGAAGCTTGAAAATTGTCTAGTCTGAGCTCTTTCATTCAGAATTTCGATAGCAATGTAGAGTTGTAGTAAAATAAAGGGATCACGGTGCGTTTGTTTGAATCTCTAATCTAAGTAGGAAGGAAAGAAGCAGGTATATGACACAGCAACTGTCCAAGGTTGATCCAAGACAGCTTTTGAGGCCTAATCGATAGTCGTCAAGGAAGCGCAAGAGATTAGTATCAAGCTAAAGTCCAGAATTGTGATGACGCACTAGTGACGAGATGGCATAGGCATAACCAGTCCTCCGGGAAAATGATCGATAATCTCTCGGTACATTCAAAGAAATGTTGAAGAGGCTGAGCAAGTGGAGGAGTACCAAAATGAATGGACGGCATTGAGGATGCCGTGAGAAGATAGAGGGCCCGATATCTTGAAGCTTCATCTCCTGGAATTGCGAGACTGTCGACCGAAGTCAATTGCAAGGGATTGTCAGATTGGAATTTTCATCCAGTATCGAACACGGAAAGATTAGATCAATATCGAGTGAGATAAGCTTATGTAGCGTGAGATTGCCGAGTTAGATGTCGTTAGGTGCTCGCTCATTCTTGGTTTTCCTTTTCCTTTTCACGGCCAAACCTCCCACAAGGATAGTGGGGCCAAGCCCCAGAATAGGATTCAGTCGCGAGCTTTTCACCTTTTATTCGGTCGGCCGACTCGATCAAATGACGGTGCATCTGCCATCAACTCATTGAGAAGGAGGATGACCTGCAGTGTTTCATTCATCGCCGCATCGGATGGCAGCATATCCGTGTCGATATATTTTGCCAGAGCAGACATACATAGACATATGTATGTTGTTTGCTTCTCGGAGTGCCAGGCACAAATCTGGCTATGTATTTCACGTTGAGGCCTGCTCCCGTGTCCCATTTTCTAAATGTCTTCGATCCATCAACAATCATGATCATTGGTGAGAGGATTCTCTTGGGTCCAAACCAATAACACCTTCACGGCAGGTTAGAGTGGTATGTCTAAACGGTCCCCATGAAATCCTGGAGATCAGCGGCACACAAAGATAAGTAGTTGTAGCGGCAACATATCATTGAGATATTTTGAAGTTCCTTTACCATCCTGTTTTTGGTTCTTGTCATGCTAGTAGTGCTCTCACGCACTTGTACTGACAGATTACCATAAAAAAGCTATTAAACTTACACCTTTCCATTGCCGACAAACACAGCAGCCTGACATCGGTGTTGATGTACAATTCAGCTGCGGTTCTCTGGTTTCTATGATCAGACCTTGCGCTCTCCAATCTACTGGATGGCTGAAGATATCAGCGCTCACTTCCATTCTGTGCCTGTTTAGCGTTGATCTACAATTTCCACAACAAACGTTAAAGGACCACATGAAGGAACACATGAAGAGAGACAAAGAAGAGTGACTGAATTGAAGTGAACGGTGAAATAGAAATTGAATTGAGTGAATGATGATCAATTTTGCGCTGACCTTCAATATGGAATGTCGTACATACTAAGCAAGTACATACCTCCAGCTATTCCGAGTGTGGGACCCCGCTGCGTAATATCTATCTATCTATCTACTGACTATGTGTAGTAACAATATAGTCCTAAACAAGTATGTGCGACAGTATAAACGACCTTTCAGAATGATCGACCCAAGCGTCAATGGCTTTTAAAGGTCCTCACTTGCTACTGACAATGTTCACAACCCGTCATGATCTTTCGACAGTCCCACTATATCTTTCTTCTAGCAGTCCTGCAATATATTTCTCTGATACTTCACCTATGCAGACGTCACATCGGAGGTCTGATCACTGACGGCTTTCTCATACTATGGCTACCCTGTCTGTATGGGTCTCACTTTTTCAACTCTGTCGACATATCGAAGCTCCAACATTCAATCCATTTTTACATTTGCTACCTCTACATTATCCATCTGAACGAGCCTCCTCGGAGTTCATGCCACAGCATATAGAGGTAGAGAACTCGAATGATTTTGTTGTCCTGATTGCATTCGGGCATGCATGGCTGGGATTTGTTCATTTGATTTATGGTGAGATAGGCTGCCGTCATTGAATCTTGTGAATATTCCTCACGTTTGTCGAATCCAGTCGTCATTGACAATCGCATAGTGTCGTCGAAGGACAATGTAAACATCTCTGCTTTATTAATAACATGGACCGCCATAATACTAGGACTAATATTTACAACCCTCTTCCTCATCATTGGGTTTGGACAGTGTCTCCTGATATTTGGCTTGCGGCAGGATTTCAGACATTGGGGCTATTTCTTGCACTTATACAGGATCACATCCTTTACATTTTCAGCGTGGTATTTAGTTCTGTGGACTATCGATTTGTTGGAGGGACGAATTGAGATTTTCCGGAGGAAGAGAGAGTAATCTTCTGTGTTATCTGGGTCGTATTATGCGTGTTTGGCTACAATTTATATCACCTCTTCCATAGATTTTATGCTTTCCACTTTGCTTTGTGTCCTGCATTTGATTTAGATATTTTGCCAGTCTCAATAACTATTGCTTTGCCCTTGACGTACCCTGGTTATCAGTATGCGGGAGGAAGACACGTAAATTCTGTCAGGACGCGTCTTCGGAATTTCGGGCCGAAGTGACAGGTTGTGCTCACGCGCTACGCGACAGCCTCGAGGCGCCTATCATTTATCACCGCGCCTTTTCTTTCTTTCTACCCCCGTTCTACCTCCCGTATCTCGCGCTGATGGACTGGCAGGAACCTTTCAAAAAGGCCGTTTTGTACTTTAAACGGTCAAAATATGGCGAATGTCTTCGTCTGCTAAACTATGTAAGTTTTGTTGAGTTTGCTTGAGAAATTCTTTTTCATAACGAACTACTCAAGGCTCTTGAAAATGGCGGAAAGGATCAATATGCGATATACGATTCGAGGGCTGCTGTATACGAAAAGACTCTACGTCTTCGCGAGGCCTTGATCGATGTCAAAGAGGCCATTCGCTTAGCTCCCAACAGATGGCAATGCTACTTCCGCGCTGCACGTTTGTTCCTTTTGATTCGGAAATATGACGAAGCCTCAAAGATGGTGGACCTCGCCTTGCAAAAGGTCAACCCCACTGATGACAAGAACCGTTCCACTCTTGTCACTCTCCAATCCCAGGTTCTCGAATCTCGAAAACGCCTCAGCTGTCACG
Organism: Collybiopsis luxurians FD-317 M1; assembly: GCA_000827265.1. Taxonomy (NCBI): domain Eukaryota; kingdom Fungi; phylum Basidiomycota; class Agaricomycetes; order Agaricales; family Omphalotaceae; genus Collybiopsis; species Collybiopsis luxurians. Next base: position 445,975 of record KN834792.1, on the reverse strand, counting down.
TTGGCATGCTTCCCACTGAACTTTTGTCGACAATCTTTGGGTATCTGATTGAAGAGGACCCTGCCATCGTGATCATGATATCTCGAGTTTGCAGACACTGGAGGACAGTGGCGTTGGGGGATGCGTCACTTTGGTCTACGCTAGTACTGTCGAAGAAGGATCCAAATCGTAAGAGTGCTTGGTGGATTCAGCGCTCCAAGGGGAGGATAAGGGAGCTGTATCTCCGTAGGACGCTGGTGGAAAAAGTCGATTGGTCGTTGGACAAGCTCGATGGCATTCAGTGGGATCATCTTCGGTCGTGCCACCTTGAAGACATCGATATCTTTCAGCAGCTCGAAAAGGCCTCAGGGGTGCATGTCATTTCTCAGCTCGAGACGTTAGAAATTCGGGACAAGCTGATGGGCAGTCGGGAGTCATTTGTGGCCCATCTCGGCGACAACCTTAAACACCTGATTTTAGAGGGGGCAATGGTGTGGTTGGGCGATTTACAAACACATTCACTCGTCTCATTGACAGTTATGCGTCTTGGAGAGCGATTTCTCGACGATATATTCCAACTTTTATCCCAGAATCCGAGCATAGAGTCCCTCGTGGTCAACTCGCCGTTCAGCGCCTTCAAGAAGAGTCCCGAGGCGCCTCTCAATTTTGCCTACTTGACTACCCTCGAGTACAACAGTGGGTCTACCCAGTTGTTTAAATTCATACGATTACCTTCTCTCGAATACCTCTCCGTGGGACATTGTTTCCAAACAAACCATCTTATACAATGTCTTCTGGACAGCCAGACTGTACGACTTCGATCTATCGCTTTCGACTCCTGCGCTCAGGTGCCAGTAACTGATCTTCTCCGTCTGATATCCCTCAACCCTTCGATAACATCCCTCACTCTCAAGCGGCTCAGCGATATAGCGGGCCCCGTTCTGGACGCATTAGCATCCTTGGACCACTGTCCTGCCCTGACACACTTGGACCTTTCATCCAATTCAGACGTCACCTCATCACTCCTGGGAAAAGTTTTGAAATCACGGCAGGATTCTAATGACGCTTCGTCAAATGATTTAGACGAGACCGCGTCCAAGCCCTCTTTCGGGGAGGGGATCCTTTCTTTGACGGTAAACTCGTGTCCGGGCGTCACTGCAGATACTCTCGAATGGTTCCGGGAAAGAGTGCCCCAGTTTAGCTGCATCTATATGACGAAACAAACATCCAGTGTGAGGCGGTAAGCGCTCGCATCGTACTCTCATTTTATGTATTTTTTTGAGCAATTTAAGTATGTCTTGATATAAAGCAGCATTGTTTGTATAACGTGAATGTATCCGATGTACCGAATGAAGCATTTTTCTTAGATGGTGCGGCCTCCAGATTTGACGGGCCGAATGGTTCGGCGTAGACCGATCCGGCGGTACCAATTCCCTAGACTTGGTCATTAAACCCGCACGGATTCGTATCCTGTCCGCATCTGGATACCTCGAGGAACTGCATCCCAAATCGGAAGGAATACACTTTCGCGTAGATGAGCTTGATGCTCGACCTGGTCATTAAACTCGCACGGATTCGTACCCTGTCCACATCTGGATACCTCGAGGAACCACATCCCAAATCGGAAGGAATACATTTTCTCGTAGATGGGCTTGATGCTCAGAAGGAATATATTTTCGCATTGATGGGCTTGATGCTGGTCATTAAACTCGCACAGATTCGTACCCTGTCCGCATCTGGATACCTCGAGGAACCGCATCCCAAATCGGAAGGAATACATTTTCGCGTAGATGGGCTTGGTGCTCGGAAGGAATATATTTTCGCGTTGATGGGCTTGATGCTGGTCATTAAACTCGCACAGATTCGTACCCTGTCCGCATCCCAAACCGGAAGGAATACATTTTCGCGTAGATGGGCTTGATGCTCGGAAGTAATATATTTTCGCGTTAATGGGCTTGATGCTCGACCTGGTCATTAAACTCGCACGGATTCGTACCCTGTCCGCATCTGGATACCTCGAGGAACCGCATCCCAAATCGGAAGGAATCGTAATGCTCAATTCCCCGGGAAAGGAAATGAGATTTATTGTCTTTTGCTCATCACGCCACAAACCTCGGATATTGGGCCGAAAAAGTCTATCCATCACGTAGAAACGAATCTATTATTTTCCTTGAAGTTCGTGATTTTCTTGTAAGTCCGATTGAGTTGTATTCTCTCCGACCCACTCTTTCATCAGTGAACCTGCGTTAAATCATTTAAGTCTGCCGTTTTAATGCCGGGCCCTTTGCCCTTCATTCTCCGAGCTCCTACTCGTTGTTCCTTGACCATCTCCGTCTCCATTATATGTCCTTCCCCTGGCACTAGAGTCTACAGTAATCCAGTCTACATTCTTCAGTCTGACGGACTTGTCATTGCAATGGCATGCTTTCCAATTCATGGTCTAACTGGCATCGGAACGGCAACCCCGAGTCAGTCCGGCGCTAAATGGCCCAATATGGGGGCAACAGGCAAGGCAACAGGTGTTGGACGGAATTCCCACGTACGGAAACTGAGCTGGTTCGCCCTACATACAGCATCTGGTTCCGATAAGGAAATCGGAAAATTATCAGAATCTTTTTCGTTGCAGTATAAATACATTCGCCCTCTGTCCTATGCCATGTAGGTGGGAGTCCGTAGGACATCCTCGACTACAGGTTTTTCTCTCCCCTACGATTCACCATGATCTTGGGACCACGCACGTATCTCTGTCTCCTAGCGGGATTTGAGTATGCCTCTTTATTTGGTCTTCGGCTCAGAGGCTATCAACCCCTTGAAGGCTTGGCTATTGACAGTATGCTCATTATCTGGCTTCCCCTTTCCATCTGGCTTTCACTTTATCTGCTTGGCCAATACGCCACAGAGATTCACACAGCGATGCCATCAGCTTCACTTCCCCTTCATCGTACAGTTCGGCAAGACTCTCAGCCACAGGGAACGAGAAATGCGGCAGAAATCTTGAAGACTTTTGTTGTTTTGTTTGCATTCGGACATGCGTGGCTTACGTCTTTTCACCTGTTCACTGGTAAGGTATTCCGTCATTGAAATTTAAATAATATTCAATAAATATCTTTATTCATTCTACTCAGTCATCGTCGAGGACTACAGCATGGCGTCTGGCTGCAGTCTTGTCCCCTCAATCACTTGGATGGTCGTAGTGGCGGTAGCAATGGCCTCCCTCTTCCTTATCATTGGATTTGGAAAGTGTTTATTGGCTTTCGGAATCAAGCAAGACTTTAAACATTGGGGTTATTTTTTATACTTGCATCGAATCACTTCCTTCCTACTTTCAGCCTGGTCGCTTTTTCTATGGATAATCGACTTGCTGGAGGGTCGCACTGAGGTCGTCCAAGCCAGAAGTCGAAGAGAGTGATTGAGATACATTGCACGAGCATATGACTCTCACATCGACGTTGCTAGTCCATAGGCTTTCATGCAATTCCCCACTTCGACAAACATTCTGATCATTGCTTTGCTCGGATATTGGGTCTATATTTTCAATCGGGCGCTTCACTTCTTTTCTCTCGGTGAACTTTTGGTGCTTAATAGTAGCTTCATTCTGTGGCTGTATGCGCTGATCATACTCCTTGATTGCCATGTATACTCCTACGCTTTATGCCATCGTGGAGGCCCATTTTCGTATGTCCTGTACTTATATGCACTGACCAATAATCCTTGGAATGGATTCCGAAATAGGCTTAACAGGTCACCCCAAGGCCACCCTGACCTAAACACTGCTCCCGCAACACCGACGAGTTTCCTTCATTTTCATCCTGGCTCATGAAACGCCTACGGATACCCTCCGGGAAGAAGCATTCTTAATACCAGCCTCGCGACTACAAACACCCTGTTGGAGGCAGCGAACTCTAGCATCTTACTTGTATTCCATTTAAAGTCTTCATAAAGCAACAGTGTGTAACTTGTATGTATTCAACGACCCGAATCAAACATGTTTTTTGAGATTACCATGAGACATGTCGAAATTACCCACTGCAGCAAATTCGCTGACCAACGATGCGTAGGGTTCACTCTTGACCGTCTCCAAATGGTGCTAACATTGTGCGATCGTTTCAGGCGGGAAAGTCCAAAGCTCCTAGAACAAGACCACTTACAGCGGTAGAATCCCAGCCAACAAGCATAAGGAACGCCACATCGTCCCCAGCACTCTCACTGAGAGCAGCTGTATGACCCTCTCGGTCCCAAACATCACGTACCTATATATATATATATATATTATGGATTTTCAATGTACAAAATGCAGGCGTATCGCGCACCCTTAATGCAATCTCCTTCACCTTCTCGGGAGAGGCTCCATCCTTGGGAGTGATGATAACAAACTCGGTATTTTTCGATTCTAGTGCAGGGAATGGAGTGCCCTTGATTGGAATAAACTGGCGGCGTACAAGGTGATCCCCAGCGACAGCCTGTTTAATCGATCTGAACACTTGGGCAGAGTTACTGTCTTCTCTGAATTTCTTGTGGTGTTCTGCTGATTCCCAGACTGTGTGATTCGAAGACATTGGAAGTCGTCATGCTTAAAACATGTCAACAATAGTAGCTTTACGTGCCCGAAATGAAATATCCATTCTTGGAACCCTCCTCCTCGACCTGCAGACCATAGTAAGAGCTACAGACAGAGTCAGAATGTTTCCCCCAGTTTCATGAGATTCCGTCCAACCTGATATGGCCATCTGCTTTAGTCAGCATTCCGAGTGCCTCTTCAAAGCGGGAGAGATCGTCGAAAAGTCCTTGGGGAGCAGGGAACACAGCGTGTTGGATCATGAGCGCGGAGGCCATTATGAGCACAAGAAGTACGAACTAGCTCATGAAATGCCACGCTTTTATATTTCGGATGACAGTGGAAAAACCACCTCAGTCGTGTAGAACTTGGGTATAAAAGGAGACAAGTTGATCCCATACCCTATGCTTAGTGATGAGGTCGAGAGAATCTCGTAGAAAGATATTCACAGGTTTGAGCCGTGTAATTCACTAGACTAAATGGAGTGGCGTTAATCCTAAGCTCAATTCTTTCGATGTATGCGTGATCAAATCGTAAATTCTAATGGTTATCCTTCACATCATGCAGGTAGAAAAATTACAAGGCATTCTTTGAAATCTTTACAGTTATATTCTGCGCGTTCGTTGCTAGCGTTTAAGTGCGCTTCTCCAAGCTGACGTGGGTGACGGTGATGTCAGCAATGCTCTTGATTTCATCGTTGATAGTCGTGATGTCGCCGTGTTTGGCAATTTCGTCCCAGTGTTCCTTTACATTCGTCAAAGTAAGATCGAAACTTGGAATGAGTAAAAGTTATCAACATACCTTTGAGCTCGACCAACCAGCGGCAAGGAGGTAGGCCCCTGATCCATCGATGTCCTCGCCGATAGCGCAGGCGTGGCCCTTGGCGTTGAGAGCATCGCTCATCTTGAGGGCTGCAGCCTTGAAGGCGTCACCAGAAGATCCGGCCTTGGGTTTGCCGACAATCAATTCGGTGACGGGGGAATGGAATGCGGGCTCAGGAATCTTATCGGAGGAACCGATGAAGGAGTATCGCTGAATCTCTCCGCTGGCGAGTTTGTTGAGGATACCGGCGAATTTCTCTCCGTGGCTGGCTCTGAAGGCCTTGAGTTTCTCGACTGATTCCCAGGCTAAAGGAAAGGAAGCAAAGGCGTTGTAAGTAACCCACGATTGCTTATTAGATGTAATGCAACTCACTAGAGATGAGGTATCCGTGCTTGGCACCTTCCTCCTCAACTTGGAGGCCGACGTACGTGCTAGATATTCAGGAAAGCTTGAGTGCAACATCTCTTATCGAGAAACGAATGTCCCCACCCAACGATACCGTCGACCTTGGCGACTTCTGCGATGTCGGCCCTAGCGGACTCTCTGTCCTTTTGGAAGGTGGCGGAAACGGGGAAGGTGATGAATGAGACGACTGGAGGCATTTCGATTTGTTGCTGTGGTTAGAAACTTTGGATTGTGAAAGCAAAGCCTGGAGGTTCCAGTACTTAAGGAATCCATCGTTGGACCCAGGTACTGAACATGCCCGAGTTTCCTGTAAGCAGAGAAGTAAGTGAAAACCAGCTATTGCATTGGTATTGTGCCCGAAGTGCGTTAATTACATCGGAGAACCAAGATGGAAGGAGGAACAGCTTGTCTGCAAAACGTGTCAATTAGCGAAATCATCTATCTGATTTCTCGTCAATCCTCGGATCCATTTATCACATTAGTTTTTGAATTGGACGTGGGTTTTGAACGGCCTTATGGGGAAGAGAAATTGCATAGGTAGACGCCACACTTGCAACCATTCAATATTTGTGTTGAGCTCGTTAAGCCCGTGTCCGTAGACACCTCTATGAACAGCGGGACTGCAGCTGTCAATGTAATCACATTATTTTGAAGTTTCAACAGTGAACTGGGATTCTGGGAGTATGCAAACACCCTCGAAATAGGAGCGACATCTATGCACCTCCAATCATCGATAAAAACTGACTTGGAATGATTCTCCAAAGTCATCGGTGTTGAACGGTGAACACGACCTCATAGTCCATACAATCATTGCTTCTCTTCTTTTTCCAGAGTACCCTGGTAAGCCGTGCAATATGAACGAATGGAGATCAATTTGCAAGTCAATGACTGAGCAATTTGGGTCGGCGCTGAGGCCTTCAAAAATATAGCACGGCATGTGTATAGGAGGTGGACACGAGGGCTGTACTCACTGTGCCATACCAGGAAGGAAACAATATCAAGTGACATAAACCAGTTAGCCTACTTAGCCTACCTAGTAAATGATGAGGGTAACGCGAGCAACAAGAATATAAATGATCACGGAATCATGGGAGAAGAATTATAGTCGATTCGTGGAGGTCGGATTTGTGCTATTCGCGGACTCGCCTTTTTGGCGTTGAATAGTGGTCGTGCGGGAACGTTTCGATGGCGAAGGCTGAACACCACCGTCTCCACCTGTCGATACGTCACCTGCTGTATTATCATCAACCTCTTCTCCCTCTTGAACCTCGGTCAGCTCTTCGTAAGCCCTTTTCCTAGGACCATTTGGTCCTCGAACGCTACCAGTCCCTCGTTCCCTTTTCGCCACGCCCGGGGTGTAAGAAGGGCGCAAAGTTCGAGAATTCCCCCTAGAAGTAGTAGGTGTAACCTCCCCAGCTTCAGAGCCAAGGTTGTTGGGTAGTGATAGAAAACCTGCGCGATTCAAAGGTTTAGCAGTGATCTCCAGAGATCTGAAACTGCGAGAGAAGGCAGTGGAGTCGGGTTCGTCCGTGATATTGCTTCCAGAGCCTTCCGTTTCTGCATCGGACGGTTCTAACTTTCCCAAGCTCTGGTCGGCTCTTGAGTCACGATGAGTTCTGTCTACATATTGTCGGAGCCAAGGGTGATTTAGAGCATCGGTGACAGAGATTCGCTGTGTTGGATCGATAACAAGCAGATTCTGAATGAAGTCGATGACTGTCAAAGGAGAAACCATCAGAGACTGCAGACAGCGAAGAATTCAGTCTAAGACTTACTCGTAGGATAGAGTTCCTTCAGTCCGTCCGAAATCCGTATCTTTCGGTCACCCTGTAGAAAGACGGTGGGAAGAGATTGATCTTTGTTGACAGCAAATGGAAAACCGCCCATGGTCAGCCTGAAGAGTATTCCTCAATGGCTAGCAGTGAAAAAACGCGCTCGGAAACATACATATGGAAAACGATGAGACCGATACTCCAGCTATCAACGAGGTTGTCGTAGTGTCCCTGGCTAATGACCTCTGGGGCGACGAAAGCCGGAGTACCGCATTTAGTCTTGTGTCTGAATTAGTGATGGCGACAAGAAGTAGAGAAATGAGACGAACCGTCAATTTGTTTTGGGCATCGACAAATTTTGAAAGACCAAAGTCTGCAACTTTCACATTTGGAGGGTTATCCTCCGTAAGGAGAATATTCTGCGAGAGTATGAACGTCAGACCAGATACTGATTAACTACACCACGAACTTGAGGCTTCAAATCACGATGAGTGATTCCTAGACTGTGGACGTACTAGATGAAAAACAAGATAAGAAAGCGCACGCAACGTCTCAAGAGAATGATCTACCGAAACCGCGAGGCAGAGCTGATAAGTGATGTGCTGAATAACATCTTCGCCTAAACAACGAGGGCGTAAGTCTGGCAAAAGTTAAAGATCTGGCATGACTTGCTTAGGGGTTTTTTCGAAGAAGTGATATACTTATTGAGATCACCACGGTCGAAAAGCTCCAGAATTAAAACTACGAAGCATATCAAGATGAGGGGGGAGGATGGAAATTAAAAAAGAAAAGGAATGAAAAACGCACTATACTGCGTTTCATCAAAAGTCTCTTTGAGATGACAAACATTGGGATGGCTAAGCCTCTTTAAGATGGAAATTTCCTGTGCAACACGAGGACCCGTTGGAGTACCATCATTACTGAATTTGGGTATGATTTTTGCTGCCCAACATTTAGCAGTTGAGCGCTCCAGGCATTTCTCCACATGTCCATCGCTGCCTGAACCTAATATTTGTCTGCAAAGATCGTATGAAGCTTCGAATCCTTGCTCCGGCTGCTGACGGGTTGGCGGAAGCCGAAACCAATAACCTGAAAAGTGATTCGGTCAATGTCAGGTCAATGCGAAACACACACTGGACAGACATACGCAAATCTGCGTCTTCGCCCAAACCGAATTGGATCCTGGTTCCATCTTCTAGGATACGCCAAAAGGTGCGGCCAACTCGTTCTTCATTGACCTGCGGAGTGTGACTAAAATCTCTCCACCGAACGTGGTAACAAACCACCCACGAATGTCCCATTGAGCGATACATCTTGCAATGTGGCCGTGGACCCATCCCAATTGATTTCTGCATGAAGACCGCCTATCGAGAGCAAAAAAGTCAACATCAGGAGGCCGTCATTGAGAATTTACTTGCTTATGTATATGATGTTGAACACTATGTCGTTTTTTGGGTTACGACCGATACAGTATTTCGTTTTGCCCCTGAGAAGGTCTATCTGCTTCCGTTTCTCGCCTGGAAAGACCGGAAAAAGATGACCCCAAGCAAAGGGATTGTACTCGACGGGTGGCTCTGGTGGGTCGTCGTTTGGTTGAGTGAGAATTTCAGGCTCTTCGTTGGGAGTCTGTGGCACACTGCGATCATCATCGGTGCCACTCGAGCATTCAGAAGAGTATGAGCTCATAGTGAGAGAGAGAAAGTTGTAGAAGAGGATGACTTTTGGGGGCGCTTTTATACCCTCGAGGTGTAAAGAAAGACAATGGGCATCAAATTCCTCTGACAAGCGGTCAAAGGGAAAGCATCGAGTCTTTTTGCGCTTTGTGATTCATACGTGCCTAGCAACTCCATTCATAACAGAGCTTGAAGAATGATACTTAAAAGAATGAGAGGTCAAGGATAATTGCATGGCAACGAAATAAAGAAAGTGAGAGCTCAAAGGATCACTCGATGCTACGATCTTGGGTCATCTGATTATCAGATGATTAGCACGTGACGCGTCATTCTGTTCAGCCCTTGCCCAAACGCAACAGTCTCGCCGCGAACTCAAGGGCTTACGCTTTTGGGGTAATGTATTCCTACTCGGACTCGACACTCGAAAAATTCAAAAGGAGTACGTTCGTGATTATCCCGAATCTGGCCGCATTCTGCCGCCCGCTGCCGAAACAGCCAACTGCTGGTTATCCAGGCGGATACTACTCTTTTGACCTTTGCTCCTACAATGGAAGACTCGATTATTATGGGATACCTTACTCATTATTATACGAATTAACTTATACATTGTCTAAGAATCTACGGAACTATATTGAAAGTCTCTACTCCTTGTGAATCTCGAGGCCAGGCGGAGCACCAAGCGCATCCTTAATAGCACCATACATCAAGAACTGGAAACAAAAAGTCACAATCGGGATTGAATAACTAGCAAGTCAGGAATTTACCTGTGAGGACACTAATCCAGCGGTCATTATCATCCTCGGGCCCAGACCGGCAAACAAACCCTGAAGTCCTTCAGTATTTACGATTGCGAGGACTTTCGAGTCGAAGCTCACCTTAAATCCTGCCTCCTTCGCAAGTGCCGTCAGACGGTAAACCATCGATCCTTTCGGACCATGACCTTTGTTTATTTGACTTAATAAAGTATCAGCGGGGTGAGATAGAACCGCTGCAGCGAAACCTGCAATTATTCCGCTTCCCAAAGAGATCGAGAGTTTGGACATATTCGACAGATTTCGTTTGGTTTCTTCTGACATATTCCGTAATGCAAGCTCGTGGCAAAACTCGTTTACTGTGAATTGACCAATGGCATAAGGTATTTGTTTGCAGAGAATGGGTATAAATCCGGCATAAAGCTGAGACACTCCTCCTTCGCTGGCTAGCCGTGTAAAACCTGATACAAGACCCGTTGCGTAACCGCGTTCTGAGACCATTCTTATTCTTGTAGCTTCTAAAGGTGTGAGAAGAATGTCTGCGAAGAATCTGGAACCTCGAGGATGAGTGACTAGGTTCAAACTGTAACGACGATCAAACCCACTCTGCAACACTTGCAGCACCGAGGTATATCGCAGTTCGATATTTGACCGCAGTCTCCTGGTCTCCAGCAATCGTCACAAAGTATTTCTTCCAGTACTCGTAACCTGCAAATTTGGCACCTCCTTGTGCAAGGTAACCGACTGCAGTTGGACCGAATCCCGTGAGCAAGGCAGCGGGCCCTTCGTTGGCAATTAGATATCTGGTGCCAGATACAAAACCAAACGGCTTGTATTTCGGATCGATTTGAATACGCGTTTTGACGACATCAATGGCTGAAAAGATCAGTTAGTTGGATCGTTCCCTCTACAGATACTTGGGATGACGTACGAGTCATTGCTCCATGACTTATCCTACTCTTCATATCAGCATTCTATCCTTTGATTTAGATTATGGGACATACGTGCAACACAAGGCACCTTAGTACAACTATATTAGACGCAAATTCTCAACCTGAAGATAGATTGAGCGTACCAGCTAGGAAGAAAGAGCCATAGTCCCTAGGCGTGAACTGGGGTATCACAAAAGGACGGGTTTTGAGTGAGTCGGACATGGAAGATGAGAGAAGGAACTATCAGTAACGGTTAGGTTATATACCTCGTAGTTTGACGTAGTACGAGTTGTACGGAACGTCATTGATGTGTGATGTCAGAACCGCTTCCGACGTGGGACCGCGCACCGAAATCGCACTACTCCGCGATCCCGTATTTTTCCTTGCTCATTTCTGAATCTGCTCTAGGTATCTTAAGGTATTTCTTCTTACAAGGTATAAATCTCTCGAATTTTCAATGCAGCTTTCAATTTTCGGAAGAATTTCCTTATCATCTGACAAACGCGTTCTCGCCAATGCCCGTGATTGACCGGACACTTGTATTCAGAACAAATTCAGAACAAATAGCCTTCCTTTGTTCATTTCTGGCGTCCACGCACCAGTCGGGAACTCTCTGACTACAGATTCGTCCTCATCGCAGCTTCGGACCCCAGCTGTCGGACGCAAACGGGCCGAAAATATCCGTGTCAAAACGTACTATCGCATGCTAAATTAGGTACTACGAGTATGCGACTGGTACAGGGACCCAAGTTACGTAGCTATCATTAGTACAAGAATACCATCAACCAGGGGTTCAATACCACCTGTAGTAAGGTTCAATTTAGTAATACGAGCGCCTCGATCTAGAATTTTTTCGCACCGGGAACAGCAGATGGCAGCCAGCATCCATCCTGATAAGGGGAATTTCAGGCCCATGGTTGTAGATGTTAAATCATGGCACTCACACAACGGGAAGGATGACCCCCCAAGAGGACCCTGCAACTCTGAATCCAATGGGAACAAGGGAGGTGCTGCACAATACGACGCCTACTAAGATCGTAAAGGACACTAGCAGGGGGAACCAAAATCTGAAATTGCGCCGAGCGCAGTGAGCTCTGCAAAGAACCGGTCAAAAAGAAGAGAAGGGTCACCTATTGAATATTTGAGGTATTTCTGTGAAAAAGTTTGAGCGCCGGACCTCTTTTACGGTTGCAGACCAGGAAATATTGTATGAGAACATGTGCGCTAGTATAGCCTGGGAGAGAGGGATAGCTAGACCGGTGAAGAAGACAAAACTAAAAGAATCTAAGATGATGTTCTATATTCCCCGAAGATGTACTCACAACATAGGTATCCAAATCAAATTTCGATAAAAGCTGGCAGCCTTGACAATATCAGCTTGTGCTATTCGCACAGTGGCACAATTTTCCTTACCAAGGATCTCGATCCTACACGATACTCAAACAAAGAGTACCCCACGCTACCAGAGCCAAAGAATACAACAATGCAAGCCAGCCAGATTTCGAAATCGTGCGTATAAAAGCCATCCACCGGGAATTGGAATCCAAGCAGAATGTAGTTTATCACTGCAATAGTGAGAGAAGCAGCAATTCCATCTGTATCGAACGCGTGGTCAATACTGGTACCCAAAAAGATGAGCTGACTAACAATACGAGGATATGTCTGCGTTAAGGGAGTCAATAACTGAACAGCTTTTATAGAATGGCACGGGAACATACAAGCTAGAGTAGAGAGCTTGTAATGCAGGGGCGCCCTCGACTGCATGAACTGGAAGATCAGCGGTGTAATAGGACCCCGACGAAGCCATTGTTGAACGGGATTGAAAAGAATTCTGCCACAAGATTATCAGCTTCAGACCTAATCTCCAGAGTCGACAGCTTACTCGCTACACCCATAGGCGTATTTCTGCCAACGATTCTTTTCATCTTCGACAGTGAGTGAGACGCCCTCTTTGAATTCTCCATTCGAATATGTTGCCCATCTATCATTGATTCCGATGACATTCAGAACCTGACAAATCGTAAACGGCCTTACCTGAGGATGTACCCCTGGCGGAGAAGTCTTAATGCCATATCAAAATCTTCGGAAACGTTGGATTCTGACCAGAACTTTTTGACGCCGTCCGCGGAGTTAACAAAAGCTGCATCCTGTATGGCACTCCATCGTAAAAATCTGGTCAAAAACTTTAATACAAGAACATCGACAGACAATTTTCTGGCGTACGCGTTATGGCCCATAAAAGGAGGAACCTCTCCGTTCGCGCACGCTGCAGAACATTGATCAGCCTAAAACCTCGAATGAATTTTGGCTTGGCTTGTTTACTCACCTACGGAAATTGTTCGAGTAGCTCTATGTGTAAGGTATGCCATGCCGTTCTCGAAATAATGATGCGCCACCTTGAGTATGTCTGTCAATCCTGAAATTAACGGCTGTCCGACATCCGACTCTGTCCACAGCAACCAATCGACTCACCGGATTCGTGTTGAATGATGGCAACGGTGGGTGACGATTTCATTTCCCGAGCAGCGTCTCTTAGACAGTCTGACGGGACCTTCGTATCACTATCGACCAATAGGATGATCTCTCCTATCCTGCATGCCTTTCCATTCGCTGCCCATGGCAAAAATTTGCGGTCCGTTGCTTCGTAAACCTCTTCTATCGCCAGGTTCAATGCCTTCTCCTCCAGATCTTCAACATTATTCAATTCCTTGATCTCCGAGGGACCTCCAGACTCATCAAAACTTTGGTAATGCAGTCCGTAGCGGCCGAAGGAACTGAAGCGGTTCTTGTTTAAAGACGAGTTCCCAGTACTCTCTCTTCGGGATTCGACATTCTGCTCGGCCATCAACTTCAACAAGTGTCGTTCGAGCTTTTGGGACAGGGCCAAAGCTAAGGGTCACTCAATTAAATAAAATGTTGCGTCGGGGTGTGGGGGAAGGCTGACCATAATTCATGTTAGAAGCTTTCTTGAAGCGTCCGGCGCGTTTGAAACCATCTGAGGCGTCACTGTGAACGGGTCTTGCGACCCACCCAATATTCTGTTCGGCATAATAGGCGATACGCTCATTTCGTTCGGAGGGCGGAAGAGAACGTAATCCATCATCATTGATGAACAGTGCAGAGCTTCCCCCTTGTCTCGCGTACGTCTGCATCGCTCGCTTGATAGATTGAATGGAAGGCGTCCTTAAAATGAGTTACATCAGAGTCAACTCGTGGAGTGATAGCCATTGTTGTCCTTACAGCACGCTTTCAAGATTCTCCTTGTAGACCGGCATTTGAATAGTGATGTGAGGCAAGTTGCTGTCAACAGCCCTGTTTGGGTGAGGTTTGACTGCCGAGAAATACTTTGAGTTGGTGTGAAAGTGTGCAATAGGTCCGATCCTGCGGTGTTGGTTAGACCCTCGAGGGCGAAATCTGGCCGGAGAGAAACCTACGCCATGGCAATATTCTGAATAATCTGCAGAGTAAAAAACTACAAATTCCAATGAGACTGAGTAGCATATCCAGGAAGAAAAAGCGACTGACAAGAGAAACGCAATATAGAAACGGTAGCGTTATGAAGAGAGCGAGTCGGGCAGAGCCACCGTCCAATATCCATTCTTGCAATACTCTTGCTGTCATCGACATTCATTTGAGTTCAAACTCAGCTGAAACAATATCGCTTACCGATACTCGCACCCATAAATACTAAGGCACGAGTAGAAGAAGATTAGCCACAGAACAAATCATGAGATCTGGCCAAAGTGAATGTCCACGCACCCAATGCCAAACCTGCACTAACGCCGGTATAGACGGAAGCTAGAATCTGTACCGGCCTCTTCTCCTCAGCCTGGTCTTCCAAAGCTTCAGCGTCATTTTGGCTTTCTCGAGGCGAAGGAGTGGAGTTGGAGCCACCGCCAACATCTTCGTCGATGTCACCCTGTTGCTTGGCCAGTTCCGCTTTCAAGTCATCACGAGAGAGGGGGTGGAAAGCGGTCGGAATTTCTGTCTCAGTCGTCGATGAAGCTATGGGTGTAGGAGTACCACTCCCGGGTGCAGGACGCCACAGAAGCTTGATCAATCGCTCTTCTAGGTCTTGGTATACTGGGATGATATTATGCAAAGAGTCCGACCAAATTACGAGAACCCGTTCATCTCTCTGCGCGTATCGAGGAAGTTTAGCTTCAGAGACCTGGAGCCGAGATCCTAGACTTACAATGAAGGCAGCACACTGCTCCTTGTCGGCTTGCGGAAGCATAGACATCGTCTCCAGTACTTGTATGCGAGTATCCGTATCCACAAAGATACAACTGTCATCTTGGGAGCTGAATCGAGGACAGTGATATATCGAGCCAAGAAATCAAGAGATAACACGTGCAGGATGGTATCAACGAAAAGCGGGTTGTCAAGGGTTTGGGTGTTAGTGGGAATGAAGGGAGGGAAGAAATAAGAATGAGCGGAAGGAACGATCGCAGAGTAGTCAAATGAAGGTTGCACGCCAGCAATCGTACAACTGTAGATAGCCTGATAAATGGAAGAATACACGTACATCTCGGCAAGAGCAGCATGCGCCGCTGCATTTCGCACTTTTACAGCGACAACTGGATTTAGCAGAGTAACAGCGGCCTACATAAAGAAGACAGCCAGTTGTAGAAGAGAAAATACTTTCATTGAGATTTCTTCACCTCGAACGGTTCCAGTGCAATGTTTTCGTAGGGAAAAACCCGGAATTCAGGAATATCGTTAACCCTGACCGCGACACCAGAGCTGACCTCGTTGTCGGGCTTGAACCAGGCATCACCTTGCGTCTGTTTGAATAGATGGTGTAGCAAAGCGTCCCACCTTGAAAAAATTTCGCGGTGAAGTTGGAAGGAGTAACGAAAGGAACATGAATGTATCGCACCTATCGTAGTCCATACAGAAAAGGATTGGAACGGGATACAGAATGGACGAGCATTAAAGAACGGTAGTATCTTTATATGCTCAACGTCTGATGTATTTCCGTAAGCGCTCCGTCTTTGCGCTCTAGAGCCGATATTGAAAGAATGAGCGGATAGGGGAGTCTGCCAATATTACTTTGATTCCTTTCAGTGTATCATAGAGCTGCGTGCCTCAGGGTAAGGCTTCAGGCCTCGGTACTGATAAGTGACCGCGAGATTCTGACGGCTCGAATTCTTTCTGTCAAATTTTCTAAGGTACGCAATATGCAGTACTTTGAATGGAACTTTTCAGCGTCGTTGTAATTTTCTTAGCGCTATCGGGGAATTATTGAGCAGATTATTTTGAAGGACACATCAATACCGCTTTGAATAAAAGTGGCTAGAAGCTGAGATATTCGATGAAAGCCGAAACGTGATGTTCCTGGAATCTGCATTTCGTGTACCTGGTCCTTAGGTCCATATTGGCGAGAGTAGAGATAGTAGACATTTTGTACTCACATCTATAGGAGGTTCAGAAGATGCATCATTGGTGAACAGACGGGCGTAGATAAGATAGAACAACAATTCAAGTAACATCATTGCCAGCCATGCAATATTTCCCGCTTTAACATGTAACCGGGTAGCGCCGGCGAGCGGCACGGTCCAAGTTGTGGCACAATCCACCTATCATTACTTGCAATTTTAATTAAAAAAGCAAAGCCCATGGTTGTGTTCAAATTAGAGAAATTAGAGTCACAAACCACATTCATCATTGTCTAGGTCATTTGCTCAGTGTGTCTGGGTTTCTCACTCCTTCTGTCGGAGGGGGAGACTGTGAAGGAAGATGCGGAAGAATGTAGTGGAGTCAAAGAAAAAGATTTAGAATATGCCAAAGACTCAGATTCAGTTTGAAATTTAGCTCGACGCAAGGTGGATGAGAAGGCAGCCGCTAGAGGAGTTGAGACATACAAGTAAAAATTTGGAAATGAACATCTTGCGTTTCAACTCAAGTGGGGAATTCTGGTTGGATTGTTGTAGAGAAATACTGAAGTCCGTTGATTATAAGTAAAAAAAAATTCGGCACCAACTCATTGAGACCTGTGACCACTGTGACATTTCGGCGAAATTGGGGGCTCTATGACCTGTGACTGCCGAAGTACAGTATGCAATTTTTGCATAGAAGGTTGTGAAATTGAGGGTATGCTATACCATACATACATTCACTAATATTATATCAATTTTTATGGCGGACTGAGGCTGGGGCCTGAGCCTGAGCCAGGCTGTCTATGAGGGCCCGGCTGAAGATCTCAGTCTTGGCCTTTTGAGCCGTAGCCGGTACTTTTGAGCCGGGCCCCAGCCGGCACATCACTATTTATAAGTACTTGGAACCGCAAAAACCCACTGCAACGACTTATCCACGAGATGCGGATAATCTTCGACAGGAATCCGGGGTGGCAGGCATCTTCACATTCGAGCTGTCTGTAGTCGCAACTGCAATTCGTGAAAAACCGATACTTTCCCCAGCGAATCTAGTGATGCCATGAATCTGTGTGACCCAGATTCGTCTTTGTTCCGGTTTGATCTGAAAGCTGGAATGATGCATGCACAAACTTATCATCTCCATTTCCGGCGGCGGCGTATATCGTATCATCTTGGACTTGAACAATTTTTGATCCATTACATTCCTGCTACCTAGGCACATTAAACTTCATTCATGTATCTAGGCTTGCTAACATCTCTACTCCTACTACAGTAGTCTACCAGGTGATAACTCTGTAGTAGTACTACTACTAGTGGTACGAGACTGGCGGTTTGCTGGGATCATTCCCGGCCGCTCCGTGTATATCATATCATATCATACATCATATCTCGATTCACGGCGCTTGTCTTCACCGACGTCCGAATTTATAACTTATTTTTCAGTGCAGTTCTTGTAGCTGGAAGCTCTCCTCTTACATTAGCTAGTACCATGATTCTAGGGGCATTCCGTGCATGGCGGGAGCTAAGCTGAGGTCATCAGACGTGAAAGTGAGTCGACAGCTTGTACTGAGTCTCGGATAACATTCTCCACCGCATTTAGGACAGAGCAGCATAAATCTTACTAGGCTCATTCCCAGCTGCCTCAGTGACTCACAGCAACATTTGATGATAAGTCAATCAAAGTGCTGTCTCATTTTCTTTTCGTGCAAAATATAAATGTGAGATCAAGGTAGCACCTTGACCGACGCACTTTGGGAATGTACCCGGGAATTCTTTTTCTATGATGGGTCAAAGAACCCAGGTCAACAGTGGCAAAGTCACAGTTAGGATAAGTATACATCTTGCTTCTCATGCTGCACATCTAAGTATCTGTTTTCTGCGGGTCCAGGAAAGTGATTGGGCTTACTGTGTTTTAATATGAGTTACTATGTTTGATTTTTGAAGGTTCTCAAGAATACAGTCCAGAAACGGACAGCGATGCATCCTGTTCCGACTTAGTAAGGTCGTTTTACTACAAATCTCTGAACACATACAATATATCCTGGTCAGTTGAGTGAATCTTCATATGTCTGGGCAAATCAGTCTTGAATAAAATTAATGCGCCGCATACAGAGAAGGTGGCAGGATTCGGAGCCTCGTGTGGCTTGTAAAATCCCTGGGCTTATGTGTCAAAGGTCACAAGAGCAGCTGGAAAGGAGAGACACCCACCTCAGATTTTGTTTCCAGCCATTGCGAGACAGTAGCGTCGAGGGACAGGTGAAGAAATAGCTTCGGTTGAATGCTGAGGATCTTCATTGAAAGTTCATGCAGTTCCTCCGACTATCATCTACATCCGTTAGACTGATGAGGATGTTACGTGTTCCTGGATACTGTTTAATGGAGCGGATGACCTACAGAAGTTTGAAATTGTACATCCAGAAGCTCTAGTAATCACAGCCCCTCAAATTTGTATTTCAATGGCGAATTCCCTCTTCCAGCAGCTGATCATGAAATACCAATTTACCGCGACTCACCAACCATCAGCGGTTCCTCCTTGGACCATTTGTATTAGTAACATTGCAAGCCGCTCAAGGTTGATGGAAGTTTTAGGCTTTCTGGGCAACAGTTAGTAGGAGTTAGGAGTGTGAGGTTAGGTTTGTAATTTACATGCCAAGTAGAACAAAACATAAGTAGTTCAGCATATGGATGCTAATTCCCTCAATTCACAATGAGAGCGGGAGAAGAAAGCATAAATAATGGCATACTGATTGTGGTTAAGAAGATTTTTAATCAGAGCAGGCGAAGAGAGCTCCCGTGAAGCCACACGGCCGAGTTACGAACCAAAAGTTTGGCAAATTGTCGATGGTATCATACATCCACGTATTTTCAGCACACTGAAACCAGCTGTCCTCAATCGCCATGTGCGCTGTAAGTCCCATGCATAAATTGCCGCAGAGCTAGTCAAAAAAAAACAGGGAAAGAGAAAAAAAGATGTCAAAAAAAAAGTTCCGGCGTAGATGTGGACGGATCAGGAAAGGCTTGGACCAACTCTTTCCGATCACAAAGTTCGAGCCTACCTAAACGGTAGCAGGAATATTCTCAAAAGACTGTATTGAAAATGAGACCCTGCAATAGCTGATTCACAAAAGACTAGATAGCGACCAAAATTTTTCTGACTTTCAAATTGTCTCCCATGGTAAGGATTATGCCTTGCCGGTTTCATCCCTGATACCACCCTCCGCGAAGCTCAAAATGCCGGCCATATCGAGGTTGTGAACAACAGCCTCTGCTTCCGCTATATCCAAATCACCCAGCACTGCATTAACTTTGTCTAAGCTGCCGTCCTTCAATGCTGCCTGGAGCTCTTCAGGGAAGGCACTGAACACATCCCAACGGAACTGCAGTGCCTTCCGCACCTCCTCGACATCCATGTCCTCCGTCCCAGGACCCTCGAGAACAATTTTCTCCGGTGGTGGCCCCTCGGGAACGTTGAAGCCGATTGTTTGGTCTGGGGATTCGGGAACGAGCTGGATCTGTTCTTTTCCACCAGCGTCCGCTTCCTCTTCCTTCGACTTCGCAACCCGTCCAGCAAGATGCTCGTATGTTTTCTCAACATCGTCGAGAAATACTTTTGCTGCACGTGGGTCACCCGAAATCATCCTGCAATGCAGATCAAGCAATTATTATCTTTGAGAACACTGTGGGACGTACTTTTGGAAGAAGACCCGAACACCGTCTCCGCCAAGCTTCTCGCAATACTGAAGGAGTAGACTTTGATGGACACATTGTTTTGCCAGCTTCTTCTTCCCTTCGCCTTGAGCTGTAAATGCAGCAACTAGCAAAGCATCTGAGGCTCCCGGGACGACGACATCACGATGACGCTGTATAAACTCGAATGACTTTTCGAATCCACGATATGGTATCTTGGAAAACTCTGCGAGTATCGGAGTTAGCTCTGGAAGAGTATCGTCTTCTTCGGTGAGTACGCTAGATTCAGGTAGCTTAGAGCCCGAAGCTTCAGGATTTAGGGTCTCAAACTCGGTAGTAGTGGTCGTGGTAGTTTTTGGTGTGCCGATCTTCTTGAGAGGGACGGGCGAGGGATCGGCCTTCGCAGGGACGTACTAGAGGAAAATAGAAGTCACTGCCATAGTTCGAGCGACTATTGCTGACAACGCACCTTACTCGAGAAGCCTTCATGTAGATCGTCGCTTGTAATGTGTTTCTGCTGTTCTATTTCTTCAGTCGCTAACTCTGCTTCGTCCTTCGTAATCGTCTCTCCAAGATGATCTACATGGAACTTCATTCCTTCCACCAATGCTTTGGCCAATTTGGGTTCTTTCTCGCTCTCCAGGACTGAAGCATCCTTAATCTTCTCCTTTGCCTGCGCACTAACTTGTCGCAAAAGCTCGAGTAGCATTCCATCGTACGTCTGCTCGATTTTCGATGGGTCGTTTCCAGGAGGGCAATCCGGCGATGGACTTTTTTCCAGTTTTTCGTACAGGCTGTTGAAATAAGCAGAAGGGGATGCAGTGTCTGATGGCGCGGAAAGTCGGGCATAGATATCCTGAATGCGCGGGTACAGAACTTTGTTACACGCGATCTGCGCTCGCAAATATGTTATCCTCTGCTTTCGTCGCTCTCTCTTCTCGTGTATGTCGCGCTGTTTCCAGCTATAAGAC
The DNA here is from genome assembly GCA_000827265.1 of Collybiopsis luxurians FD-317 M1. NCBI lineage: Eukaryota > Fungi > Basidiomycota > Agaricomycetes > Agaricales > Omphalotaceae > Collybiopsis > Collybiopsis luxurians. The sequence continues at coordinate 425,049 of KN834792.1, read as the reverse complement.
AATCAGAAAAGTTATAGGAGAGAATAGACAAAATTTTACCGAATTAAGGATTTCTTGTCGACATTGGGGTGTCCTTCAATATCGGAATCATCAGAAAGCTAGTAACGTTCATTTCAAGCTCTTGTTAGATCTGAGTCAAGCAATCACCCACTTCAAGCTTTTGCCACTTGTCATAGTTTAGTGGCATGATCACGGTACAGGTTCAAGTGCAGATGCTGTTGCTCTCGAACGTTCTCTCATTATTTACTCAGGCGCTAACTCGGCGCTAATCAGACGGCGTCAAAGCTGCTCTCGCTTCGATGGAGTGTGGCTCAACTAGCACTCTTGCTCAAACCACCGAAGAATCCCCAGAGAGTGCATTTTGAAAGTTTTCTTGCCATCGTTCTTCCCCTTTTATTACGCAAGCAAACGGCTTACGAAGGTCAGAATTGGTTACGAGCCATAGTGCATAATGAGCTGCCTCGTCCCGAACGCAGTACCAGGATACACTTGGGCAGGACATCCCAAACAGTGAGCTGTCTCGGAAAGTATGTCTCTGACAATCTTCTGCATATGGAACTGAATCAAGTAAAGGATGGCGATCTGCAGCGTATCGCTGTTTCGGAAAGGCCACGGCACTTGAAGGGCATTCGAGCTAAATAAAAGTATGACTATTATGAGACTGGCATCAAGTTCATACTGGTTTAGCTTCTGTGAAGTCCCTTTGACCCGTTGATGCTTTTAGGTTTTCGTTCAGAAAACTATTAATCGACTGCGAATAGGTCTCCCATGTTTAATGTTTGACAGATACCCGCCATACGAACCATAGAGGGAATGGCAACTTAGCAGTGTGCACAAGTTTTCTATGTAGGCGCAGTATGCAGCGCGCAGCAGAATTTGACACAACCTCTTGTTATCGTTACTCACCAAGGCCTAAAAGTAGAACGATGGACTAGGATGGTATCGTTCGTCCCAAAATATTTTCTTAACTCGCTTGATTGACATAGAAGGTCGGCCGTAATATACATTTTTCGCCCAAAAAAATAGAGCAAATTTGCTTTCAGTGCCGCTCGAAAAACACTCCCGTGGTCACGGAGCAATAAAGAAGTGTATGAGCCGCGGTGGGCGGTCGTGCGCCTGCCTGAGGGAACAGCATATGGAAAAGATAGACAGAGCCTGAGGTCTCGTTGATGACATTTGCTGAAAGCAGTACTCAACTTCACCCGTTAGACCTTTTTAAATGGATCCTAAGGTAAAGGCAGATTATCTACTAGCTTTTTCTTCTGGTCGCTCGTTCTACTGCTTTTGAAATATCGCACTTATGGTACCGTCACTTCTGACTCTTCCAGACGGAATCTCCAAAGACGAAGCCATACGAGGTTCATATGGATACATCCCATCCCCAGGGGTATGCATCATGTTTGTGGCTTTATTCGCTGTAACGACACGTAAGACGCATTCTTCTTCTTGAAGCAAAGTAGTCACTCAGAGTGTTTTATGACCAGTCATGCAGCTCGTCTACTCCCTCTATGCGCGGCAATGGCTCCTTCTTCCGACTATGGTTCTTGCAGGGGCTGGTGAAACTCTCGGCTGGTCGGGTCGACTTTGGTCAAGCCAGAATATCTTTGCAGAGACCCCTTTCATCATGCAGTAAGTACTTCTGTTCCTTTGTTTCTTCGAGTCAATAGTTTCTCGACGACATGTACTGACTGGCTGCTACTCAACACAGAATCGCAGTCCTGGTTCTCTCACCCACCCCGCTACTCGCGGTATATTTTATCATATTTGGCCGCCTCGTTCAAAACCTCAGGCCTCAATTCAGTCGGCTGAAGCCTGCGCTGTGTGGGTGGCTTTCTTTGAGATATGGCTTCTCCTTCAGTAGCTAATTACTCTCAATCCGTAGACTTCAGAATTTTCCTCTCTTGTGTATACCTTTAGCTTCAGTGATTCTGAAATTATGATCTCATAAATATTTCTAGGACATCGTATCACTTACTGTACAAGCAATTGGGGATGGTACCGCCTCAAGCTCTGCTACCAATGAAGACATTCAACGCGTCCAGCTTGTGCGTGTTTTTCAAGATGTAGCTACTCACCCAACCGCAGCTTGCTTTTTAAAGGGAATTTACATCATGCTAGTTGGGATAATTATGCAAGTCGGTGCGCGCTCTTCGTAGACGTTCCACTCTCAGCTTTTCTGACCGGGACTAAAATATGCCATAGTCATCATCCTCGGTTTCTCTGCCATTGCGTTCGAGTTTTTATATCGATTAAATCTTGGAAGGCCGCTGCGGCAAGGAAGCACCTTTGGTGTCATGGATAGAAGAAGGAAGATTGGAATATATGCGGTATTTTTCGCAACGTCCTGGTTATTCATCCGGTTCGTCGCTTGCCGGAGGTCAATCTTAACGGACCTAACTTTTGATTTTTTAGAGCAGTATTCCGAACTGTCGAGCTTGCAGATGGATGGTACGGTACTGTTATTCATACTCAGTGGTTGTTCGGTATGTCGCTCACTTGGATATACCGACTTGGAAATGACGACTATCGCGGTTTAGACACGTTTGACGCTGCTATGGTCGTGCTTGCTTTGTACACCTGGAATTTATTTCCCGCGGGCTAGATTCTCGCTTCGCCTTCTGGAGCAAATCTTGACCTAGAGTTTTCTGATTCCTCCGAACGGACTCTTTCTGTACCAACGGGTCTTCAAAAATGAAGATACTGTGTAGATACCCGCAGAAATTGAATGTATACATGGGTACTACTAGTTACAGTGAGCGCGCGCGTCACTCGTATCCTGAGTTCCAGATATAGGAGGATTTAAATGCGTCCCTCAAGCCAGTCAGTTATCCGCATCCAACGCAGGAGTCGGACTCACAAAGTACAAACTGGAACTTGAAGAATCATTCCCTCACCTTCTTGATATCTCAGCGCACCCCTTAACAATTGACAGCGCAACCATTGCATCATCCTCCACTTATCAATTGGGCCTGCATCGTACGAAGGGACGTAAGAGAGATCATGCCGAATGACTGAAGATATCATCAGAACGCTGCATACCGCCAGCTTCTCATTCCAGCAAATTCGTTGAAACTTGTAAATAAACAAAATGAGAAATAGGAGAAATCGCAGAGACGGGCAGTTTCATCCAGAAATGAAATGTATACAGCCAGGGGGAATGATTCAAGTATACTTAGGAATAATTAGTACGAAAGGCCGTAGAAATAAGCTTAAAACTTTATGTCGACACTGGCGGAAGTCGTTTGTACGATGTACAAAGAATCATCGCCTTACCTTCTCAAAATCTCAATGCGTCCCTCAAAGAAGTCAATGATCCACAAGAAAATCCACCATATCGAGAGCATAAAAGATGCAATCCGGTAGAGATAAAGGAAATAACCCCATCGTTCAACAGTTTGCTCGACTCCAGATGCCAATAGGCACCGTCCGAACCCGATGATGAGGAAGAAGGTGGCCAACGCTAGCATCACGATGACGGACCAGCTGATAGATACCATGATCTCGGTATTGTCGAACTTCATTATGTATCCTCCAACGACTACAGTTCACGAATGATATAAGAATAAATCACGATATTATATGATCAACAGGAATTACCAGTAATCAAATGAAGAACTGTCAGCCAGGCGTGCCCGAATGCGATCAGGACGATGAGGGGCTTCAGGTTCTCTGCCACTTGAACCCCTCCCTGTGACGTGAAATCCTGTTGGACTGGAGAATGAAGGGGAAGTGAAGCCGACTGCGCCGCCGTGGCTATAGTTTGAATCTCGGCGGTGCGTTGGCTGAGCAGGCGAAGTGATATCCAGATGGATAGGGGAAGCCATACAAAGAGTACGCTGTTAATGATCAGGTCTTCGAGGACTCCATATTCTCTGACACGAAGGCCAAATAGAGAAGCGAGCTCGAAGCCCACTAGAAGACAAAGATATGTGCGCGGTCCCAGGATCATGGCGAATGAATGCTTGGGAGAGGAATTGCAGCTACAAGTATTTGTAGTCGAGTATGTTCATCCAACATGGCGTAAAACAAGAATAGAGTGAAGGCTCGAATTCCACGGATCGCTGGCAGTTGACGCTGAGGTGGCAATAGCCTGTAAAGTGAATCAGATGGATGTTTACAAAGAGAATGCTTACTCGGGGTTACCAAAAGTAACCGTTATGTGACTTCTGTGCAAAATTTTTTTTCCTGTCCTGCTTGCACTACAACCATTCTTTCTCTAAAATATCTCAAGTATATATAGCTCTAGGTCAGTCCAATGTACTAGTAGCATGTCATTGCTTAATTCCAATTTGGTACTCAGTAATGCTGCAAAATTTTCGATGCATTGGTTATAAAATCATGGTCACTTTTGGTGACCACGAGTATATCTTACCGTTTGCTTGACGCTTTGATTCCAATTCTATTGAACGTGAATGTGTGAACAGTTGAAATAAATCAAAAAGACACATGTACGCTCCGCCTGTATCTCCTCCACCAAGTGAGCTTTAAGACGGTTACTGGGAAATGTCAGTCTGAAATCGTAGCACTGGATGATTCATGAGAACTTACATTCGTTCTATTGATGGCTTTGATAAACACAGCTCTTCTCTTGGACTTCTTAGCCACAGAAACTGAGCGCTATATTGGGAGATGATGCAAGCGTAAATCGTGAAAGCAAATGCGGCATTGTCAGACCTAGAGAGGAAGTATATGACGCACATGGAAGGAGCAAGCGAAATCTTGAGCTGGATAGAGTTGGTGATAGAAGATGTCAACAACTAACAAACTGAACGAAAGCAATACACAAAGAAAGAAAGAATATCCGCTCAGATTGAGTTAGAGCTCAACATGGCTCAATATCACTCAACTGAAAACTAATTCGGTTTGAAATTTGAAATTTGAAAGTTTGAAAGATCGAAGATCGACGATCGACGAGAGAGAAGAAGAAAAGATCTCAGCGATTTCCTTCATGGGACCACCGCTGGAATTCCAGCGGCGTCGTGTTATACCCGACATGGCTTGGCGTGTGAACCGTTTGCTTCATTCAGGTTCGACGGGGCTGAGCCTGGCCGCCGCCTTTCCAAAACATTCTGAAGCGTGGATAAAGGAGGAATCTATATCGGGGTTGTATCGAGACTTCTATGTGAGAGTTGCGTGAGAGTTAGGCCAATATCTGGCGTCTGATCTGCCCTGAACCCTGTGTTATGGTCTTCTTATCTGTGGTTTCGAATCCTCGTTCTACGTCCATCTCCCGTCGTACAAGATCCATGATACAGAGCTCTGAGCATAATGAATGGATCTTGTGGATTCAGAGTCGGACAGTTGAGACGCCTCCCGCAACTGACATTATTCGGTCGTTCTCTCCTCCTTCTCTCCTCTGAAATTCTGTTTAATGCAATATGCTGGATTGCTGCTGGGGTCATGTTTGGTCGTACTCAAGAGACAAGGTCTATTTTGGGATTAGCAATGCTTGCTTGGGTTGTTCTCCAGCCGATTGAATTGCTGAATACTCTACTAACTCTGTGAATTGCCGGCCAGACATTGGGATTGAGGCATGGTAGACCTATCTTTCAGTCTTGAAATTGTATGATGCTCGATGCTGACGCACTTTGATTTAGCTTTGGACGCGGACCACATAAGGTGATTCAACACCATAAGCGTACCACAGGCATTCAATTCTTTCCCTGTCGCAGCGCGATTGACAACGCAACTCGCGGTTTCATAGCAATGGGCCAGCTTCCTGTAACTTGTGGACTTTTCTTTTCGTTGGGACACAGTACGATCGTTATCGTAGTAAATATCGCAATCGCGATTTCGAGCAATATCGCAAATAGGCTAGATGGAATAGGAAAAGTGGGTGGTATAATTGGTACGTTATTTCCTGGTGGACCAACCTGATAATAACTCCAGTGTCAGGTTCAGCAATCAGTGGTTCTTTTCTGTTCATTGTCGCGGCAATGAACTCTATCGTACTGTACAAGCTGTTGCGAAGACGAAGGGTGAGCGATAACCTAACTTCTCAATCTGAACGAACGCTTACCGTACGCATAGAAACGCCGTCAGGGTCCGGAAGATGATACGAACAACGAACCTTACGATCCCAAAGGTGATCATATGCTAATGATGAGGATCGTCGGGCCCATCGTAACGTTTGTGAACAAACCTTGGAAGGTAGCTACTAGGCCGCTCTGTACATCCGTGATTGCTGTTGATGGTGGATCAGATGTACCCAGTAGGCGTCCTTTTCGGTCTGGGATTCGACACCACCTCTAGTATAGTCCTCCTAGCGGTATCTGCCTTGGCCGTCAAGGATGCCAATGGAAAAGCCATCCCATCGGGTGATGTAGTGATTCTTCCGGTGTGTCTTTACTTTCGAGACCAACAGTATGAACTCAGTATGGATATTCTAGTTTTTATTTACCGCTGGAATGACATTAATCGATTCTGTGGACTCGATATTGATGCTGTATTCCTACACTGGCTTTCCAGAGCATTCTTTCAGTTTGTTCGAACGAAAAACCGAGTCTATTTCAAGTGGGCAGCAGGATCTTGAATCTAAGGTACGGATGGCTCGCAGTACTAGAGTCAAGCGAAATGCGATATCTGGCTTGAGTATTCTGCTCACATTGATGAGCATCCTCGTCGCATTCAGGTAGGCGAATAGGCTTGTGTTTTCATTAACGGGAGATTGACTAGTGTTGCTATAGTATCTCGCTCATTGAAATCATAGCACTAATCGGTGACAACTGTACGCCTTGTCAAAACGCAGCTAACGCCGAAGGTGGCGGTGGTCTGGCTGGCAGATGGTGGAGAGGGTGGGCTAGAGCCAGTGATAATATTGGTTACATCGGCGCAGCCATCGTTGGGGCTTTTGTTGTTGTGGTAGGAGGTTGGTATACGATAGGGTGGATTCTCAGGAAATATTGCGGCCATTCATCAGATACAACAACTGGGACAGTTGAAGAAAAAGACGACCGTCTCCCCTGAAGTAATAGATCATCGCCGGTACTTAAATACTACGATGTACTGAATATGATAGCTGGTAAATACCTGGTCTGTGCGTGTGTGTGAAAATTAGACGTAACCGCGTCTGTCCGCACTTATCCTTACTCGGCCTTGTCCTTTCTTCCTTCATCCATTCTCGCAGCATTCTCGCAGCCATTTCGGCCAGAATGGAAAAAGCCTTTTTGTCTGCAACTACCAACATTGAAAAGAACCAGGATGTTTCCCCAATAACGCCGAGTTCAGCCTCATCGGTTGACGACGCAGCTTCCTCTCTTCGTGCTGCTGCTCTCCTGACTCTAAAATCCAACAAACGACGGAAACCAAACGACCAGGTCGCTCAGCCCAGTCGTCCAATGATTGTAGATAATTCTGTGCATCTGGATTATGGTCAAGACGATATCGCCTCCTCACCGCCCGAAGTTCCTACACGTACCTATTCTCCACCGTCGATTTCTCCGCAAAATTATTCAGAAGATGGTCAAATACGTGAGGAGGGTGAGATTAGTGACACTGAAACTCCCACTTTGCCTGCTTCGTCTGTTGCGAATGATCAACTACAATCAGCGTCCCCTTCATCTCCTTCTAAACGCCATGCTCCCTTTAATGTCATGCACAACGAAAGCTCCCACAGTAACTCCCATAGTAACTTTTCACCTATTTCAACCAATGTCGAATCACCACCACCCAACTTGCTAGACAGAATATCGGATAAGGCTTTGTCTTCGCAAACTCTGGCTGTCGAACAAACTGCTGTACATCCTTTTGTTGATACTGATCACGTCCGGCCTGGACTAGAAAGTGTGTTGATTCAGACTTAGTTTGTTTCGATTTCATTGACGTTACTCTTAACAGTGAACCAAGAACAGTATGATACGGCCAAGGACATTGTTCTGGATCTCTTAGGCTGGGGCGTTCCTCCAGAATATCTTGTTTCTTGTGGTCTCAGCAGAGAGATTGTTTTCTACGTCTTTAGCGAGCTCAGTCTTCGACTCCCTAACAACTTTAGCCCGGAAGGAATCGTTCCATACGCTCCTTCCACTCTAAAGCAGTTGCTACGAGATCCGAATGACATGGCATCCCCTCAGGAATCAGATAGCAGCGGGAACCGTCTTTCGGACCGTTTAAGCCTGCCTTCCAAGCTTTCTACTTCGGGTCTCGATCATTCAAGAACTATTTCCCGGAGGTCCTCCGCAGAAACTCCCGGCACGGTTCTTCAGGATATGGAACGCCAACGCCGTCAGGAATTACTCGCTCGCAAGGCCGTTCAAGCTTCACGCAAAAGGCAGCATACAGGTTCAATGTCGCCAACACTGAAACCCACGCGAAGTGATGGGGATGTCGAAATGGCACCCCCTGCACCTTCTGAAAGCGTTGATGACTTTCTAAAGAGTATCGAACCTGCCGGCTCAAGCAAAATGGACGTCGATGGGGTTCCTGGCCCCTCCAATACTTCAATACTTACTCATCCGATACAAGACGATCCAATGCAAGTCGATTCTGATCCTTTGGTCGAATCGCCTTCCCATGAAGTATCTTTCCCAACGCCTCCAGAGGAGCATCCTGTAGCTTCCCCTGCGGGCCAGTCTTCAAGCGAAGATACTGGAGGTTCTAACGGCCACCAACGCCGAAATAGTAAACGTCCGGTTGCAGCTGATTTTGTGGATTTCGATACGTCGCCTAAGCCTCGCAGTGATCCCTCTCTGAAGCGAAAGTCAGGAGGTAGCTTCGCCAGTATCAGCACGATGCGGCGATGTGTTATCGACTTGAGCGACAGCGAGGGGGAAGAGGATCCGGAGGATGTTCAGATGAAAGCTATTTCTTCAGGTGCTCCGTCTAGTCGATACTCGACCCCGCCGATTTCTGCTCCTACGCCAAGTTACCGGACAATGTCGCCTGCGGATCTAGCTGCAAAAGAGATGGAGATTCAAAAGATGCGACAGATGATAGCAGAACGCGAGCAAGGCCGTGTCAAGAAGCTCAAGGTGAGATGGGTGGCAACTTTCGCTGGAGCTTTCAGGTTGATCCCCGATTATCAGAAACTTGAAGCGATGAGTAATGCGGATGCTGTTGTCAAACAGGAGGAGAGCGAGCCTGTGGCGTCCCTTTCTACCTTGATTGAATCGCCCTCAACCAATCACTCTTCGGGTACGTCTCATCTCTCATCTCTCGTATCTAATCGATAAACTAAATACGCTGCCAGCCGCCTCGGAAAATGTAGTGTCAAACCCTCTTATTGGTTCTGCAATCTCTTTGCCACTGCAACTGCTTCCAACTAACTGACATGCTTTTGTCAGTAGGTGACAATGACGCATTGAATAATCAATTTTCGGACAGCCAACTGGCTGAGGATAAGGGTAATCGGTTTTCCACCAGACTTCAAAAATACTAATATTTTTCCGCGTTCAGAAACTACTTCCGACACTGGGGAGAATGAAGCGGCAAGGATCCTTTTCCATAGCTTTACCTCCTTGATATCTTTTCTGATTCTTTGTTTCTGTGGTTCTTTCTTCTACTTGTCTCGTTCTATATGTATATGCAGGCAACAGACACAACGGAAAAGGATGCAACAGAAGCAGTCGACGTCGACGTAGCCCCGTCTTCGTCGGCACAGGTGCGTTCCCCGAGTTCGTCTGTTTTTCTCTTTGCGGACACCTCTCATTAGTCCGAATGAACCTACCCCCAAAATTCTGATTCTCTACTCTGTTTAGACGTCACCGACCCATCTGTCGCAGCACCACCCAAAACCCGACGAAAAGGTCCCGCAACCCGAAAACCCTGAACCAGATGCAACGTATCATTCTATCTTCGATTCTTATCCTCTATTGCGCTCCCGATCTCGCCCACTTTTGCACTGGGAACCTAATTCCAATACGATATCATCTTCATCTGTATCCAATACAACCAATAGTCCACTTGTTTCTTCTTCTTCACCCTCTTTACATACTACCGCTCATCTACCATCCTTTTTCTTATCTCGACATCATTTACCATCTTCACTACCTGATTTGCGACCTCTTAAATTAGCTACTGTCAGTCAGTTACTGGATTCGTCTAAACGTATCTGCCAGTACGAAATACCAGGAGGAGGGACCTGTAGGGATACGGGATGCGAGGATATTCATATTAGTAGGTTGTGGGGCGGCGTTACAACGGGTACCGAATCGACTCTACCGGAACCCAGCGGTGAGTACTGCAGAGATTACTTTTCTGTGTTTCGCTCATTGCCTTGGTTTCGGCCACTTTTCCTTTCTTAGGTCAAGACATTGCGAACTACCTCGCTACTGCTGTTCCTGAAAGCTGGATCACCGCTTACGGGGACTCGCTTACCTCTCGACTTGTGGCCGCACTTGAAGATATCCGGCTCAAGCATCCGACATTGACTTTGGAAGAGCGGGTTGCCAGAGTATGCGATGTACTCGAACCGCACCCTCCAACAACGTAGCTGTCCTAACAAATCCGGTTAATGCCTCAATTTGTCAGCAACAAGCTGCGAAATGCGATAACGAATACCGCCTTTTGCAGTTGGTGGTAGGAGATGAGACTGTCCGCTCCTGCTGTGCTTTCTCAAAACTGGCGACTGTTTCCTCCCATTCATGAAGACTTATATACCAAGATTCTCAAGAGGACCACGACCAAATGGCTTAGAATTGCATTCGCTTTCGGCATCGAACGTCGAAGATTCGGGATATACCCACCAGTGATCTGCATGCAGATACGGCATTCTCCCCTCTGCGGAGGTGGGAAAATGAAATGGTTTCATAAAAAAGAAGTGAAGAGCGCCGAGTGCGCCAATTTTTTCTTTTGCTTTCGTTGCTTCCTTGGTCAAGATGTTGTGGATTTGGATTTTCTCGCGATGTAAATTTGTATCGTATCTGCTTTCTATGTATCTGCTTCCTTGCAGCTGCTTTCGTTGTGCGCATTTGTATTTTTGGAACTTTCAATGATGATTTTTTGTGAAAGACTGATGTCTGAATCCGCCTTGGGCGCTTGTATACAAATCAAGAAAACGCGATCGGATGACGCGTACAAACAAGTTGTACACAGACAATTATGTCCAGCTCGAGCCCTGTTCACACTCTGCCTATCGTGACAATACAGGATAACCTGCCTACGATCGCTAATGAAATTTACTCTGGAGTTATTCCCGCTGAAAATATCTGGATATCTTGTTATAACCATTCACCGTCGGATTCTCGACAATCCACTTCTCCTAGCTCCCTGCATGCTAAAGTTCGCGTGATATTGGACGAGGATGACAGAGAAAACGTTGTTTTGCAAGTACGAGAAGGAGACGTTCAGATAACAGAGGCTGAGCGTCGTGAATTCAACTATTCATACGCTGTTTCATCGCCTACTATGCGTATTCCCTCCACAAAGCTACTATTCCCAGTTCAGGAATACGCCGATCCGGAACGATCTAATGCGCAAAAGCCACATAGGATCACTGCGTTTGCCCTCGCATCTGACAAGTCACAGTTTGCTACGGGATACCTGGATGGTTCGGTACACTTATATCCAATCGTTCCTATTACGAGCGGCAATTCTCAAAACAAATATCCCACTTCTGAAATGTACTCTCCACCTAAATCTACATACACTGCGCGACGCCAATTGTTGGTTTCTTCGGCAAGTGCGAGCAGTGGGGTACTAGCAAGAGGTCACAAAAGCACAGTCACTTCCCTGCGCTTCTTCCCTTCCTCTCGTGTTCTACTATCTTCTGGCGCAGATTTCACGCTGCAGATTTATCCCGCGGATCCCATTTCCGCTTCCGCGGTGTCATCCGGACCCGTTCAGACAAGTAAACGGGTCTCCTCCGTGCGGACTCTGACAGCCCATACTCGAAGTGTCACCTCTACCGCCATGATAGGACGCGGCCGTGCAATAATTTCTGCCAGTATGGACGGCACTTTCCGAATATGGGATGTCAGCACAGGACAGGAAGAGACTCTTGTTCATTCCGCCACCGGAGTGGGAATCGGTGTTAATCGAATATTCCTCGAATCGGAATTGCCTACTGCAGCGGATGCTGATGCTGCAATTAACGGGGTGCTTTATGCTGCGCTTCATGACGGTTCCTTTGAAGTTATGAAACTTGACGGCACTCAGAAACCGCGAAAGCTCATTCATGAGTTTCGCTCCGAGCGATCTGTTCATGGTGCCCTTAATTCGATCGTTGCTAGTTCACCTGTTGATGCAGTGAACGAAAATTACATAGCCGTTGGGTCTGCGAAGGGGGTGGTTAGTGTCTATCATGCTTCGTCGTATGCTTCCATCCACTTCCGGAGGAGCGATGCCAGTATCGAAGACCTGGCTTTTGTCCCTCTTCCTGGAGACAATTCCAAGCTTGGTCTGGTTGTCGCTACAGCAGATGGGTTACCCTGGATCGCATCCCTCGATGTTCTTCCTGCCGAAGGGGTATCTGATACAAAAATATCTGTATTTGCAGAGCTTGCAGGCGGCGATGTGGATGCGGTCCGCGCTATTTCGATCTACGCATCGACCTCGGGAATCGAAGTGTGGACAGCAGGCGATGATGGAATTGTGAGGAGATATATTCTTTGACACTCTGAAGGATATATGTACGTTCTATTTGAGGAGTATAAATTCTTGTGCTTACATTACCTACTGAAGATCGTCGAGACAGCCAGTAGCAAATCTCCCGATATGTTCCGTCGCTTGCCCTCTTGAACAACAAGCGCAGTCAAAGACTGGCATGCTTATGAATGTGCGACGAGCGTTTAACGTTTAACCCTGATAGTCCCCGTGCCAGAAATACTGGACGATCTTTCCACCAATGTTGTAATTACTTTTTTAGTCCTCCTGACGCAGCATCCTTGTGATTGGACCTTTAGGATACTCGGGAAGGTCATTCCGTCTCGCGCAGATTCTTTCCCCACGGTGCGGACCTATGCGCTCTTCCTCTGAATCCTCATGTTCTCAATCCGGACAGCCGTTTATCCTACTTTCCCTCCCATCCTCGGCGTTATCTTGATTTTAGCTTCGAAGCCCGAGAGCATTCTCTGCGTGATCAATATACATCTACGGTTCAAATTTACCAGGAAAATGAATTCATCTTCTTTACTTCTGAATAAATAAATTTTTGCTCCAATCGTATATTTTTTCGAAGCATCAAAGAACACTTCCTAGAATTATCCGCTTTACTCGTGTCTGTCCTCGTTATGTCATCCTCGTCATAGTTGAATGGCAAACTTCCCCAGCATACACAAAAATCCCCTCGATACAGGGCCTCAAATCTTTAACCTAGTTTTAGCTCGGATTCAAATGGTAAATTCCTCCTCTCGGCCAGCCACCTTCTCCATCCCTCCCTTCCCCTCATATGCCTCATGTGAGACGTAGAATGCCGATATCATTGCAATATAGACTCTCAAATTCTGAATTACAGAGCTTCGATGATTGCCAGTGCGAGGGACGTTACGATTACGTCTGGTTACACGCAAATTTATCATGCGCCGCATCAAATGTACATATGTGGAATGACGACTGCCTTTTATTTAACATATGTACTCTGTTCCCGGCTGCTGGCAACTGTCCTCGGGAGTTTGGATAACTGCGTACGTTGCATGACGATTATGATTATGATTGCCTGTCGCTGGCGAATGTCTATAGCTGTAGGAGCGAATAGCGCCAGGGCGAAAGGCCACTGATGGGTAATGCCCTTGAAACCCCTACCTCCCTCCCTCCGGATTTCAAATGTTGCGAATAGCCCTGTGATTGAGTGGTATTACATGGTATGTGGCGGTATATCAGCGCTCTTTTGAGACTAGGATCTGACGTACATTTATTATCCCATCCTCCATCTGAATATTTAGCATGGCATTATCATTCATAAGACCTCAAGGGGGGCGCTGAAAAATTGGAATTTGGATTCATCGCAGGCAAGGCATAACGTTAGCGGTCCCAAGCTAGCTGCATTGCATATGCATACTTGCCCCCCTCTTGCTCCCCCCCTTCTCGCGGCTGGATCTCCTTCCTCCAGCCGGACAGCGGCTACCACTTGTGACTCTACGCCACTATCTTACCGCACAGGTATCTGTATTTTTGTTTAAACTCTTTACCTTTGCAAAGTCGTTTGCACAACTTTTTTTTTCTCAGTCTAATCCAGGGCAGTACGAAGTAGCCACAAACAACGTATGATTCCTGCTGGAATGGGAAAACCAGATAGATCATGATGGTATGTATGCGCGCTAGAAGTGGTAATTCTTCCCAAGTAATCAAACAAATTGGTCGAGCGAAAGCTTTCATGTTGTACCTGTTCAATCATGCTGTTGAAATCAAGTCTTGCGACTAGTTTTTTTTTATTTTAATTAATCAACCTTCTGCTTCTTCTTTTACCATCATAGTCTTGGGGTTGTTTCCACACTAATGGTATGCCTCGATCGAGAATTCTTTTTGGCTCATGGGATTTCGGACCCGCATAGCTCGTATCATTCCGGGGTATGAGTGGTGCGTGGTACCTTGCTGTATACGTGCAAGCTCCTTTCCTTCCTGCCAGCGCGAGGCAGGTGTTGGGGTGTATAACCTGTCCATCTGCTGGGTTCAATAGCATTTGCGGTAAATGTAGTAAAGTATTGGAAAGGAGGTTCCGGCTCGAAGGAGGATGTTCTCGAAGATAGCCGAGATGCGGATAGGGGTGGGTTTCGCATCGAGGTGTTCAGTTCAGTTTGCTACTGCGTGGAAGAGCCAATGCGAAATTGACCATTGAACCATATGCGTTTTCGAGGTCACACATGCTCTATCTTGCCTGGGGACAGTTTGGACTGAATGCTTCCTACATTCATTCATTGAGGCTTTCGAAATGTCAAGTTAGTTTAGCAGCTAAAGCGAGATATGTGGGAATAAGGCGAAGCTTGGAGAATTAATATTGAGTGGTGGTAAGCGAGCGACTTTGAGTAGCGAGGTGATAGAGACAGGTTGCTAGTCTTGAGTTTGTTTTGATCCTATCAAATTGAGGTGACTCTGCTGTATCGTCGACGTTGTTGATTTTTTTTGGGCGTTGAATACGGAGTCGGGACGTGCGGCATCGACAGCATCGACAGCTGGCAATGTCTCATGTCATATGCAGTTGTAAGCGGAATGCGAAATCGGAGTTTTCTGTCCAAGCGATGGGATAGAGTCGCCGATGCAAAAAAAAAAAAAAGTACGAACCTCGACGGTTTTTTTAAAATGAAAAAGGTGTTCCGAAGTCTTCGTTATTTAGACGGCTATATTTGACCCTTGATATTGGCAGTTGAAAGGCAAAACGCTCAGTGTCAAGTTAGCAGAGCGCTGGATTGTTTTTTTTTTATTTCTTCCTTTCACATTGGCTTTGAGTAGTAGTTATCGATAAATGATGCCCACTGCCTCCCACAAGTGTGTTTTGGGCAATTACCGGATGCAGATAGATATATTGATGGGGTGGGATAGGATCTTAGCCGCTATGAGCTAACTTGGCATTGTACTTAATTGAATTGGAGTCAAGGCCTCGGGTCACACAACGTTCGAGTGTGTCCTTGCGACTGCGCCTGATTAAGGACAGTTGATGAACAGCCTCGAGGCGATTTGGAATTGGACTTGCCACCCGAATACGAGTGTGATCTTGTGGTGGGATTGTTACAAAAATACGAAGAGTCAGGTGAAGTTGTGACGGATAGTTGACCATATGCAGGAGTGATGCGCCCGCCACGGAGATCGAGGACACCGGGAGAAATGAGAAGAGACGAGCTACGCAAGCCGGAAGTAGAATTGTTGCGAAGGGAACCTACAAGTAATAGGACAGCGTGAGAAATTACAATTTATAAGGCAGGATGATTTCCTAAATTGAAACATTGCCTTTAATAAACATGAGTAAATATAAAACTTGATGACTAATATTCGTTTCCCTCTTTCCCTTGTTCAAAAGCGTCTCACATCTTTTTCGCTCCGTGACTCTCCTTTCCCTTTTCGACCTAACGCCCGTACCTCTCCTGTAAATTTATTCCTTCTCCCCTCCCCCTCCTCTTTAACATTCTCTTCTTTACTTCTGCTAGCTCATCTCCTTACCCCCTCCCAGTTCATGCAAAAACGTCTCCGAATGGACATGGCAGGCAACCCAGCAGACCCTCAGCATTCTCATCCAGGTCATCCAGGCGTCACTGACGACGCGTTTATCAACGACAGAGACGCCGTAGACAGCGGCGGCGATGATGACGAAGACGACGAAAAGCCAAAAAGCGACAAGAAAGCTGGAAGGCGAAAGATTAAGATCGAGTTTATCCAGGACAAGTCAAGGCGGCATATCACCTTCTCCAAAAGGAAAGCTGGTATGTACCATTTTTTTCCGTTCTTTTATCGCTTGTCCCTCTCTTCTAACCGTGCCTTCTCACCTTCCCGTTTCAGGCATTATGAAAAAGGCAATTTTTATTCCTGATTTATCGAACCCCCCTTGTCTGACATCCCTTTTAGGCTTATGAACTTTCGACCCTCACCGGCACTCAAGTACTATTGCTCGTCGTATCTGAGACCGGTCTCGTTTATACTTTTACCACCGCCAAGCTCCAGCCCCTCGTTACCCAGCCCGAAGGCAAGAATCTCATCCAGGCATGTCTCAATGCTCCTCACGGCTCTCTACCTTCTTCCATGCCTGTCGGTCAGCCTCTCGGTCGTTCCAGTAATCTGGGTCAGACTGCTACGCCCGCAAATAACATTCCAGGTGGCCTCTCCATTGGTTCCGGTAGCGCAGGTGCCGCCACCAAGGAGGACGAAGAATCGGTAGAAGAGGATGAGGCTGCTCGGGGTGGTCGTGCTCAGGTCGGCGATAAGCGGCGCAGACGTGCCTCGTCCAACGCAGGTCCACCTCCACCGTCGTCGTCGAGTGGCCGCGGTGGTCCTGCGACATCACCTCACACCATGAATGCTTCTGTCCCTGCCCCCCATCTCACAATTTCTCCCGGTGCCAATTCCTCATCCTCCCAGCCTCCTTCTGCTCACCCGGGTAGTTCAAACCAAATGACTCTTGGTGGTTCACCTACGTCACCACAACAAGGTCATGCTGCTGTCCCCCCCGCGAACAACCAGCAGTATGGCTCATCTTATGGTCATCCGCATTCACATCATACTTCTCAGCATCCTTCCCATCAACCAAGTGCAGATGGCGGGATGTATGGTGCCGCACCTACTCACATGATACCTCCAGGTTCATATTCGTATGCACCTGGCAGCCAGGCCACTGCTTCCGGCGGTCAACCGCAGCTCGGGGGGCTGGCAGCTGCTGCTGCACAGCACGGTCACTGGCAGCAACAGCAGCAACCACAGCAGGTTGCAGGGCAGGGTGGGCATTACTCTCGGCGGTAGTCCTTTTCTCTTCAACGATAGGTAAATGAATTGTTTCTTTTTTTCGATGTAGGTCGTCAGTTGCTTCTTTTGCTTATGCTTCCCACACTGCTGTCTCCTTGTTGTGGCTTTCGGCTGTCAAGTATTTGTATCATTTTAACGATTTTCTTATCACGGCTTATATTTCCACTTGACGACTACTCTGTACATTTTAGTCTCTTTTTTTGTCCCCGTCCGTCTCTGCGTCCAATTGGCGTGTAGTGTAGGCAAATCTTGTACTTTTCAACAAATATAGCCAATTCCCTTTTTCTCGTGTTCCTCGTACATATGCTTTATTCTCGTACAAATTATAGTTGAACATTGCAATATGCTAGATATACGAGGTCTGATCACAACTCTTTTTGCTCGTGATAAAAGAGCTGAATATACTGTGTATTTTTCCCCCCAGTCAATGACTTCTGGACAATGAAAGGTCTTCTTCTCGGGATCTGTGCATCTGCTGTCGTGCTTTCGATGAATTGCCAATGTTTAGAACTTGATTTCTGAAGATGGTGTCAGGGAACGCGCATTTTTCCATTCGTGAACATAGACTGTATGAATTGGCTTGGCTCCAGGGATCGACAGACCGATTAGTCCTTTATAGTCCCGAGGGGGCCCTGAGATCAGGGCAAGAGGAGTCCACACTTGGCAATTAAGCGTCCTCTTCACATATTTGGCAAGCAACCTCCTTTTGGATCTTGCTTGATGTAAAGTGCTAAATGCATAGAGTATGCATTCAATGCAAAAAATCAACATACAGTGTATATACATTGTACAGTACATATAAATAACACTCAGTTCCTGTAACGACGAAGCAAAAAGAGAAGCCCAAGATCTGAATATCTGAATATCTGGATTTTGAATGGGCGCACCAGATTGTCCTCGACATCATCAGTAGATCCGTTCGCCGTCACGAACCATCCCCCTTCGTCCCTGGGTCGAATGTTGAATGTACATACGGAGAAATACTTGTTTGGGTTTTGGGCGTTGAATGGTTGAATGGGGGATCTTGACCGCTTTGACACCGGGGCCAAAAAACATGTCCCTCGAGAAGAGAAGTTGAGAACCTCTTTTCGTATCTTTCCATCGAGGTTCGGTCAATCATGAGTTGTTATCCCTCTCGACTTTGGGAAAAAACGAAAGTTTTCTCGCTTGACCATTCCATATCGAGCTCATCTGGATCGCGCAACGAGATTCGAACAATGATCAGCCGAATCTCGCGAAGCAAACACGCAACTCGCGAATCACAATCACAATGTCATTCGGCTTTGCGTTGAAATATGTAATAGCAACGAAGCAAGATATACTAGTAAATACATGGACAATTCGAGTAGTCTGGGGGAGAGAAGGGGACATAAAGATAATTTAGCGTTCGTGAAAGGGCCTTGAGGTAGTCATGAGAGTTATTGGACACACAGCAAAAAGAATAATGCAAAGAAATAATCAAAAAATGCGTCAAAATATGAGAAAGATATATCAGACAGAAAGATGATGGAAGGGCTACAGATGCTTCTAAACACAACAATTCAACAAAGGTTAGGAAATAAAACGAAGAATCAAGCGGGAGAAGTATACAGCTCAGAGGTATAAATTGGTATTAGATTGGGATAATGATGAGCCTTTTTGGCGTCTTGAGATTCTGTTGGCTGTTGTCGGCGGTCCCACTTACCGGCGGGAAGGACAGGGGATCAATCAGTCGTCGCCAATCCACCACGAAAGAAGTCGATCCACAAAGGGAAGGTGACGAGGCGACGCATGAACGTTGGGCCCTTCATGGCCCCAGTTGACCTTTTCGAGCCAATAGACATGCTCCGGATCCTTAATGGATCTAGATATGTTCCGAGATGGTTGAACATTGAATGAGATTACATATGAATCTCATTGCTCAAGGTCGCCTTTCCAAGCTACGAAAATACGAAGCGAACGGCTGAGCCTTCGAGAAGGGGGAGGCATGTTCAGCGAAGCACTCGGCTGGGACCGCGTTGAATTGGATGAAGTACTAGAACGATAAGAAGTCCGGCTGTCGCTATTCAGAGGAAGTTTTATTTCACTAGGCAACCCATCGATATCAGACACATATGAATCGAGCACTGAGACCGGCGATGGGAA
The DNA here is from genome assembly GCA_000827265.1 of Collybiopsis luxurians FD-317 M1. Lineage (NCBI taxonomy): Eukaryota > Fungi > Basidiomycota > Agaricomycetes > Agaricales > Omphalotaceae > Collybiopsis > Collybiopsis luxurians. Next base: position 405,609 of record KN834792.1, on the reverse strand, counting down.
AGAACCACTCAGCGGCCGTTGTCGAGCAGCTCGATCTGAGAAGGCTTTGATGTTAAATTTTTGCTGATGCTGGGATTCCCACTGCATATACCTTTCGCACTCCACATCGAACGCCTTGCGCTCAGCTGATGTCGGCGAAGGAAAGGTGGTCCACCCGAAACGTTCGTCAAGCGCAGAAGGCAGCGCCATGCAGTCCTGCATGTCGCTTTGGGTAGATTGTTAATGACGGGATATCGTTATAATGAACTAAAAAACTCACATGTAGAATCGCCTTAACAAATCATCAAAATCTTCTCTCGTCAGCTCCAGTAGAGTGGCATTTAAGCGATCAGAACTGCTCTCGCCCTGCTTATGACGAGGCTGCGTGTGATTCGGGTCGATCGACCGAGACCGAACCCTACCAGCAGTCCTGGTGTCCTGAGTGCGCTTTTGCTTTCTCGTTCGCTCCTGATTTTCCAGAATCCACTCCCACATCGACTCTGAGCAAGCCAAGATCTCCGTGACTCTCAAAGCGAGATGAAGATTTAAACTTCTTAGATCAATGTTCATAGTTGTATTAGGCAACCGAAATTTTATCTGTGGTCGCGGGACTTTGGCTTTAACTGTTCCACGAGGGGTATCAGCGCCGTCCGCATCAACAATAGCATCATCCTCGACTTTCTTCTCTGCGTCTTCCTTTCTGGACTCTTTGTCTGCAGAACTGGCAGAGGGGGGTGACGAGGACGCTGCTGCCGTTGCCTGGGCTTTCGAAGATGATAAGAAAAAGGCCCTGGTTGAAGGTGAGAATGCCGACAGCCTCGAGCCATCGTAGACGATGTAGGGAGATTCACGTTTGATGATTTGCTGCATTGATATCCAATGCTCATGCTCGTTTTCAGCCCCACCTTCGAAATAGGCCGTGCGAGACGTGGGAGGTGGCGAACCAGTGATAGGGGAGGACAGGGTAGAACCAGCATTAGACAGCCTCCTGCCTCTAGCAGGATCAGCAGCAGCATTGATAGCCGTGTGGAGCTTGGGGGTCGGTCGGATAGCTTCACGTGCTTCTTCATCGGGATCAAAACCATTGAAGGGCGATTGAAGATGCTCGGATTGCGGACGTTCAATGACAGGAATAGGAGGAAACGTAAATAGTACAGGTGGGTGTGTGCGGAGATCTAGAAGAAATGAAGACTGAGTATGCGTTTAAAGGACTAGAGATGGAATATTACCTTTGAAATGTAATCCCAAGATATTAGGCAACAAGGATAACGGTGAGAGATTGACGAATCTAGAAGCATTCATCTCATTGTATATCATCTCCAACAATGAATGATCGCGGGGATTAACCGGAGGTTTGGGAAGTGCTCTCAGTACAAATGGTGCTGCCGGTGCTGTTGGTTGACCCAAATCGACACCAGAGGACCTCGGCTCAGGTAAATCGACTCCACCTGCATTCTTTGTCAGAGGGCTTTCCGCCGTCAAGGAAAGCATGCTTTGCGAGAAGCTAATCGCAGGTGAAGAAGGGCTGGGAATACCTCCTACCATAGAGCTGAGAGCTGAGAGAGGACGTTTCGGGGGTAAACCGGGGGATGTTGTGCCATTGCCACCGCTTGAGGCAGGATAAGAAGGGGAAGGTGAAAGCAAGCGGAGATCTGTGAGAGAGCTAGTGGAAGCGGAAAGAGGAATCGGCGGCTGATAGGACCTTCTCGTCGGTCTGGATGTTGCTACTGTCATGGATTGTTTAGACATCGCCTGGTGAACACGAGCATCCTGAGAAACGACAGTCTCCGGCGGCGCATCTTCGGGGGGAGTATCCAAGGTAGCACTTTTTTCTCCTTCTTCATCCTCCACGATCGCGTCTACCCCTATACCTCTCCCTAATGTCGTGGTAACGACAGGGTGCTTCGGAATCACAGAGGGCATGGATGTGGGTATTGGCGAAGCATGAATAGAGGGTATAGGTGAGACTGGTGAGTTCTGAATCGGACTCGTCCCGGGTGTTGTGAGGCCAGGAGAAGATGAGACTGGGAAAAAGAAAAATTCCTCGGAAACTCTCTCCCCGTCTCCTACGGAAGAGTTACGCCGGGACACAGTTGTATTGGCGAGTAACGAATCCCTATCGGAGGCCCGCCCGCGTTGGGTAGACGTTTCGTCATCCTGTTCAGATTCCAGGGTCTCAGAGTCACTGAGTCCCATTAAGGCGGTGAGAGTAGCGTAGTCAAACTTTTTGCTGCCGCTATGCCTGCGAGTTTTGTCCCTGGATGCTCCCGCAGGAACAGATTGTCTACGACTGGATCTATCCGAATTACTCCTGTTGAGATCCACTGCAGTTGCGTTGGAGCCTACAGAGCCAGAACTGCGATGCTTATGCCGGTTCCGTGTACTCGAGCCATAAGCAAAATAGGATGAGGGTCCATAATGCCGCACGTCCGAATCCGAAAAGTACGCTGAATCGACGTCGTTGTCAAAGCGGGGACCAGACGCTTCAGATATTATCCTGTCATCTTCATCCTCATTCCGAACTACTCTGCCAGGAAACAACAGATCTTCCTCAATCATCTCGAAAGCGGCGCCGGGCTTCATGACTCGCGTGATCTCCTCAAAGAGATAATCCCATTTGTCCTCTGGGACACCTAGGCTAATGCGTTTGATGTGCCTGAGCGAAATCGTATGTGAGGAACAGTGCCGAAAGGATCCGCGACGAAATGGCGGGTATGTTTACACTCACACAAAGTCAAATTCATCATTGGGAAACGGGAGTCCCTCAAGACTGACGAATCATAGTGAGTATCTGTGTAGGGGAAAGATAAAGGAGTAAACACAAAACTCACAAATTGCCCTGAACCCACGTTACTCTATGAGCCAAGTCCGCTGAGCCTACTTGTTGCAAATCAGGTTGGATAGGTACGATGTCCATTCCGACAAAATGACATTTTCGCCAAGCACGCGCACAGTCGATTATCCAAGAACCCGTACCGGTTCCGATGTCCAGCACCTTTGTCGGGGGCTCCTTGAACACATGCCATGTCAAGCTTTCACATATTTGTTGGTAGAATAAAGTCTCCCACACGTCCCTACGCGGGATCTTTAGCACAACGTTTTCGTTGACATGCACGAAAACTCACAAGTCCAAAACTTCCCGATCATAGCTCCTAGGATAAGGAACTTCCTCTTTCTTGTATGGGTGGTGCTTCCTACTGCCACCCATAATACACAAGCCTCCCATACCCATTCCACCCAGTCCGGGTCTACTTCCGTTTCCCCCGAGGAGCCCTTGACTCTCGCAACCAGGACGCGATTTGATGTTGGGTCCCTTCATCACAAATTGTGACTCGCGTGCCATAATGTTCCTCTTAAGCTCTTCCAGAATAGTGCGATCCGCAGTAGAAAACTTTACATTGTTTTCAAACGAAGATTTTGAAGAGGATTTGGAATCGGGATTTGAGTGGGATTTCTGAACGGGTGACAGAGGAAACGGGGTAGAGGAAGTAGGCTTATTTTGGGTAGAAACATACGCTTGGTGCGATGCCGCTAGAGGCTGACCAAAGGAAAACGTGGAATGTCGTGACGTACGGGATGGTGGCGTTGTCGTGTGATTTTGAGCTGTCGCAGCCGAAGACGGTTGCTGCGTATGGGAAGTAGGATGAGACGAAACGACATTGGCAATTTTATGGGTCAATCGAGGGCTGACATTTCCATTTGGCGTATAATTAGGTGAATTAGAAATGCCTGAACCTGAGCGCTGCTTGTGAAGCACGGACGGACTATGAGGTGGAATATTGGGCGAAGGAGGCGCTTTGCCTTTTGAAGGAGGTCTACTTCCAATCGATTTTCGCCGACTAGGGAGTAAGGAAAGATCAGAAAAATGGATGCCAGAGCCGCTAGAATTTCCCGCAGAAGAAGGTCGCTGAAAGAAGTACGCAAATCAGAAGAATGTACAGACGCCAAATAAACTATTGCTCACATTGGATTTCCGTTTCGAAGTCGATGGCACAGGGGGAACTGGGGATTCATCTTCATCCGGAGGTGGTGGATATAGTTCCCAAGGTGTCACCTCTTCTTTAGTCCCCGTAACAGTTTTCAACCTGGATGCATCTGCCTTGGCTTCGAATCCAGAATCTATTCCACCTGAAACTACTACAGATCTTGCAGGATTCCTAGGCGGTCTTTGCGGGCTCAGTCCAGCATTGGTTACATCCTTATTGCCAATACCATTGAATGCCTGGAACTGAGATAGAGAAGGAGCAATGATGGTCGTTGTCGAGCTATTGTCCGACTGGGATCTGAGAAACGGTGGCCGAGGGGGAGAACGTCGAACTCTGCCTTCGTCCATGATTCCTTGGAGTCGGTTGTTGATTTAAAGAGAAAGTGAAGAACAGACAAGGCAGAGGTTATGAGGGTAACATTAGAGTAGTGGTAGCCGTGGAAGAAAGTGTAGTTACATATTACAATCAGGTCCACGCGACCGGTGTCCATTCTCTTCCCGATGTCCCTCAGTTGAATATTCAATTTTGGTCTAGCTCTTTACGGGGATAAAAAAATGTTGCTATCAAGTTTACTATACAAAAACTTTTTCTTAGGCTAAAGCAAGCAGAATTTGTGATGTCCAAGCGGTATCCGATATCACTCCAAAGCGCTTAGTACGAGCCCTCAAATCTCCCAGTACCAATTCTTCCACCAATTACAATTCTTGAATCCTGATATAGATGCATCCGCTTCTCCCGTAAATCCAGAAGCATCTTTCCAAGGCGATGTAAGAATGTACTTAGTCTGGCGATTGAGGGGTTACTTCTTCCAAAATAGAGACAAATGAACTTGTGAATAGAGGGCGTCAGGTGTATCAACAACTTGAACGGCCGAGATGGACGGATGGGCGCGGGAGGGTAACTTGGGCGTCTGGGAAGAATCTATAGCCTTTGCGGGCAATGCGGACGGGTGCGGGGGAATATTGCGCGGCCCGGGCAGAAGTGGGGATGGAGAGCTCAGAACTAGGCCAGCTCGGGAAGGAGAGCCGACAATCATGACTCATGTATCATTGAGATTGACATACTTTGAGCCCAGGCACAGTTATGCGGGATCTCCATGGATATAGATCTTTGCTCATCTTTGTCTATCGAGTCCATACACCAACCCGAGCGCCACTCGCGCAGCAGCCTTCCTCCGCTCCTCTTCATTTTCAATTCCCGAAATTTCCTCCTTCATACCTTGGATGGCACTAACCATATGCGTAAGGTCGAAATCTATATCATCATCATCGAAATCACCCAAGTCGTCGTCTTCGGGGTTTGCACGATGGCCTCCCAGGGCAGCAAATGAAGATGAAGGGGAAGGTGGAAGAGGCCCAAATATTCGTTCCGCGCTCGCCCTAATTTCACCTTGACTCGGAAGGTCCCCGTCGCTACCTTTGCTTTCCTCATCGTTTAGATGAGGTTCTTCATCATCATGCGGATCCCCCAAATCCGACATACTTCCCAAGGAATGGTACATCACACCCGAATACCTACCGGGAGGAGCCAGCGAATCAAAGGATGTGTTTCCTGCATGTTCGTCGTCAAATTCTGCGTGTGACGAAGATGAAGCCAGAAATTCGCTATCCCCAAACGAGGCAAAACTTGGAAATCCTCCATCCGAAAAATCGTTCCCACTCCCTAGAGACTTTGAATGCGATTTTGATCTTGCAGCAACGGCAGGGACGGCTGTTAGCGCGCTATCCTCAGCCGGTGCAGAGACAAAGACCGTAAAATCGTCATCAAACCCATCTCTCTCGATTGAGGGCACTGGATGAGATAAAGCCGACAATCCTCCTTTCTCGGATATCGGAGAATTGGTCATCAAGCCTGCCTGCGTAGGGGCCGAAGAGGAAGACGAAGCATGCCTCCACGGATCGTCTTTATCGTCCTGATTATTGTCACCCTTGAGCTTAGGATCATGCTCATCTTCCTCCAACCACCTTCGAAGCTCTTCCATTTCTTTCCTCATTCTTGCCTGGCTGGCTATCCGATTGGCAGGCGTCTGCGCTGTCACAAGGCTAGCCTCATCTTCGATGTCAAAATCTGTATCCTCGCTATGATCGAAAGAGTTTTGAGCCCATTCCAGAGAAGTATCGTTATCCATAGCAGTTCGATTTGGTCGTTTTTGTCTCTTGACAGAGGATTGCATAGAAGGCCACATTATTGTACTAAGAGCGTCCAAGACACGAGGTAGGGAGGGAATGGCTAGGTAATGCAGCTTTGGGTCATTCGAGTAGATTTATGGCACAAACGGCTTACCATCGGCCAAAGCATCCTCCTCCTCTTCCTTTCCGGATTCAGTAGGAATGTCAATGAATTCAAATCCTCTGGAAGATAAAAATTCATCAATCTCTGCAGAATCTTCGAATTCCTCCTCTTCCTCTTCCGGTCGCCCTTTATCGTCCTCGTCCTCTTTTGACTCAAACCGGATCGCGAGGGATACTTCTGGTTCTGAGCCGTTAAGATCTCGATCGCGGCAGATACGTTCTATGTTATGTTTGTATGCCTAAATCCGGCTCATTAAGCACAGTTCAGTAGTTTCAAGTAATAAATAAACTCACATGTCCCTTTTTCCAAACAAATATCACTGCAGGTACACCTTTCAGATAGAACGGCGCGAGTCCCTTCACAGTCCGAGCGAGAAAATGAACTTGAGCAGAGTAATACTTGTTCGATATCGTCCAAGGTATCACTTTCTCGTTTGAACTCTGTGAATCATCTGCTTCTGCCTGTTTGGGGACACTGTCGATTTGTACTTGATCCTTGTGTCCAAGATCGACTTCGTCGACGCGGTATCCAGACAAGGTCTGTATCTCTGTGAACACGGGCAGATCAGGATGAACGTCCGATGAGCAAGTCAGGCAGACAGACGTTGGACAAGATTAACTGCTTTGTCGAGGGATGCGCTAAGTGCGAGAATTCGACAGGAAGTTGAAAGATTCAGAGGAAGGTCCATTGAAGAAGATGATGGAGGTTGACAACGTTGAGGCGCAATCAAGTACATCACGTGGATTACCACAAATACACGCGCCGTGGCGCAACCGTGACGGGCACCGCAGTGATCGCGCCTCAAACTGGAAACACTGAGTCAATGTTTCTGTTGAAAGGTATAAAAAGTCGTTGTTCAGGTGAGCTTAGTTAATTCTACCAATCTCCATCGTGCAGCTTCGTGCTTGACGCGTTCTACTTTTGCCTTTCACACGCTTTGCGGTCTGCTCTAAAAATGGATGCAAGGTACAACCTTGATTTCTTGTTACGAGTCCGGAATGAAATGAAGGAATCGTCTTGCAGTGAAGTTGTCCTTTTTCCCACGTTTCTCACGCTCCTTTTTTTTTGCCGTTTATATTGTAGTTTTATCCCCATCTATGGACATGTCACTTCAGTGACCTTCGCCATGTTATGCGTGACCTTTCCAGCCACCACCATCTTCTTAATGGTCATCCTCGAAGCCGAGTTCTGCTGTCCTGTCCAAGCATAAACGTGCTATAACTTTGGTCACCGAACATTTTCATTACTGGTTTCCATTCTAAGAAATCTCTTGTCCCTTACCGAGCCTTAATTGTGCTGGATGCATGGGAATTTCCTTCTTTTCCACTTTTCCAAACACTCATGACTTCCACAAAGCAGAAACCAACCCCACTCTCAATAGGCATCGTGCACTTGCGAATATTATCACTGAAGGTTGCAAGAGCTATGTAGGTTCGATTCACATGGGTCCGAGGTGTCACTCACGCAGCGACAACTAATTGTTCCACAGGTGGATCTACAGACTGCGCTTCATCTTCATTCTTCACCCTTCCTTTCTGTTGCCACGACATGGCTTCTTGACATCTATTTGCTGTTTATTTGCTGTCGTCTTTCTCCTTCTCATCATCTTGTCTACCCCTTCTCCTGTCCCTCAGCCTTACCCTTTCGACCTTGTCTTTAATTGCCTCACCTCTTGCTTTCGTTGCCTTTAAAATCTTCCTTTACCTCTCTTGATCTTTTTGCCTCTCTTCTTTGTGCAATGGCGACTCAACATCCTGTGACTATTTCCAGATTTGAGAGTGTCCTGTGCATCTGTCAGTTTTTCCTTGTCCCCCTTCCCTGTTTCTTATCTCTTTTTTTTTTTTAATAGTTCAATGTTTCTGTCCGATTCTGTCCTCTGTTGTCTCCAGTTACACAATCTTCACTCTTTGGGTGTTGTCTCCATAGAAATTGCGCACGCAACCCCAGCAGGCTTTCCATGATGTGTTCATTGTGTATGTATCGGATCGTTGCCACCTTTTTCCTGGAGCCTATGTTCAACAAGCGACAGCTTTTTATGTGACCGATGTCGAAGTTCAGCATATTGCAGAGGTGGGACAGGTTGCAGAAGTTTTGCAGGATGAGGTTGTTTGTGTAAATATGAGGGCTCGCTAGATGGGACTGAAAGGTTGCATATTTGTTCTTGTCATGTGCGGAGGCTTGGCTATTAGCGTTAATCTGCCAGTTGACTTCGGTGATGATGTTTGGGAAATCGAAGGGGTGAGTGATGTGTGGAAGACGGAAATGATGGCATTTATGAATGAAGGTGTTGTTGTGTAACTCCAGTGTCAAATACATGTGGTATATAGTGTGTATACTAAATACGGCTCGTATCGCGTAAGTGTCCGGACTCGTACATGCCACGCGCGAAGCGCGATGGCCCATCCCCCAAGTAAGTAGTAGAAATTCTCATTTCCGCGTGGTGTGAGGCTCGGCCTAACTATTTGCGCAAATATTTGGTTGCCCTACCGGCACTTCTTCGCTGTTCAATTATTCGTTCACTCTATCACAAAGAAAAAAAAATCTCCAGACTAGACACGTTGCATCAACTGTCGAGAATGATACCCTGCTTCGTCCTTGAGAGGCAATCTCGTCACCGATGCCTAGAAAGACATCCCATCTCTCACTGATAAGACGATCGTCGGGCATCCTAGGACCTAGTCCCACATATACTCCCCTGAGCGTACATGGATGGACGCCCCGCTCACAACGCCCTGGAGAGTCTGGCAGTGGTTCGCCGGCGATGCTTTCAAGCCTAACGTTGGGGAGATGGGTGGGGATGAACAATTGACTCTAGAGATTATCAAGAACTCTTCGAGCAAGGCGTATATATGTATTCTGATTTGTTCGGCGGTTTACTTTACTCTGTTTGTCAATGGATAATGAAACCTCCACTTCCTGATAACAGTGCACGCTGAATTATTATTATTATTATTTTTCGAACAGAAAAAGTATACGGATTTTGACCGTTCATTACTAGAACGATCTATAGCTTGGTCCTTTCTGTCCCGACGTCTTCGCCCTATATTGGTGGTCAGGATACAGGATAGAAGATTAGGGATTTAATAAATACACCATATATGCTGGATGCTTACTGGAATTCTAGATGACTGCCCTCAAAATTCTGGATGGAGCTTAGACTCGGCAAACCTCAAGCTCCTCGGGTTTCGTCTCTTTTCTATAGGCCGTATCAGTATCTCGCACAAATGCTGCATCTTGCTCAGAGCGCCTTGCTCCTCAATGCTCCGTACATTCACAACTCGAAATCAAATTTCCCAACCTACCCTACGGAACCTTTTAAAGGACGGCCTTTGATTTGGCTCGCACCGCGACGCAAATTGAGACTGCCCAACTATGAACACACAACGCTGCAAGACAGACAAAGGTCCAATCGAGTTATATGAGGAGGCACTGAGGGGCGAATGCTGGCTTTCCAAGTTGTGCAGGAGGCTGTGGGAGTGTGATTAAAGATTAGTGAGTGATCGGGACGAGTTGGGTTTACAAGAGACTCGGGAGTGGTAAAATTTTGAAGGGATTCAAAAATTCTAAATAAAGAATTAGTTCTTGCATTAACTGTGACGGGGTGCTGTGGAAAGAGTGCATGCTGAATTGATTTTTTTAAGGCGCGACTTACAAAGAAACATCGAATATTCAACTTCATATAATCTAGTCTATTCATACGGATTATACCGTGACGACTTTCTGTTCGCGCGAATTTTTGGCAGTATTCTGACATGACGCGACATTACTTTCCCCGGTCCAAACCAATACCACCCTCACCTCAGGTTAGAGCAGAAAACCCTCTGTGTGACATTAACTGTGGTAATCGCCTTGCTTGCAAGGTACTTACTATTCTGCATCGAAACTGTTTATATTGCGTACGAATAATTTCCCTCACTGACGACAGTCTTTTCCCAAGCTGAATTTGAATATTTGACAGCTCGTCAAGAAAACTTGGCCAAATTTTAAGACTGACATATAATAGCCGGTCGTACGGCTTGCCGCGAGTCTATGTTATAAATGGCGGCTACTGTCAGCCGCGCAGTCGGCCATTATGTCAAATTTGGCCTAGGTTTTCTTGACAAGCTGGAATGCTCCACTGGCATCGTGCGTCAGGAAACTTAAAGTGGTTCACAACTGTTCCAGCTCGTCAGAAAAACCTAGGCCAAATTTTTTAAAATGACATAGTTTTGCCGGTCGCACGGCTCGCTCCAAGTACGAGAGGATTGGGGCCCGGCTGACAACCGGCTCAAATTTTGAATGGCGGCTACCGTCAGCCGCGAAGTTAGCTAATATGTCATTTTTGTTTTAAATTGGCCTAGGGTTTCTTGACGAGCTGTCAATTACAAAAAGCATTGTAGCCCGCAGTTTATTTTGATACACATCAAACCTAATTATTCCCGCTACTTTTAAGTAGTGGGTTTTAGAGACCTTTTCTGAAGTTGAAGTCCGGCCAAAGCGTCCGATCGATTATTCTTGCCTCTTTTGGACTGCTTATGTCATGACACGGATTACATACTCCTCTCAGGGCAATCTCGCTAGCTTATCTCTTCGTTCGTTTTTCTTATGTCTGGCTTATCTTTTACTGTTTCTTCACACATCGCTCGAGTCGCGTACAACTTGCGTCTTGCTCATTCTCTTCTTTTGCGCGATTTTGTCTGCAGGGCCTCAATGTGTGACCTTGGTCTCGAAATATGGAATGCTCTGTTTAATGTGCTGCAACGGCATCCAGTGTATACGGTTCCTCTGACTTTTCGTTTGTGGCATTGCCCACTTGCTCTTGACATTGTGCTTGGACAGGATTTTTATGATGCATGTGTCCGGTTGAATGCGTCACATCTGCTGGAACACATCATGGTTTGTTCGGTTTCGCAAGCTGTCAAACCACCCCTTTTGCTGCCCTTAGTTCCTTTTCCTGCAGGTGTGTAATGGATAAATTGGATTGCAACCCAATATCTTTGCTACAGGAACAGGCATATAGCGATAGCGGCGGTAGCAGCCTCCGAGAATACAGTGTGCCCTGATGTGCACATTTACCAGTATGATTGCCCAGATGTCTGCCTACATTACATGGACAATGTAGATTTGATACGATGCAAGTCTGTAGCGCTAGTTTCGTAACATTTGCTTGCCAATTTGAATTTTTGGACGGTTTCTTGCTTGGATGGTTTATGACGGACAGCGAAATCAGGGAACTGATGTCGCTTGAAGATAGAGAGCCATATATGGGCATTGCCTGTTTCCAGTAGCGGGCTCTGCCGCCCGCCGGCGATACTTGGTTGTCACTGAGAATGATGTCGTGGTTGCTCAGACTCTTGGTCTCAATGTTGTGCAGAGAGGTTCGGCGCAAAAGGTTGCAGGGTTTCTTCACTCATAACCTCCTGTTAGCACTCGACGAACACCATCCCCTGCTGCGCCGACAAAAGATCCGCCAGTGTAATCGATTACATGACCAAGCAAGGTCTTGACCAACAGAGTGGTCCTTAATTAGTAACTGTACGGTAAAATATAGGCCAAGTCTATGTACTGAGAATTCGCACTGTGCCTTAAATCATGTCTGTGCTGATAAAACAGAAAGACAGCTACTTGGTTGTACATATTCAGTGAAGGTGTAGAGTTTGGCTTTCTCACAGCTGGTATCCGAGTTGCCAGTGTCAGTTCCTGCAGGGATCATATTCTTTTAAGTTGCTCTGAGTTTGGCTATCATATCGGCTTTACATATTCAATGAAGGTGTGAAGCTTGGCATTCCTTCCTAAAGAGTTTGAGCAATTGCTCGGAGACTAGGATAGCAAAGTAACCTTTCTCGCGGCTCCTTCTTTTCTTTCTTGTCCTAGTCGAGATTTGGGATCAACCGGGTCCATGGAACGGGGCCTGTGGTCGTCACTCAATGGTGCAATGCAGCCGACTCCATGATTTTGGATCTTTCATATGTTTCTATTGCTAAACAGGACGTGAAAGTGAGGATGATTCTCTCACCCTATTTTCGTGATGGTCCGTGCATCCAAGATTTCCATACGTCAATCCTTTACAGGAAATGATTGCTACTGGGTTGTTATTGGTTGATTCACAATTACGCTGGGCCAAAGCAAATATTGCTAAACAGGACGTGAAAGTGAGGCCCATGATTCTCTCACCCTATTTTCGTGATGGTCCGTGCATCCAAGATTTCCATACGTCAATCCTTTACAGGAAATAATTGCTACTGGGTTGTTATTGGTTGATTCACAATTACGCTGGGCCAAAGCAAAAATTCAAAGAGTATGATCCCTTCGAAAGGGGTCGCACTGGCGATCCGGACACCAATGGTACAATTGAGGATGATCACCCAGGTGTCAAGGGTTTAAAAGATCCTGACCTGCTCCCTTGGATCCCAGTCTTTCCTTTCGAGACACTACAATCTGTCATGATCTCTCGACAGCACTATATCTGTGTTCTGGCAGTCCTGCAGCTTACTTCCCTGCTACTTCATGTAGGTAGACGCCATTTCGGAGAATATCAAGTCCTCAGAGGTTTGATTATTGACGGCTTCCTCATCCTATGGCTTCCTCTGTCTGTATGGATCTCTCTGCTTCAACTCTGTCAGTGTATTGAGGCTCCAAAATTTAATCCATGTTTACTTTCGCTGCCTCTACATCGTCCACCTGAACAGACCTCCGAGTCCATATTGCAGCATAGGGTGGCAGAGTTGAACTTGGACGAGTTTCTTGTCTTGGGTGCATTTGGGCACGCGTGGCTGGCTTTTCTTCATCTGTTTTCAGGTAAGTCCCTCTGTCGAAACCCGTGAATACATCTCATGTTTTATGGAGTCTAGTCCTTTTTGATAATTACATCGTGTTGTTGAATAGCAGCACGAACGCCTCTATTATCTTGATAACATCGACTGCCTTCGTATTGGGCTTGACATCTATTACCCTCTTCCTCATTATCGGGTTTGGAAAGTGTCTCTTGATTCTTGGCATACAGCAGGATTTCAGACATTGGGGATACTTCTTACAGTTGTACCGAATCGCGGCGTTCATCTTCTCGGTGTTGTATTTGATCTTGTGGGTTATTGACTTCTTTGAGGGACGGATTGAGATTTTCAGGAGGAAGAGAGAGTGATTTACTATGCTGTCAAGGCCGCTGTATTCGAGTTCCTTGCGCGGAGTGGCCATTGGTTTGATTGCATCTTACCGCTAAATTTTCTTCGAATTCCCTATGTTAGTTACCTCATAGCTCTTCTCAACCTTATCTTTAGCTTCAATTCACATGTATACATTTACGACATTTTATTAGCTGCTGTCTCTGTTTCATAGCTTTTACCTGCTCTGTTTTTATGTTTGCGATTCTGCATTCGGCGAATCAACTTTATCTTGTAGTATGTTAAACATAAGCCATGGTTGCAGGTTTCACGAAGACTGCGGTACAGCAAATATCAGAGCGGCTATGGCACGGCGTTCAATAACCTTTATTGGGCCCTCCAAGTGGGTGAGAATCAGCTTCATCCGCATTTCTGCTCATTTTTAACATTGAGTAACTCAGTGTTGACTCAGTGTTAGAACTGAGTACTGAAGGCTTATCTTTTGACAAATTTTCCTTGAAATCCACCTTTTAATTTTTTCCCTCCTATTCTTTTCAACATGTTGGCACACCATTTCAAGAACGAACCATTCGCCTAAGCCATTGCCGCATTTTCGTTTCTCGCTAGCTTCGTGATCCCTCCCGCCAAACTCACCAGTCAGTATACACGCAAAATTTTGATCGAGCTTCTCATTCGAAGCCGACAACGAAGTATCGTTGTTGATTTGATTTTTCGGATCCAAATCAGGGAAGTCCAAGCTGTACATATTGCTTCTTAGAGACTCCTTTCGTACTTACTTTGATAGACTTACAATGAATTTAGTTCTTGTGCCTGTCAGACGATACCCATATACTTAGTGTAATGAAAAGGCATCTCTGAACTGATTTTACGAATAACTCCCCCCAACGTTGAAGCGTATTTGAAATAGATAATTTGAAATCGACAGCGTTTGAATATATATATCTTATGAATACGTAGTTACAAATTATTTTCCCGTCCATTTTCCCTTCTATAGCAACTTTTTACTGTAAACCTCAACTATCATCATCCCGATACTGACTCGTCCCTAGTTCTTTTACACTCGAAATCGCCACCAAAAGATCCTGATGCGTATTCAACCGGCTCAGAATCTTGACCATCTCATCCAACGCATAGTCCTCCATCTCTTCCAAAAGTGCTAAATCCTCCCTATCGACATCCATAGTATTCGACGGCTGAGCCGCCCTACTCCGTCGTTTCTGCGCCAAAGTTTGTAACTGGCGTTTGGTAGCATTGACAATGGCATTGACATAGTCGGGTGTTAGAACAGAGGGTCCACCGAGCAGTTTTACGCAATCGTCCAGAGACTTGTAGAGCGATGCTAGGAAAGTAAAGTCTTGTTCATCGGAGATGACGTTGATCAGTTGTTGTAAAGTAGCAGCGATCATTTGGTCCGTGAGCGCGCTCGACTGCTGGCCACAGTGCAGGAGCATCGGTAACAGTCTAGTAACACTTGTCAACTATGTATCGCGCGGCAATCAAGCAATACGCACAATGCACACGCTTCCCGAACGCCATCATGGAAATAAAACCTCAGAGCAGGCAGCGTCACTTCCAAGCTTTGGGCAAGATACGGAGCAAATCGAGCGTTCAGGGTCGAAGTGTAAATCACCATCGTCTCAAAGGCTTGGCATTTCTCTTCAATTGCCGATGTGCGTATTCCCAGCGTCTGACCATCCATGTTGACAGTTTCCCATCCCTCACGCTCTTCGACTTTACCATCTTCCGTCTCGTCTAGAACGCCAAAATACGTATTAGCATGATCCCAAAACCCACAATTACACGAGAAGTCGTACCATAGACGGATACATCTGCCTTCATACTAGCTGTTCTCAATAGATCGGGCATTACCACAGGAAGGTACGGCTCGAATTCAGGTCCCATGGCTTGACATATCTTGGCCCACGTCCCCATTAAATAGTGGGTCAACTGGGTATCTTGAGGGTCCACTGGGCTCTCTGTACGACAGCAAGCGTTAGTGACAGTATGTGAAACAAGGTCGGGGAAGAAGCACTTTGTATTCGTATGAGTAACTCTACCAGTGTATTTGAATCTGGTCTGAACATATCCCGCCCGACAGCGATGGCTAAAGAAGGAAGGACGAGTTTATACCGACAGAATGAGAAAAAAAGAAGGAAAAATGAGATACCTATCAAGCCTGCACATTCCATAGCTTTCAAGCGCATCTTCTTGTACTCAGATCCGTTGGCATTCCGAAGAACGTTGAGTAGCAGCGGCATTATTGAGGAATAATACTAGGAAGAAAAAAAAATTGGAACTCGCTCGAGATGAAGCCGTGACATAACTCAAACACACCTTCGCGAACGTAACCTCACTAGCATCAGCTACCATCGCCAAGGTTGTGATGACTTGCTCTTGAACGTATCTCTTCACTTGCGACGGATCTGCATCAGGATTAAGAAGCTTCAAAAGCCTTTCGACAATAGGATCGAGGTAAGGAAGCAGAGTATCACGCTCCACTCCCTCGCAAAAGTTGATTAATGCGGCAGCAGCATGAGAATGTACACTGCAATCCAATGCGTCAGTGAGTGAGAGGGTAAGGGCCACGAAGAAAAACTAACCGAGGCTCCGGGTCTTCAAGGGCTGGTATAAGAACAGCAAATAGCTGCTCATGGTATCGCTCTATGATTTCCTATAGATAATTCAACATTTAAATACCAGGGTGGTTAACAGAGGCAAATCCACACCTCAATATCTGTGCATAGCTGACCACTATATTCAAGATTAGGACCCATGAACAAAGTTTTTCGATCGAAGGAATGGAGGCAACTCACACACACTGACAGGCTGCATACCGAACTCTGGGATGAGAATCTTTGAACATTGGGGTCACCAATCTAGTATGCTGGATGAGAAAAGATAAATTTCACGGCCGAAGTAAAACTTACGCCACTACTCTTCCGAGTTCGTTGGCCATAACCTACGAAAGACACAGTAAATAGAAGTCGCGCAATTACGATTGGAGAGTTATTAACCTTCCCAGTTCCTTCGGCAATGGCTGCAATCGCCATAAGGCCGGCGTGCCGAGAACGCCAATCATAGTTTGCCATCATCATCGGAATGTACTATGGCCGGAGGTCATATCTTTCGAACCAAGAAATGAAAAAGCAATGTACCTGGAAAGAAGGAGGCAATATCACTTTCCCTCCCATAGCACATGCTAACCGATCTAAACTCTGCTCGTACAACGCAGGAGGAGAGTCGTTCTCCGTGGCACTGGATCCAGCAGTGGGCTGTACGGACAATCATTAGGTTCAGGGAAATGAAAAATATATCCAACACCTTACATCGTCAGCTAACCATCTCGCTAATCCGCCATTCACACCATACGGGCTTTCTTCGTCTATCTCTGCCATCCCTTCCAAGCAGGCGCGTACTAGTACAGCTATCCAGCCTTCGCCGACATTCACGCCTGTGGGGGATGTCGGCGACGCGCCTAGTTCAATGAGCAAAGCGTAGTTGGGAAGAGGGAAAGTTGAGTTGATGGCCACGTACTCTTTTTGAACATGCTGGGACGAGCTTCACAGAGGGATAGCATGAATTCCAATGCGCTCAATCGTAACGACTGGCCCTCTTCTTCATCTTCGGTGTCGCCATCGGGTACTTCTCTCGAAGGACTTCCTGTAGGAGTTGAAAAATTCCCTGCTAAAAATAATGGGCATGAGCTATAGGGTGAAATAAAGTAAAAAGCGAAAGTACCTTGAGGGCTGTCCCCGCCAGGTCCTGTAGGATAAGGTGCGCGAACCGTAGGCGTGGGTCCAGGATCTGATGATGCAAGCACAAGGGGTGGAAGGAAAGTTAACAACGCGCTGAGATGCGGCTGGAAGAGATTCGGGTGAGCAGAACACAAAGGAGTCAAGGCCACCAAGAATGACATAAGGTGCGCTGTGGGAGACTTGTCTTCCGCGGAGCTAAGCTGAGAAGCGACGGAAGGCTGAGTGATCGACTGAGCCAGTGGAGGAAGAGTATCAAGAATGGGATACATCAGCGAAAGGGATTGCGCGAGTTGATGAGTATCGGCATGCGACAGATAAGCAACCGAAGCAAGCAGTGCGGCATACCGTACCTATTCAAACGCGTCAGTACGCGACTCTCACTGTCATAAGAATGTGTCTACATACATCGATGCTCTCTCCATCACGTAAACCTTTACCTAGAACGCCCAATACTGCGTCTGTTTGCAGATCCATGACCAAATTCGGACATCCGGCAAATACTCTGTAAGCACTTTCTCTCAAGCCTTCGCCCTTGACACCATTCATGATACCGGTAGCCTGGGTCATGGAAAAGGCTTGCGCTTGGAGAGCATGCCATGGTCTTCCTCGTAACATTCCTTGATTTGCGACATCTGAAATAGTATCTACAGTTTTCCTACGCACGGTAGCTGCAGGCTCGTGGGAGAGGGAGTGGAGTAATAAACGCTCGAGGTTTGTAAGGGCGGACGTGGAGAGGTGGTCAAAGAGCGTTAATCGAGGAGCAGACAAAGAATGGAATGAAGATAGAGGATTCTGGGACGATGATGGGCCAGAGGAAGAATCTGTGCTTTGTGAAGGTGTAGGCACCGGCCGAAAAAGAAGACGCCGCAATAAAACCAGGGAGAAAGATCGCATCTGGATAAAGATCTTAGCATTATTTCGAGGACAGAATGGATGGAGAGAAGGCTTCGCGTTCGAAGGACGCAAAAACAGAAAATTGAATGAATTGAAAGAACGAAGGTTTAGAGAACTTGACAAAGCAATAGAAATGGACAATAGTCGTCTGTGCATTGGCTAGCTTGTACTAAGAAACTTTCGAGAGGGAAATTTTCCGAGATCAAGAAGATCGACAGACAGAGTGGACCACTCCCGCTTCAGAATTGAAGAAACCGTCCGATGAGACACTAGCAATCAGTACTCACCACTTCTGTATCTGCAGCAATGGCGAATTGCGCCAAAGCTAAAAGATACAAATCTGGCGTGTGAGCCAATCTTTCATTTACAGCTTTTTCTGCGCTGTGAGATCGTCAGTAAAGGCCATAGTCAAGTGTACTTGCTTATATACACACTTTGAACGTATCTCATTGTCACCCAGAACGAGGTTTGAAAGAATTTGGGTAAGTTCTGCGGTAATTTCTTGAGGAACGACGGGCTCCATCGATAGTGAGGAGGTGAAAAAGAGTGTTGGTGGCGCTAGTGGATGACTTCACCACTGTTCAGGGTGACAAAGAGCTATTATTTTCCAGGGCTGAGCAGGGATGGATTCAATGAGAAAGAAGCAGCAGTGGCAGCGGCAACCGAAAGAAATTCCGAGTCAAGTCAGTGAAGCTGGCTTGACAGAGGATAAGATTGGCGCCCGGCGGCTGAGTCGATCTGATGCCGTTTCCGGCATTCAGACTTCTGTCCTCGACGTCCATCTCAGCCGCCGCTCTCCTCACCACATCTTTGAGCCCCGCCCTCCCGTCCCTATAGCGACTGACATCAGTCAGCCGTTCCAGGCTTGACCCCGTGGGTTCCCCTGTTTGCTGCCCACCCACGCGGGGCCAAGCCCCAGCCAAACCACGCTTCTCGGATGAGGCACTGCACCCTCAAGGTGCATCCCCCTTTCCTCTCCCCTTCACTCCACTGACTCCTAGCCAGCCAATCTTATCCGACGATGTGGTCTGTCACGGGACTTTACGCGTTATTTTCTTCAGCGTCCACCATGTCGCGCGCCCAGTCTCCGTCCCAGCTCCCTGCGTCGTCTATCAAGTACCACCATCCGTATTTCACCCCAGCAGAAGTCGAAATAATGTCAGAAAAGCAAAGAGGGAAAATGACAGTCACCCAGGAAGATAAGATACGCCAGAATGCCTGTGGATTTATTGAAGCAACTGGATCTCGCATTGGATTGTGAGTTGGGCCTTACCTTTTGACAGAAATCTTGCGCTCAGATTGGTCTAGTCCTCGAAGAACTATAGCAACCGGGCAGAGTCTGTATCACCGTTTCCATCTCTTCTTTCCTAGAAAAGACTTTAATCACCATGTACGCCCCCAAACTCCTTCTCAAATTTATGTGCTCTGACCTTGACATAGGACGTGGCCCTCGCAGCCCTATTCGTATCCACCAAGATGCATGACACCCTCAAAAAACCTCGGGAATTGTTAGCCGCATCTTACGCTATTAGATTTCCTGATCTGCTCTCAAAGTCCAAGAGTCCTTTTGGGGAAGTCGACATTGACACTGTAGATCCTCAAGTATGTTTTATATCCTTTGATTTAGTCAATCTTATCTTAATCAGGTTAGCTTGTGGAACACGACCGACAAAGGCTGCTGGCGGTTGAACGCTTGATTCTCGAGACCATATGTTTTAATTTCACATCCAGAATGCCTTTTTCATACGTCATCAAGATGGGTCGTGCTCTTGGAGGTGTGCATCTACCTCATGCACCAGAAATGCTAATGCTGATACCTCTTTCTTAGCGGAGAAAAAGTTGACGAAGCTGGCCTGGCGTCTAGCCATCGACTCGTCAGTTATTTCGTTCGATACCCAGCTGGTCTCTGACAACTTTACCATAGACATCGTACCTTTATCCCGGTCGAATACCCACCACATACTGTGGCCTTGGGAAGTCTCTATGTCGCCGCAATTCTCAGTTCTTTCGAGCAGCCTGAAAGCGAAGAGCAGCAGGCGAATCTCAAGATGGCGGGCACATTAGGTCAACACGGTGAATGGGAGGACCGCTTTCAAGCTCATCTGGAAGATCTCGAAGGTATGCATATGATCGTTCGTCGCTTCTCCGACTCAAACATCCTGCAGCTATAGCCCACATCATAGTCGACCTCCTTATTCAAGGCGCCCAGAATACGGCCAACACTTCTCCCGCAACACCCTCATCCCCATCCCCTAATCCATCGCCCCGCAATGCCTATCTATCCTCCATCCAACCTAATGTAACAGTTCCATACAACGCTGACCAACTCACTCGTCTCAAAATAGCAATGCGAGAGTCCGATCACGCTCCACGGCCCAGAGAGTCGTGGCAGGATCCCGAGTCCGCTAGTTCTGTGGGGCGGGAGGTCATTGGGCGGAATGAAGGAACTGTGAGATTCTTATTCGAACCACCGGGGTTCACTGGGCGTTCGTAGAATATGGTCATATATACACATGTGGCGTTATTTAGCATCGGGAGGGAGTTATAGTACATTCGGATTAATTTAAATTATTGAATATATCTAACATACTGGGTGCATCTTCGGAGCATGAAGCTACTCTACAAACTGGTAGGGTGCGTGTTTCAACGGAAGTCCGATACGGATAGAGCAAAATAGATCTCACCAAGTGTTTCTTATTTCGTGGCAAGGTCGTCGAGTTGTTTAGATTTTCTGTTCGTACCCATAACATCGGTCGGAGGAATGTGGTCCTCTGTGCCGAGTGAGTCGGAGGACCGTCTGAGTTGGAGGAAATTTGCATGCTACATTCGACCTCCGATGGCTCAAAGATATGTGCGGAATGAGCGGGCGAGTCCCCGCTTTCGAAATCACAGTAATGGCCCCGAGATCCAGGATCCAGGCTTGCGTAAGCGTTGCCCCCCGCAGCAGGTGCAAAGACCTCGAATCTGGGTTGAATGGTTCTAAAGTTCCAGCTGCCTAGAGCTGGCGGAGGGCCATCGGGGTGTTTATAATTTTCCGCAGACACATTTCGCTGTTCATGAAACATCGTCGGGGTCTTTGTGCTAGCTCTCGGTACGCCAGTGATGGGTCCTGGACGTAGACGGGGGCGGAGATACGTACATTCTGAGGAAAAAACAGGTCTTGTCGGCGATACGTGACGAAAGGATGCGTGCTATACCCACTTTCTCCAAGACTTTCGCACTTGGTACATGGAGAAAGTTCTTCCCCAGTTATCTTTGTGCACTTGAATCGTCCCTTTCGACAGTTATCACATGCTCGGCTAAGTCTAGCTGTAGAGTCGTGGTGGGGGGTCAGCGTGTTTTTCATGAGAAAATTGAAATTGACCGCCACAAAATGCTGACCTCTAGACGTCGCGGCAGTGATACGTTCCTTGCGTTCCTCCTCGTTGCCTTTGGGTGCCTCGTTTTGCTCGCTTTCGTATTGGACAGGAACTGAATGCTTACTTCATTTTATACACTCTTTCATGCAGGAGGACACGTACCAGAAGGCGGAAGGAAATACACCGGATGACCTCGATTATACAATTGATGATAGGGACTCGTACGTCCGTCATCCATGAGGAAAGTTCTGAAAAGTTTCATAAATGAATTTATTGCTATGCGGGACGAACTCACTTACCCAAGCCCCAAATTGTGAAGAAGAGGAGAAAGATTAGCGAAACGACCCAAACAAAGGAACGAGAGGAGAAGGTAATTTATAGACAGTTGAAAGAGATTTCGGCCCGGGGAAGATCTTCAGAAATCGGAATCAAGTCAGTCCGCTGGAACACTGCGTCCGAGTTGGTGATGATGTTGCTGTCGAGAATTGGAAAACAATTCCCATTCGCTGAGTAGCAAAGTTCCAAGGTCGCCTGGACCACCTCGGATTTATGGACTGAGGTTGTAGCAATACTTCGGCAACGCCGGATGATAAGCTTTTTACTAGCCTAATTGACCTGTATAAGAGATGCTGGCCACTAAACTTGTCCAGAAAGTTGAATTCAAGATCTTCACTACGTAGGTAAGGCGAGTACATTACCCCGCTTGGAAAGATACACGCATAATTGTTTTGCCCTGGAATGGGGACGTACATATACCATTTCATGACTGATCCGCGCATCGAAATTAATATTGCTCAGCAGGTTGAACTTTGCTCAATGCTGAGTGTCCTATTGGCCACCGATACCTCTGACATCAAGCTGTCTGAATTGCCAGTGAGAGAAAGAAGCCGCAGCTCCACCACTCACCATACGACATAAAATAACGCGAAAGATGGACATACAAGAAGCACGGCGGAGGAAGTAGGATTAAAACCTAATGGGAGTAATGGTGGTCGCAAATTGCTTATTTTAAGCAAATTTAACCCAGGAACGACTGGACTTCCTTTGATTTCACACAAGTAGCGGCAGAAGGTCCACCGGGGATGCCCCGAATGCACTGATACCGTGGACTTTATGGTCCTTCGAGGATTGTCATTGGAGTCGTATTGAAGCGACCCGTGCAGAGTAAGCGCGAGGGCGCGCCGAGCACAGCCACGCAATATGCCGTCAGCGAATTCGAATCCGAAGTGAACCCAGTTCACTCGCTCGCTATGTATCATGGCTGTTCAATCGAGGTATCTTCAGTAAGTATCTGTCATGGAGACACACTCGCCTCCCGTGAACCAATGAGAATGGGCGCTGTAAAGAACATCCTTTGACTTTCCTTGACTTTTCCACTGTCGAGTGCGGGACCGCTCTGTTGGGGGTCAAGTATAAAAACCCTCAATCGTGAAGAGGTTTCTTCAGACCTTCTGGTTCGACAGAGTCATTCAGTTGACCATGTTAACCACATCTCATAACTTGCTCATTCGCCTATATGGAGATCTCGCTGAGCTGAGAGACACTCCGTATCCTGGTGTTTCCGTTTTCACCGATGACGCAAACATGCGCAAGTTATGTCTGGTCTTGATACCTCCCAGCGGGTCTTGGAAGGACTTGGCGTTGCATTTTGATGTACAGATACCAGAGAATTGGGTAAGTTTGATTCAAACTCTTCTATCTATCTGTTGTTTTCTAACATCGTGAACAGCCTGCTTCTCCTCCCCAGATCAGGTCTAGTGTGGGGGGGATCGACCATCCTAATTTGTTCGGCGGTTACATTTGTTGTGACTTGCTCAAGGAACATCATCAGATCTACTTCGGCGAAGGTTATGACGGAGGCTATACCCCTGCATTGACACTTCGGGGCCTGTTCCTACAATTCTTGACATTCTTCTCAAGTAGCAAGGTATGTGTAACGACTCTCGCCATATACCTAACAACTTCTAACACTGTTTCAATATTTGTGTACTTTTCATAGGTCGAACAAAGTGACGGGTATATGGAGCACATCGGCGATCACGTCCACAGGAAATTTGTGCTGGAGAAGGATCTACAGGTTACAGTGGAAGATATTCAAGTTGGCGCTTCGTATCCTCTGAGTCGCTACGGTGCCACTCATCTCCCTCAGGAAAGCAAGGGGCAGGGTTCGCTAGCGAGGGCATGGGACGCCGATCAGTCTCCAGAACTTGAAATAAGACGCTATCAGGGTGCGACCGGTATTATTCTCCACAAGACCAAAAGTATGGCCCCCCACCCGGAGCGTGTACACGTTTTGGAGTCTGAAAGTCGAAGACACAGAAGAACAAGGCAACTTTTGCAACGGACTGCTTGGAAGTGCAAGGCTTGTCCTTATGGCACAAGAAAGCTTCCTTACGACAGAAACGAAATTCAGGATGAGAGATTGGAGGAAGCGTTCGTTGTCCTGGCTTCACCTCCTACTTGCACACTAGAGATTCTTTCTGACGATTGCCTTTACGTGATCGCAACGCACTTGCCCTCTGAGTCTATCATAACATTCTCTGAAGCCTATCCCCGATTCCGGAATCTAGTAGACTCTACTCACGAGTTTTTGCGCCGTGAGCTGACCTGCTTCTTTTTGCGCACATCGCTGCAAGATTCCATCTTGGGGAGCGGCATCGCCTTGGATGCCAATGCCTGATTTCTTTCGTCTGACTTTGACTGGCTCAGCGAAGAAGCTTCCACCAAGCACAATGTCCGCCGCAGTATTCGGAAAAATCCTTTCAAATATTTTCTACCTCTTGCATTCAATCGGTATCACTTCAAGAAAGCCCAGCCACTTATCTGGCGTTGCCTCAAGGAGATCGATACTGACCTTCGCTTGGCGGAATCTGCAGTCGCTGGACGAACTGGTCGTGGTTCTTTCAAGCCAGTTGCTCCTCCGGTCAATACTCCTGGTATGAAACATGAGGCAGTTCGAGTCGTCTTTCAGATGATGAACAACGTCGTTGTGTCCTTGATGAAGTCTTGCGAGGATGTTCTAGCTAGTGGCAGCGACAAAGCCAATCTGCTTCGAGCCTCAGAACGCGCTGTTTACGCCTACTGTCATCTCTTCCATCTGGCAATTTGTCTTTTTCGCACAAACCCAGTCATCTATTATGATGCAGAGACCATAATCAGGAACTTCGTGGAAAATCCTGCTTATCGGGTCAAAGCTCAAGTACCAGATATGGGAGAACTCATTGTAAAAATCACGTTGGTTCTTGCATTGGCTCCTTCCAAGGGCACGAACATATCTTGGGAACACATAAATGGCCCTGTTCTCGAGGAAGTGATTATTCGGAATGTCCGCTGGGTCCTCAAGGACTCGCCCGAGCTGGCTGTAATGGAGCGAGGACGTAGCAACTATCGATTGGCATTGACTTTTCTCAGGTCCAAAACAAGTTTGCGCCTTTTAATGTTCCAGATTGCCTTCCTGAACATGTTTGTCAGCACCTATTCGTCAAACATTTCCTACCTCGATGATCATTATGGTTTTCCGGACAAGCAAGTGCCAGAGAGGATGGTTGAGAAGATCAAGAAGATTTACAGTGTCGATACTTGGCTGGGATTTTTCCAAAAGGTTGACTTTGTAAAAGGAACTGCGTTTGGCCCGGACTTGTTTTCAGATATGCTTAGACGGGCGGTGCGCACTAGTGCTCAAAGAGGGTACCATTCTCCCGCTTCAGCGCACCGGCGCTTGAAAATGAGGAGAACCGAGTTGGAAGAGAGGTGGAAAGCGGAGACCGGATGGAATTGAGGGAGAATATAGCCTGATATGGCTTGTGAGTTAGTATGGAAGAATCAAACTTGTTCTCTCGATGCAATCTGGGTGTCACTTGAGGAGTGCAGATATTCAGAAATTAATAATGTATCGATCTTGTACTGGAAGGTCATAATCAACCATGCAATAAATAAACTAAAACACCTAGTACATGCTAGTCGTACTGCTGCTAGGGTCTAGAAAATGAAAAGAGTTTATGATACACACTGAAACTTATGGTATCACGGCGACTCGTCACTCAATGTCGCGTGTAATCTCATACTAGTAGTAACCGTATATGCACTGCAAAGCGAGTACGTTTTTTACATGCCGTCACTCGTACCCCTGAAGATCCCTCCGGTCACTACACAGCTGCAAATTGAATCAAGGTGAGTCTTTGCATCCAAATCATCCGCAAGGCAACATGATACATCATGGGCGCTCTGAAGATCGACCTCTGATATTGCTTGACCTATCTACCGTCGAGGGCGGCACCGCATTCTGTGGAAGTATAAAGGCCCTCCATCTTAAAATGGCTTACCCACAACTTCTGGCTTGACAAAGTCTTTAAGCTGACTTTAACAATGTCAATCACCTCTCACAGACTACTCACTCGCCTATACGGAGACCTTGCCGAGCTGAGAGATGCTCCGTACCCTGGTGTTTCCGTTTTCACCGACGACGCAAACATTTACAAGTTATGTCTGGTTCTGACACCTCCCAGCGGGCCTTGGAAGGACTTGTCGTTGCATTTTGATGTGCAGATCCCGGAGAATTGGGTACGTTTCCTTCCAGCTGTTCCTTATTTTACTATTCATTTTCTAACGTTGTTCATAGCCCGCTTCTCCTCCTAAGATTAGGTCCACTGTGGAGGGGATTGGCCATCCCAACCTGTTTGGTGGTTACGTCTGTTGTGACTTGCTGAAACAGGTTTATTCTGGCCGAGGTTATGACGGGGGCTATACTCCTGCGTTGACACTTCGGGGCCTTTTCCTGCAATTCTTGACGTTCTTTTCTAGTAGCAAGGTGTGTGTTTACACATTCTGCAGTTCATGCCACCTTCAACGCTGATTTGATTCCTTCTTTCTTAGGTCGAGCAAGTTGGTGGGCGTGTGTTGGACATAGGTGATTGTGTCCAGAGGAAGTTTGTGCTAGAGAAGGATCTACAGGCTTTGCTAGAAGATATTGAGATTGGCGCTTCATATCCTCTGAGTCGCTACAGCACCGCTCATCTCCCCCAGAACAGCAATGAACATGCCGCGCTAGCCAGGAAATGGGACGCCGATCAGTCACCAGAGCTTGAATTAGGACGCTATCAGGGTGCCAATCAGGGTGCCAGTGGTATCATTATCCACAAAACCAAAAGCATGGCTCCCCACCCGCAGCGTATACATGCTCTTGAGTCTGAAAGTCCGCAACGCAGAAACACAAGGCAGCTCCTGCAACAGACTGCTTGGAAGTGCAAGACTTGTCCTTATGGCTCAAGAAGGCTTCCTTATGATGCAACCGAGATAGACGAGATTCAGGATGTGAGAATGGAGGATGCATTGGAAGTCCTGGCTTTACCCTCTACCTGTGCACTAGATATGCTTCCAGACGATTGCCTCTACGTGATCGCGGCACTCCTGCCCTCCGAATCCATCATATCATTCTCTGAAGCCTATCCCCGATTCCGGAATTTAGTGGATTCTTCTCATGAGCTTTTACGCCGTGAGTTGACCTGCTTCTTTTTGCGCACATCACTACAAGATTCTATTTTGGGTATCGGTGTTGCCTTGGATGCCAAGGCCCGGGTTCTTTCGTCCGATTTTGACTGGCTCAGCGAAGAAGCTTTCACCAAACACAATGTTCGCCTTAGTATTAGAAAGAACTCATTCGGATACTTCCTACCTCTTGCATTCAACCGGTATCACTTTCACAAAGCGCGAACGGTTATCTGGCGCTGCCTCCGAATCATCGATACCGATCTTCGTTTGGCTCAATCCGTAGCCGCTGAACGGGCTGGTCGTGGTTATTTCAAGCCGGTCGATCCTCTGGTAAATACTCCCGAAAGGAAACACGAGGAGGTTAGAGTCGTTTTTCAGATGATGAACAACGTTGTCGTGTCATTGATGAAGTCATGCGACAATGTTCTAGCTAGTAGAAGTAACCAAGGCAATCTGCTCCGAGCCTCAGAGCGTGCTGTCTATGCCTACTGTCATCTGTTCCATCTGGCAATTTGCCTTGTCCGTACCACTCCGGCTATTTTTGATGATGCAGAGACCACAATCAGACATTTTGTGGAAGATCCTGTTCATCGGGTCAAGGCTCGCGTACCAGATATGGGAGAACTCATTGTAAAAATCACGTTGGTTCTCGCATTGGCTCCTTCCAAAGGCACGAACATATCTTGGGAAAACATAAGCGGTCCTGTTCTCGAGGAAGTTATTATTCGGAATGTCCTCTGGGTCCTCAAGGACTCACCCGAGCTGGCAGTAATGGAGAGAGGACGTAGCAACTATCGATTGGCGCTGACTTTACTCAGATCTAAAACCAGTTTGCGCCTTGTCATGTTCCAAATTGCCTTCCTGAACATGTTCGTAAGCACTTACTCGTCGAACCTTTCCTACCTCGATGAGCACTATGGCTTCCCCCACAAACAAGTGCCGGAGAAGATGGTTGAGGAGATCAAAGACATCTACACCGTCGACACCTGGTTCGGATTTTTCCAGAAGGTCAATTTTGCGAAAGGAGCTGCGTTTGGGCCAGACGTATTCTCGGATATGCTTAGGCAGGCGGTGCGCACTAGTGCTCAAAGGGGGTACCATTCACCTGCCCAATTGCCTCGCAACGTAGAAAAGACGAGGGCGGACTTGGAAGGGAGGTGGAAAGGAGAGTCTGGATGGTAGGGGTGAAGGATGTGAAGGACGGTATACTTTAATATGACTTATAGATTCTTTGACGTACCGGTCAGCTTATAGCACATTTTCAATTCCAGTTTAAAGATATCCTGAACCATATACTAGTCAGAGACAGCGCATTCTTCCGCCACCGCGAGCAGACGGTACTAAGAAACATTGCTGAAAAATTTCCGAGACTAACGGAACGTTCCATGGGGTCTGGTTTAACATTTGAAATGTCGAAAAAGCTTCCTTCTTCGAATAGGTGAAAGTAAGGCTAAAGCTTGGATTGCGCATTATCCTAAGTACTCCTGCTGATTAGCCAAGAACATCTTTAGGGAATCTAGATGGTGAATTTCTTTTTCATAGTCGTTTAAACCCCCCTATGGTTCGTAGAATGGCTGCGACTTCGTCCGGCTGAACTGGCGTTGGACCACAGTCTTGGCGTGGCATGTTGGTGATATCAGGAAGACGCACTCTGAGCAGCGATTCATGACAAAAGGTCCGTTGCGAGAATGTGTGGAGCAGTAAAATAAAAATAGCGGGACGGAATTTACGGCTTCGTAAAATCGATGACGATGACATTCGCAACTAGTACTAAGCGGTCAATTAAGCGCCCAGCCCTTCCCAAGTTGCTTCCCGACCATGACCAGCTATTACAGACTTAGACAAGAGTCAGTCCAGTTCATCTTTCTTTCGAATACGCACTGAAGATCTATGCTCAGAATTCTACAAGGATATAAGGATTTCTTTCGTTTGATCATACCAGAACCTTCCGACCGCATTCCAATCACCCCAGCTAGTTTTCCTTACACTCTATCATATTTCCTTCCATTCTTATTTTTAGCATATCTTTCCCGGAGGCCAAACACATACTTAATACGACTTTTACTCCTCCCAACAGTAATCACTTCTACTCTTGCATGCGCCTTTCGGTATTGTTGGACTATACCTTCTTTGAATGTCTACAACTGGGGTCAAGGTGCGTTGTATTATCTTTATTGCAAAGAGCAGTCTAGATGACAGGTTTAAAGCTCTGGCAGCAGAGGTTGTCATCGCCAAAGCACTCGAGTATTCACTGACTCCCGCCGGCATGCTTAGAGTGGGGGAGTCTCGCCCGAACCAGCCTAAAGGCAAGGAAAGGGCTACATCCAACGGTCATGCGCGGCACGTTGACGAACCGCATCCGGAAAGCGAGCCCGAAACTTTGACATCGTCACTCTCATCATCTTCGCTTCTGGCTCCATTTCGAGACGCAATACATCTATCACACGAGATGCGTGGATTGGGTTGGAAATTCAGCGCCGGAACCCACTTTCCCGCACCCACTCGACCCCTTGAGCGGAACAAGTTCTTTCGAGCGACATTTTCGTCGTTTATGCAGCATCTTCTCTTACTCGACTTTCTTGAATCTATCATCAAATTATTTCCGAGAGTCGGTGCGCCAGAAGGTGGATCCATGTTCTATCAAAACCTGCCAATACCTCAGCGTTACATCGTATCTACTACAATACACCTCATAACAGGAACTGCCCTACTCTCTGGATTTCATATGGTTTATGACTTATTCACGCTCATAGCTGTGTACCTTTGTAATGACTCTCCCGCCTCGTGGCGTCCCGTAATGGATCATCCTTGGTCGTCAGACTCAATGCACGTATTTTGGGCGAAACGTTGGCATCAGCTTTTGAAGCGTACGTTTGTTGTATATGGTGGGTTTCCTGGGAAGTGGATTGCCGGAGATGTGGGCGCCGTATTTGGCACCTTTATCGCATCAGGATTGTTCCACGAATGTGCAATATACGCCATGGGCAGAGGTTTCGATCCCATCGTTCCGTTATTCTTCACATTGCAAGGTCCTATTTTGATCTTGGAGAAGCTGTGGAGGATTGTGACCGGTCGACGCGTCCGAGGCTGGGCTGGGAGATTATGGGTATATTTTGTAATGTTTTTTCTTGCACAGCCTATGAGTACGTGCTCTTCTTACTTTTGATATCTTCCCAATTTTGACCTTTTTCATATCTTAGTCGACTCGTGGCATAGACGTGGTCTAGGAGGTGGAATGGTGATACCACCTTTCATCAGCCCCGCCAAGTTAATACTTCCGTATGTTGTGCGTGGCTTCAATGCCACAGTGTTGACAAAGTGACGCTGTGTATCCAATAATGTGCATTATACCATTGCGTGTAACATAGATCTAGTCTTAATGTACGAATATACATGAATATTTTGCTTTTCCCCCAACGACGATGACATATGTATGCCTTGAACAGGCGCGGACAAAATAAATAAAGGCAGTCCGTGAGTATCATAATAACGCCCAAACTGCAAATATCGTGATGCTGAGAGCTCCAAAAAACGACATTGGTTTCTGAACTGCGGCTTTGCTCGAAGTATGCGAAGAACTAGAAGAATTTGAAGTTATCGTAGGACTGAACTCTCCCGTTCCAAACGACGTCGTCGCTGCCGGAATCTCAGAGGGTACCAACGTCAGCTGAACAGAAGTTGCCGAGGCAGTCTCCACCGGAAGAAATAATGGCGAAGCAGACGCCGTCACCGTCTGTGCTGAGCCGTCGGGTGAAGAAAGGAGAGCGTATCCCGCAATACCCTCAATAACCCATCCCGCAGCGTTCTCGCTTTCAGAGATGCTCATTGTATAGAAATGATCCTTGCCTGCATCACTGTACATCCGATATATAGGCGAGGCTCCACAAACACTGTAGGGATAGACATATCCAGCGATACCGGTGGGAGTGTCATATGTGTATCCCAAACTTTGGGAATTGTTAGCTTCAGTAGGGTCGACGGTGTAAAAGTGGTCGTTCAGACTCTGGCTAAAGAGTCTGTACAACGGAACGGTCGAGCCTTCCTGTGAGGTCCATACAAATGCTGCGTCACCCTCGAAGGTATAGGACGCGGTTAGTGCATTGTTCATCTCGGTCGAGTTTGTGGTATAAAAGTGGTCAGAGGCACTACCGCTGTAAGCACGCAGGAGCGGTGTTGCATTGTCAGGGCTAGCGCATGTCGAGCTAGACGCCTAAAAGGACAGGGAAGCCCGTTATTTATTTATTACTGAATTCAGTCGCCAGAGGAGTACGTACCTGAGCCGCGGCGGAAGCAGAGACAGAGGTCGGTAAGAGGAAAGGCGTTGCGGATCCAGGTACAAAGGTCCCGTTAACCGAAGGAAGTACCGCATAACCTGCAATCCCTTGGTCCTGATAACCCGACCGTAACGCAGCTGTACTTTCGGCTATGTCCATGGTATAAAAGTGATCCACCGACGTAGGATTGAACAAACGATATATAGGCGATGCTCCACAAATACTGTATGGATAGACGTATCCTGCTGTATGGTTGGGAGCGGTATCATAACCCCAGCCCAAGCTTATCATCAAGGGAACTTCGTCGGAGGATATGGTGTAAAAATGATCATGTTCTTGAGGGTTTTCAAGTCGAAAGAGCGGAATGGTTCCTGGTTGCTGGGTAGTCCAAACGAAGGCAGCCTCGCCTTCGAACGAATAACCATCTTCAGCTATGGCGACTACACTATTTTCAGTCAAGTTGGTCGTGTAGAAATGGTCTACTGTAGCACTGTTGAAGGAACGTAAGAGAGGGACGAGAGCGGAAGGGTCTGCACATGTGGGAGATGCTGCCTAAGATGCGTTCAAATTCAGCAGTCTGCGAGTTGAGGATGAGCATGCACCTACCAGACCAGTGGCGAGCCGCGAAATGATAAAAACGAGAGTAGGGAAGAGAGCGGCGTTCATGCTTCAAGAAGCCTCAAGTAGGCGATCGGAATGGTTTCAACTAGGCCAGTGCTTATTCCTTTATCATCGTGTGTCTGAAGCTAAGGTATATATAGAGATGCGCCCCATTCATATCTTCAGTGCCAAATTTGAATCAATCAATCCTCATGATTCTGTCCCGTCAAGAAGACTCAACACAGCATTGTTGTATGTGGTTTTCCTATGAAAGTGGATCGCCGGAGATGTAGACGCAGTATTTGGTACCTTTCTTGCATCGGGATTGTTCCATGAATTTGCAATGCATGCCATGTGTAGAAGTTTCGATCCCATTGTTCCATTATTCTTCACATTTCAAGGCCCTATTTTGATCTTTGGAAGAGCTATGGATGATTGTGGCATCGGAGGCTGGGATGGGAGATTATGGGTATATTTTGTAATTTTTTTCTTACACAGCCTATGAGTACGTGCTCTTCTTACTTTTGATATCTTCTCAATTCTGACCTTTTAGTCGACTCGTGGCGTAGACGCGGTCTAGGAGGTGAAATGGTGATACCACCGCTCATTAGCCCCGCCACGTTAATACTTCTATATGTTGTGTGTGCCTTCAATGCCAGTGTTGAAAAAGTGACACAATCCGCACAATCTATGTATCCAATAAAGCTTTCATTGTACCATTGCGTGTAACATAGATCTAGTCTTACTGTACGAATATACATGAATATTTTGCAACGACGATGACATATGTATGCCTTGAATAGGCGCGGACAAAATAGATCAAGGCAATCCGTGAGTATCATAATAATGCCCAGACTGCAAATACCATGGTGCTGAGAGCTCCAAAATACGACATTGGTTTCTGAACTGCAGCTGTGCTCGAAGTATGTGAAGAACTGGTGGAATTCGAAGTTATCGTAAGACTGAACTCTCCCGTTCCAAATGACGACGTAGATACCGAAATTCCAGAGGATATTAACGTCAACTGAACAGAAGTTGCCGAGGCAGTCTCCACCGGAAGAAATAATGGCGAAGCAGACGCCGTCACAGTCTGTACTGAGCCGTCGGGTGAAGAAAGGAGGGCGTATCCCGCAATACCCTCAATAACCCATCCCGTAGCGTTCTCGCTTTCAGTGATGCTCATTGTATAGAAATGGTCCTTGACTGCATTATTCCACATCCGATATATAGGCGAGGCTCCACAAACACTGTAGGGATAGACATATCCAGCGATACCGGTGGGAGTGTCATATGTGTATCCCAAACTTTGGGAATTGTTAGCTTCAGTAGGGTCGACGGTGTAAAAGTGGTCGCTCAGACTCTGGCTGAAGAGTCTGTACAACGGAACGGTCGAGCCTTCCTGTGAGGTCCATACAAATGCTGCGTCACCCTCGAAGGCATAGGACCCGGTCAGTGCATTGTTCATCTCGGTCGAGTTTGTGGTATAAAAGTGGTCAGAGGCACTACCGCTGTAAGCACGCAGGAGCGGTGTTGCATCGCTAGGGCTGGCGCATATCGAACTAGACGCCTAAAAGGACAGGGAAGCCCGTTATTTATTTATTACTGAATTCAGTCGCCAGAGGAGTACGTACCTGAGCCGCGGCGGAAGCAGAGACAGAGGTAGGTAAGAGGAAAGGCGTTGCGGATCCTGGTACAACGGTCCCATTGACTGAGGGAAGTATCGCGTAACCTGCAATCCCTTGGTCCTGATAACCCAACTGTGCCACAGTTGTGCTCTCGTCTATACTCATGGTATAAAAGTGCTTCACTGACGTTGGGTTGAACAAACGATATATAGGCGAAGCTCCACAAATACTGTATGGATAGACGTATCCTGCTGTATGGTTGGGAGCGGTATCATAACCCCAGCCCAAGCCCACCATCCAGGGAACTTCGTCGGAGGATATGGTGTAGAAATGATCGTTTTCTTGAGGGTTATAGAGTCGAAAGAGGGGAATGGTTCCTGGTTGGTGAGTAGTCCAAACGAAGGCAGCCTCGCCTTCGAACGAGTAACCATCTTCAGCTATGGCGACTACATTATTTTTAGTCAAGTTGGTCGTGTAGAAATGGTCTCCTGTAGCGCCGTTGGAGGACCGGAAGAGAGGGACGAGAGCGGAAGGGTCTGCACATGTGGGAGATGCTGCCTAAGATGCGTTCAAATTCAGCAGTCTGCGAGTTGAGGATGAGCATGCACCTACCAGACCAGTGGCGAGCCGCGAAATGGTAAAAACGAGAGTAGGGAAGAGAGCATTCATGCTTTGGGAAGCCTCGAGTCAACAATGGGAATGGTTTCAACTAGGCCAGTGCTTATTCCTTTATCATTGTGTGTCTAAAGCTAAGGTATATATAGGATGCGTCCCATTCATGTCTTCAGTGCCAAATTTGAATCAATCAATGATCCCCAATCCTCATTATAAGACACAACACAGCAGATGCTCTGTGCGGAACAACTTAGTTCACTGGGATAAGTAATACATTGCTGGTTACAGCTCACCAGTCCACACCGAAGAGCAGCTGAGTGACCTTGCACTTTGCGCAAAGCAAAAGCCGATAAGCAAGCATTCGGCAGTTGTGAGTTTGTGCAACTTGAAGCAGGAAATGCCACTGTTGATTGCAGCCTGATATGTACCTGTGAGAAGCTCTTGATGGTAACCCAAAGGTAACCCGCATGCGTAAATGAATCTCAGTTGGCTCTCGACATGGTGGCTGCGTTTTCAATGAGTATGGGCAAACCCTTAAGAGGTATGGCTATAGAAGGTGAGAATCACTAAAGATATTTAGGGCATTAAAGGTACAGATTCACAATTTATTCATCTGAGGCGGGCCGTCGCTCCCAAAGCTCGACTTTGGACAATCTCCATTATCCAGTCATTTTACTCCCCTTACGACCTGAGAGCCGAACTATGTTCAGTGGATGAGCCAAAAATGAGTTGTCTAAAGTGTAAAGATACGATAAGGTATCTACTGCGTCTGTTCGTCGTCGTCGGCATCTGGAACATTAACGAAGACTAGGTCACCCTCGTAAGATAAGTACACAAAGCGATCCCCTGCAGATGCACGAGAATACCACGGACCCCACGGCCAATCATCTTCATAATGACTCTGAGGTATCCGGAAGCATCGGCGACCAGTGGCGTCTGCTATCCATCCATAGTCTTCTAGGAGATGCAGCGTCTTGAGCATCCCATTTCGTTTGTAATACTCCTTGTTATCGCTCTGTAAATACTTTACTTCTGCCTCTAGTAAATCGGTGTGTTCCCAAGGGCGAAAAACACCTCGATAGTTAACTATCTCTTGCCCAGTGGCAATCTCATAAATTCCGGAAGGCGCGAGAATATACTTGTTGTCAGGGCTAAAGGACAGCTGCCAGTGAAAATGGTGAGATCTCCACGGTGTACCTGCCTTGCGCGCCTTCTGCCACAAAAACGGGCTTCGAAAGTCCTGCAGATATTCATCTTCCGATACTTTCCCGTATAGATGGGGTGGAGGGGAAACTTTGAGCATATGGTAATGGCAAGCCAGCCAGTTTATGTCAAGGTGCATGGCGTCTAGTAAGAAATCTGGGTCATTGAAATCCGTTGCAATAGCGATATTATCTTCAAATCCAACCCCGGGTGTTCTAAACTGGACGAGTCTCTGCCACCCACTAGATTCTGTAACTGTCCAGATATCCACTACAAAACCGGTCACTATAGCGAGCATAGTGCCATCTGCATTGAAGTTGGTCGCATGTACATAAGAAGCAGAAATTTCTGTCTCCTGAGGTGCTGGAATTACTACTTCACATTTAGGAGCATCTGCATTCAAAAAAGACCAGATAGATGCATCACAACTTCTTGAAGAAGCTAGATATCTGCCATTGGAGCTGGAAACCACTGCTTTGACTCTGGGGTAATTGCTGGTGCCCCAGGTCTGTACACGCAATCCTGTGTCGCAGTCCCACATTGAAAAGTAGCCACCAGAGGTCCCAGTCACACAGAAACGGTTATTCGCCATGAATGCCACGCAACTTGGCTCGTCCTCATGCAAGGGCAATTCATTTGCACTGTACACCACTTTAGAGCCCAGCACTGCAGCAGTAGACCAGACATGGGTAATTCCATTTTCGAATTTGCATGCGATATATTGACCACCAGGAGAAAATACTGGAGTTCTCATTGACCCTACATACTGGCTTTTGTAAACCCACAGCTCCTGAAGTATGTCATTTTCCAGAGAGAAGAAATGAAGGTCAGGGCCATATGCAACTGCAATCAGGCTAGCAGTAGGAGAGAAAGCAATTGCAGGCAAAGGTGGCTGCATGAATCGGGGGAAGGAAGGTAGTTGGAGGGAAGTTAATCGTGTTCCTGATGGTACTCTCCATACCTCAATGAGGCCTTGGGTTAGTGCCAATGCAAGAATATCGCTGTTTTTGGAGAAACCAGCTGAAGCAACGCGCAATGGATCAATGCCCAAATTTGCAAGGACAACAAGTTCATTAGAGATTTCTCGTACTTCCGACCCAATTAGGTAGTGCTTATTTGACAATGCAAAACTGCGATAGAATGGATTCGGAGATGGGGTAGAACTGACTTGATTCCAAGTCTTTGTATCCCAAAGGAGCTGTATAGAAGGGATTGACAAACCCAGATACTTGTGATCAGGTGAAGTTGTTATTATAGGAAGAAACATATTTGTCTCTTCAGATGCCCTAAACAGCAGTCGTTTGTGGGCTCCAGTCCCTGAATCCCACAAGCTTATAAAGCAGTGACACCTGTGTGGCTCTTGGGCTGCAGTAAGAATAGTACAGCAAGTTACAATGAAACCAGTCGAGAGCCAAACTGTCGACGTTATACTGGGTTGCCTGCTACTGTCGAAGCCTTGACCAGGAAAATCGGCATCGACACCTGGAATCATGTCAATATTCCAAGCCTGCTCTGGGAGTGGTGCCGCGCGCGAAATGAGAAGCTGTCTGGAACGTAAAACGTCGAATGTTTCAATTGACGAACCAGTACAGACAATGCTCTGCTCATCCGGTGAAAATGAAAATATATCTGCAAACGGTGAGAGTCGGATGGAACGAATGAGAGGATTCCAAGTAGTTCGCGAACGGCCTGTGATTTTCCAATTTGGAGGCAGATAATGCGAATATTGACGGTACAGCGATGTGCCTTGTGGAAGAAACAGGAGGAAGGAGATGTATATGTGTGCTGCATGGCCATTGAAAAGGCTGAAGAGTTCATTGACTGCATGATATGCATCCTGTAGAAGCTCAAGAGTGGAAAGGTATGACGATGGGCAGTCCATCTGAGCTAGGGGTCAGTGGTATGAAGTTGAGAGGACTGAAGTCACCTACTTGCAGCCAGTCCCTTCCTTTCATTATTATCCCTAAGGCACTATCAGTGAAACCAAGCAGGCTGATGTACTCCAGCCAGAAAAGTAACTTTGCACTTGTAAACAGTTGTAGCTCCTCGAGAATTTCAGGAATCAGGGAACTGGCACAAGCAGCGGATGAAAGGTGATCAGCCCAATGGAGAGCTGCGTAACGCAGTGACGCTGCCCAGTGTGCACTGACAAATTGCTCTAGATCATTCCCAAGGAATCTGTCGTTGAATGGAATAATACGCTTCAACTCCTTGTTCATATAGCGCAAGCAGCAAAGGGCTATCTCCGAATGGTGTTCTGCTGGATCAATGTACACTGTAGGTACCTGAACTCCGACTCGGTCATGAGCGGTCATATAATCTGGAAACGATGCATGAAAGGTATGGACCCTTTGTCCGATCGAAGTACCATGTTCATCTGGGACAAAGAGAATGGAGTGGATGTCACGAAGAAGATCATAGATAACAGAAGACTCGATGCTAAGAAGCTTTCCCAGATCATCCACCGTCAAACTCTCCTGAGCAAGCATCACCGTCACAAGTACTCGAGCGAAGTCTCGACGATCGCGCTCATCTGGTATCTTCTCAAGTGCAGCAGAGAGCACCTCTGTGTACAGCATATCGACACTGAGAGCTTCCTTGTGCTCGCTCATGGGTAAATTTGCAATATACTCCAGCCGACGCTTCACGTCACCGCGAGAGTCGATGTATTTGCAGACGGTGACGGCAAAGATAAAGAGCCCCGCAGCGTGTTCGACCAACCTTTGTATAAGTGCCTCCGGAGGCCATCCTTCTGTTTCTATCTTCTTGGCGACTCGTATCTCCTCCAATCGCTGATGGTAAAACAGCCGAAGGTCACTATCAACAATGCTGGCTGGCACCTGATGCAATTTGAACATCCGACGATGTTCGCCGAAGGATAGAAGGGTCTCGACGTAGGCCGCAGGACGACAGCTGACAAAAACCTTAAGTGACGGAGCAGAAGCCACATGCTGGAGAAGGGCCAAAAGAATCTTCTCCGTTGCCCTTTCGCCGTCGCATTCATCCAAGGCATCAATAACCAAAGCAAAAGTCTTCAATGGCAACTTCTTCAAAGGGTCCACTATCAGACGTTGCACTTGTTCGTGCGGTAGAGCGGATCCGATATACGGAAAACGAGCCAAGACATCCACCAAGGCATTTTGATATTCGCAATCCCAGCTAGCTAACTGGCACGCCAGGGTGGGGAATATGAGGGCAGAGTTTTTTCGGTCAACCGATTCGCGAGAGCAGAAGAAACTCGCCATGAGCAACCGATCGTTCGTGGCCAATCGATGGGCTACAGAAAGTGCAATCGTTGTCTTGCCCATTCCTGCAGCACCGTTCAACCAATAAATTTGTTCTTCGCCAACATCAAACCATTTCTGAACGTCGTCCAGGACAGTAACGCGAGTTCCGTTGAGACATTGATCTCGGTCGACACAATTATATCGTGCGCTGTGCACGGGATTGAGAGAGAGTAGGCTTTGAGCTAACGCTGTATGCATCGATCAAGATGCAGAATTTGCAGATATAAACCAACCAGCGTACCGATCTCCTGTGGGCAAGTTAGTTGATACATGACATAACCTTGCATCTCAATTGTAACTTGCCTGTACTCCATGAGAGATATCCTGAACCCCACGCGATACATCCTGCATTCCTCGAGATACATCCACTAGGCTTGCGAGCTTTGGCCGGGAATGAACGACGATTGACATGATTGGAACTGATAGACTCACCATGATCCTGTCGATGGCATCTTTAACTGCTTGTATGAAATCCGTCACTCGAGTTTCATTATCGGAGTTGTTCACGAACTGTGAAAGTCGGCTGCTGGATTGCAGACTCTCAACTTCAACTCGTACATCGGAGATGGCACTGCAGAACCTCATCAGATTATGCTGCCCTTGAGTCGATGATTTGACGCACCCATCGAACTCTTTCACGCGTGCCGAAAGTTCATCAGACAAAGCCAATTCACCTTTTTTATAAGGAGATAATAAATTCTCGAGATTATGCAAAGATCTTAGAAGATCTTCAAAAGCCTGAGAATTGCGAAAATATTTCTACATCAAGATAATTAGTTGAATGGTACAAAAACAAAAGACAAGTTCACCTTGCACTGCTCAATGATAAATATTGTAGCAGAAGCTGCACCTCCAAGAAACGGCACAGTATCGGACAATTCCTTCAGAAGACGAATGGAAGTTTCGGCAGCATTCAAAGTGCTATTGAAAATTTCTGTAGTCGAAATTTTCGTGTTGTATTTCGAAGTTGGGGAGCCACGAAACTTAGTCTTTAGGGAATGGAGTGTTTTCTTCATGAACGTCAAGGTAAGAAGCGCATATACTTATTTCACAGCTTTTAAGCGCTAAATTTCAGAAAGCTGTGGATATAGATTAAATCGTAACGAAAAGGCAGCTGTTCGATGTAGACTGGTCACAAAGAGCCTGCGATTATGATTGATTGCAGAACTGGAAGAAGGAAGGGAGGTGCTCGCCCACGCGGCGGGTGGATTTGGAACGAGCGCTAAATGATTAGCGCTCAGTTTTCACTCTGCTCAGGGCTTCCACCATCAGTATCAGCTAGCAATGCCAAAATCCAAAAGAAATAAAATCGGTATGTATTCTTTGAGCCCTCTATTGACTTTTGTCTTATATCGGCAATTTTTAGTGTCGTTGACAAAGGTCGACAAAAAGACTAGAGAACACAAGTCGGCCATGATGGAAAACGTTGCAATAGTGTTTTTTACCTGAGAGATTCACACTGAAATTTTGCACAGGTAAAAGAAAATGCGGATAAATGGAAATACTGCTGGTTATTCGAAGTTGGTGCAATGCGGAATGCGCATCTCAAGACTGTTAGGAATCTTTGGAAAGAGTGCGTACACCTTTTCTTCTTTTTTCTTCTTTTTGAATACGCTCTAAATCGATGGATGTAATACAGTTCTGCACGGATATTCTTCAGCAGATCAGCTGTGCTAGCTAAGGCTCTTGGAACAACTCCAGAAGAAGAACATCGTATGGGAATACATGCTCTAGCAAAAGTGCGTATATCAGCCTTCCTTACCTGTGCAGCTGTTGCTGAAGGCTCCATTTTCCTGCAGCAAATCGAAGGTCAAGTAGGTCTATTATTCACAGACACAGAACCTCAAGAAGTCATCGAGTGGTTTGCCGACTTTTCTCAGCCTGATTTTGCACGAGCCGGCAATGTCGCAAGTCGAACCGTTACTCTACCCGCTGGACCCGTTATGCGACGCCATTCTGATCCACCAGAACCGTTCCCTCATAATGAAGACCCTCAGTTACGGAAACTCGGTCTCACGACAACAATGAACCGCGGGGTGCCGACGTTGACTGTTCCTCACAAGTTGTGTGAAAAGGGTAAGGTGCTCACGGCTGAGCAGGCCCAATTATTGAAACTTATCGGGGAGAGAATGGTTACGTTTAAAGTGGGACTCATTGCGAGGTGGGATGCTGCAAATGGGGAAGTTACCCAGATGGAAGGACCACGACTGTCCCAGGAAGAAGTTGCTGATGCTGCCATAGACGAAGACGAAGCTATGGGCGAGTGATGAGCTGGATTGTGAAGTGATGAAAAGTATACATTCAGTACTGTATTATAGTAATTCAATGTTATGCCAGCCCTGTTACCTAATTTCCAACTTGAACTCGAAGCCCACACTGCCAGTTGGTCAGGTTGCTTCCGGTCATGCGGTTCCCTTTACTGTCAGTGCTGGGATTGTCTTCCCAGGTACCACTGCAAAGCTCTCCAGGACCAGCAATGTCTACTCAAGATTCGTTCCAGTTCAAACAAGGACCCGACGTGTTTTCCCCCAAAGATCTCGTTGAACTTGGCCGTCCTGGTGTAGGAGCTGCGAATCAAGCTGGAGACTTTGTTCTCATTCCATACAGCAAGTATTCTTT
Organism: Collybiopsis luxurians FD-317 M1; assembly: GCA_000827265.1. NCBI lineage: Eukaryota > Fungi > Basidiomycota > Agaricomycetes > Agaricales > Omphalotaceae > Collybiopsis > Collybiopsis luxurians. The sequence goes on along the minus strand of KN834792.1, from coordinate 364,534 downwards.
TAAGGAGAAGAAGTAAGAATTGTTCCAGATTCGCCCGCTCAAGTTGACGTTGTGGATGTAGAAACAAAAAGTCGATCTTCCTGGCACCTTTGGGATATACCAACAAGCCGTATGAATTACCGGTATGTTGTTGCCCTATTGAATCCAGAATTTATATAAATTCGCGTTTTTTCAGCTGGAAAAAGTAGGCGAAGCCTTCTGGCTCACCGGCAAGACCATCGCGCACGTAGTCGAAGGAGAAAACAAGACTCTAGACATTTACGCGCTCAATGTTGTATACGTCCCCCCTAACGAGTCAGACTCTGCAGGAATCCTCAACACCGAGTCCCCTGTCCACCTAGGTTCTTTCCCCACAAACTCAGCGACCAATTTCCGGTATTCTACCGATGGCTATTTGGTCTTCTCGGACAGCGTGTATCCAGACGGGAATCTTTCGACGGTTAAGGCACAAGACGAAGCTTGGGAAGATCGTGGAACTACTGCATTGGTTTATGATCATACCTATGAAAGGCATTGGGATCATTGGGTTGGGCCGAAGGATCAATCGTTGTTCAGTGTCAAGCTCACGCAAGATCCTGACCATAAATGGACGTTTGGAAACGACTATGTAAACCTGTTAGCTGGGACTGATCATGTAAGAGAGGCCTCTCAACTATTTTTGGTCTAACTCACTGGTTCTGATACAGAGCTCGCCGGTGGAACCGTTTGGAGGTACCGATGACTTTGATGTTTCCAAGCAATCCGTCATTTACACGACGCTGGACCCGGCCTTCAAACATGAGCGTGCATGGCATACCAGGCAGAACGTAAGTGTCGGTCTTATATATCCTGCATTATTCCTCGTGTAACGCTTTGTTCAGGTATACATTGTCGACATTACAGGGTCAGGCAAAGCGCGCGAACTCACTTCAGGATCCCAAGGTGCAATCCACGGCCCCGTTCTCAATGAGAAAGCCGACAAGGCTGCTTGGTTAGAATTGGATGAAGATGGATACGAGAGTGATAGGTACGCCAACTCCGCACTTCTTTCCTGATAATCTATTAACCTAGGGATAGGGCCAAGATTGTCATTTACGACCTCAAGAAGAACGTCAGGTTTACCCTAACACAGAAATGGGATCGCTCACCAGGGTCTTTGGCGGTGCGTGTATAATTGTTTAACTCTCCATCGTTCATCTATTCATCACGCGTACAGTTCTCAAAGGAAGGAGACTTCATCTACTTCACTGCCAGCGACAATGCCCGAGTCAAAGTTTACGTCCTCCCCATTCCTCCCACCCCCGCCAAATCGACTACGGATCCCGACCTTTCCCAGAAATACCTCCACCCAGTCCCAATCGTCGAAGACGGCGCGTCATCCGGTATTCAGGCGCTGTACTACGGCCGCATCCTCATCTCCAAATCGTCTCTTACGACACCCAACGATGTATTCCTCATCAGTGGTTTGGACGCTTTGGAGAAAGAGATTTCGAAATCGGATGCACCCGTTAAGTTCGATGGGAAGATTGAGCAGATTACAAAGTTCTCAGAGGAGGACTTGAAAGGGAAAGAGCTGAGTGTAGGAGAAGATTTCTGGTTTAAGGGTGCAGAAGATCGTGATATTCAAGGTTGGATATTGAAGCCTAAGGGATGGAAGGAGGGACAGAAGAAAGCGTACCCAATTGTACTGCTCATCCACGGGGGTACGTACTGGATGGATCTTCACCTATTGCTCTTTTACTAAGGTCTCATTCCCTGACAGGCCCTCAAGGAGCTTGGGAAGATCAGTGGTCAACGAGATGGAATCCAAACGGTGCGTATCATGGCTTGTGCCGCTGTTTTTCCTTTATTCACTGATAAATGTCAGTCTTCGCTCAGCAAGGCTATTTCACGGTCGCTATGAACCCTACTGGAAGCACCTCCTTTGGGCAAGGTCCGTCGTGCGTTCCAGAAGAACAATGTTTTATTGAACTCACTCTCTACCCGCAGCTCTCACTGACGCAATTGCCGGAGACTGGGGAGGTAAACCCTTTGTCGACATGCAAAAGGGCTGGAAATACATTCTTGATCACTTCCCGGAGGTGGATGCAGACCGAGCTGTAGCTGCCGGGGCCAGCTGGGGAGGTTATGCGATTAAGTACAACTAGCGCCTTTATGATATCTCTCCGCTGAGTGACTGACTGCGATTTGTATAGCTGGATCCAAGGACACCCAGAGTATAACTTCGGCTTCAAGGTAATACACTGTCGCTTGAACTTGGAATCTGTTCTGACTAGACTCAATTCACTTTTTTAACAGGCCCTGGTTTGTCATGACGGAGTACGAATCTTTTCTTCTTCGTAACCCAATTGATCGAACGTGATTACTAGGTGTTTGATTCTACTTACAACGGATTTTCGACCGAGGAGCTGTTCTTCGTAAGTTGAATAGTCGTTTTGCGTGGAAATTGACCTTTGTTCCCCTACTTCAGTTCAATCATGACTGGCATGGAAGGTGCGTCTCGCGAGTGTAAACTTGCAAACGACGTATTGATTTCTTTGTTGCTCCCTCAGGCCTTGGGATGAGGAGAGCAAAGAGCTGTTGAAGAAGTATGTTAACCGCAAAGCAGAAAGGTGTCAGCAGAGTTCATTCGATATGATTTCTTCTAGATTCAACCCGTCAAATTTCGTTCACAAGTGGAGCACGCCGCAGCTTTTGATCCACGGATCCAAGGATTACCGACTTCCTGAGACGGAGGGTATTGGAGCTTTCCATGCTTTGCAACAGTAAGTGATGTCTCCCGCTCGTTCCTATTCTCGAACGATATTCATGCTACTCTAGGCAAGGTATCCCTAGTCGTTTGGTCATCTTCCCGGATGAAAACCATTGGGTGCTCAATCATGGCAACAGGTAAGGAGACAGTGCTTGTAAGCTGTACTCGGGACTGACCATTCATGTGCGCCCTTTTTGTAACAGTTTGAAGTGGCACTACGAAGTGTTTAGATGGTTTAATCAGTTTGTGGGTGAGAAGAAATCAGAGTAAGTTAATGGGATGTATTAAATATTTCAGTAAAGAGAAAGGCATATATGTAGTTGGAAGCCCGAGCTAGGAGGTGTAAATTATTTCCGTTTCGAGCATGGATATTCATTTAAAAAAATGAAGAGGGCCTGACCGGGAATTGAACCCGGGACCTCGTCGATGAGGAGATTTTTTAAAACTCCCTAACAACGAATCATACTCCTAGACCATCAGGCCGACGTTTATTTTTTTCTCTAGAGTGCCAACACTGGCATTGCAAGCTGGTCAGCTGATCGTTGAGTCTTCGTCATGCCTAGTCATCTATTGTCACCTTGCTTGCAAGGTCTATTCCGAACCACTTGACTCTCATTTTGTTCCCGGATCAAAATCTGATCCCGGCCGTTGCATTACCTCACCTTACTGCGGAAGCGGCAGTCACTGTCAGCCGTCTTCTCGGCAATGCCCTCTACCTCTCAAGCTGTGTCTAGGCATAAACTACGCTTGTGAGATATCCACCATTCCTCGTGTCGTCCATTGTTCCATGTGAACTCTACCTTGCTAATACAAGCAACATCATACATAAATATCAACCAGTGCCCATCCATCTACTATCGGTATCGATTGCCGGAGTCATCATTCCGCTCGCCATCTATTTCAATTTTTTCTCAGAAGAACACCTTTAAGGAGACCCATGTAAGGAGTACAAAACAACATATATCTCTATGCCATTGTCCTTCCAGATAAATCATTCTACAACTAAGTAGTTGTCTGCAAACGGCATCATCGGCAGAGCATTGCCGGCAAGTGGCAAATTAAGCAAGCGGCAAGCAAGGTGTTGGCCACGTGAGTGGGCCCATTCATTCAGTTGACAGTTCTTCAGCACTTTGGCCACTGACCACTATTTATTGCGCTTGCTGTCGACCCAATGCTCATCGTCATTAAATGCCTCCAGGAACCCCATTCAACTCTTTTGCTTTGCCCTATCCCATCCGCGTAGATGGCTTCAGCGCGATTCCTTCGGGATCAGAGCCGCAAAACGCAGCTCTTCACCTTCTTTCACATACCCATTCAGACCACATCGTCGGTCTTCAAGCCCAATCCTTCAGTCAAACCGTATACTGCTCAGCCGACGCTAAACAAATGCTTTTGCACCACGAAATCTACAACGAACGCGCTCTCCATAAAGAAGAATACCGAGCAGAACATAAATGGACTTTTCGGCATTTGAAGATTGATCCTTGGATAGGTTCGAATGGCCAGGTTAATTATCAGGGCTCGAGGGATTTGTTGAAACCGTTACCGTTGAACACACCGACTGTTATTGAGCTGGAATGTAATAGGAAAGTTACTATAACGCTTCTTGATGCAAATCACTGTCCTGGGTCTGTAATGTATGTGCAGATATCTGTTTGTTTGTTTTTCTTCTTTGTACTTTGTTTAACTAATTGCGCATAGGTTCCTCATCGAAGGTCAAGAAGGGGCTATTTTACATACAGGCGACTTTCGAGCAGAGCCGTGGTTTTTGGAGTCTATTAAACGCAACGCCTTTCTTCAACCATACCTTACCCCACTGACCGAAGACGATGCCTCTCAAGACGATGAAAACGGAGTTGTCAAGACTTTGGATGCGATATATCTGGACACGGCTTGTGTCATGCAAACCCATCCGGTTCCTACCAAAGTTAGTTGTGCAGCCTTCATTCTTGGACATACTCCAACCCATCCCATAGGAAGATGCGACTACCGGCCTAATTGCTCTTCTCAAGCTATACCCACCATCAACATATTTTTTCATCAATTCCTGGACGTGGGGATACGAAGACATCCTGAAAGCAATAGCTAGAGCGTTCAATTGTAAAGTGAGCACAACAGCTGTCGATTGACCCATTCTCATAAATTCCTGTATCAGATTCATCTGGACGACTATAAAGCCAAAATTTTCTCTCTAGTCTCTTCTGATCCTCTGCTTCGATCTTTGGGCACCACTGACGAAGATGAAACTCGATTTCATGCTTGCGAACGCTTTGATCGCTGCCCCCACGTCCGCGTCGACCGGGAAGACGATGAAGATTTAGAAGCAGCTAGTCAAGATACGATCACAGCAGCGAACCAGATGTTCTTTGGGAGCGGCACTGGCGGCTGGTCAGGACCAAAGACGAAAAATCCTGAAAAAGCTAGTAGAAAGAAAATCGTCGTTTACATCAATCCCGTGAGCTCCATGACTCCGGAGCGTTGGGTAGAATATCAAGCCACAACTAGAAAACAACTAATCAATGGAAAACTTGTTCGATCTTTGGTATGTTCTCCCTTCTTAGAGTGTTCCAATCTTAGCTCATCTCAGACTCTTTTAGCTTGTCCCACTATCACGACATTCGCCCCTCCCTGAATTACAATCTTTTGTTTCCCTCTTTCGTCCCAAGCGAGTTATACCCAACACCCTCGACCCGAAGCTGAAGAATCTCGACTGGGCTGCTATAGATGGTGTATTCCAAAGCTGCTGTCGAAAACCTACTCCAACTTTTGGTTCAAAGTCGTCTGTTGCACGTCAAATAATTCCACCTACTCCTGTCGCCGAGCACCTCTTATTTGTCGAGATAGTGAACGAGTGTAAATCAATCTCGGAACCTACAAATCTCGATGAAGAAGAGGACGATGTCGCAGTGAAGAATCTGGTTGGAGATATCTCTGGCGACGCAGATATAGAAACTCGGGCCATGGCGAGAAAATGGCTCACTAGAACGGGCCATGGCGTGGAACCGTCTATTCTAAAGGGCAGAGTTGGTCGGAGGATGGATGTTCTAAGGAGTTGGTTAGGGCTGACCAAGTGGGACGACGGCATTAAGTCGAGTCCCGTACGGCCTGCTACATTCAATACCACCAAAGAGAAGCGCAAAGCCGAAGGTGAAGCTAACGGACTGGCGCTTGGACGGGATCAGATCCGCAAGGCGATACGGAGGGAGCCTATTGTTCGGCGTCGCAACAGCAGCGACAATGAGTTTGATTCGTCCGACGACGAAGATGATGACCGCGGCCGGACGGCCCATCACTTATTTGCTACATCGGATGAACCAGGTACCCAGATGAGATGGGAGCAGTCCTCATTCTCTTTCAGCTTTAGTGATGAAGATGCTGCAGAGGTCGAAGAAAGCCTTACTTCCAATCGGGTCAGAGTAGGTTCCAGGATTGAACCTAAGAATAAAATCGGAGGAATGACGCCGAAATCCTCGCCTATGCAAGCTTCCGCCGCAAGACCAGGACCGGACAAAGGAAAGGGAAAGGCTGTCCGGGTATCGCCTACAGGCGATAAACAGCCCCATTCGCCCCATGTTGGGAAGGCCAGATTCATGACATCCACTCCGAATCGAAAGTTGGATTCTGGGTCTCAACTCTCTGCCGAACCTTTCATCTTATCCCAATCACCCAAACTACTCTTCGCTAAAGGCCGTTCGTTGCACTTTTCACCATCCTCTCCGGTAGTTTCGCCCTCAAAGAGTCCTGCCCTCCAGTCTTCAATCGCACGCCAGCGGTCTCTTAAGTTTTCGGACGAGACTATCAACCTTAGCTCACCCATTCATCTCGTTCCATCTTCTCCGTCTTCCAAGTTCCGTTCTCGCACCCGCTCTGGCGATGCAAAGCATACGCATGTTCCTACCTACGCTCAGAAGCGGCAGCTCAGCGGAAAAACCGGCATGACCACTTCATCGTCACCACCTTCGAGCCCTCTTAAAAGCAAGAAACGCGGACCCGAAGCTATCGGAGTTACTCATATCAGTATTGAGAGACCCCAGAAGCGTCTCAGAGAAACATTCATTCCGTCCGTTGTTAATTCGACTAAACCGCTCAAGGAGGTGAAGAATATCCCCGAACGTCCTACTCATCATCGAGAAAAATCAATCACATCTTCTTCTACCAGCTCCAGTCAAAACGCGTGCGCTGTTGTCGGCATCTCTAGTGAAAAGAGTGCAGAACCTAATGGCGGTAAAGAAGCCGAATTTTTATCGGATTCTAACAGTGGCTCCCTAGTGCCGGTGCACAGTCCACCGACCAGCGGAAGCAAATCGCCTGCGCGAAAACGTCCATGTCTTTCCTCCCATCGAAGCAAATCGGAGCTCCTCTTTATGCAGCTAGATTATGCTCAAAAAGCCGCCAAAGCCCGACCACACCGTGTCTTGTCTACCTTTGAAGCGAAGCGTGTTGAGCTAGAGTCGCGCGCAGGTACTCTGAAAACGAAAGAGATCAATGCGATCGACTATGCTGCGGCAAATATTGCATTGAGACGAAGGAAAGCGGATGAGTTTGAGAAGAGTCTTCTGGATGCTCCAGAGCTGACGAGAGGAGTTGAAGGAGTAGATTGGGAGCAAAGTAGGATCCTACAAAGGCGAGCAACGGAGGATATCCAGAACGGAAGGAAACCGACGTTTCCAAGGCTGCAATGCGTACAGAGTTTGAGTAACGATGATTTGTGAGCTTTCCAGGAGTAACGGATCATAAACTACGAAATGCTTATAGTAGAAATACACTTGGAAACACTCTATAAATGGGTAATTTACTCTATAGCTGGATTAAGTGGTTGCGTGAATGGGGAAGACCTTGGACAGAGAGAATAATATACAAACTCCGCTGCAGAAAGGTCTTTGACGTCATTTACCGCTCGTGAGTGACTCGCTATCGGCTATTCGGTGGAACTGGGCGCCCGTAGGAAACCGATACGGGTCCAATAATCCACGGACAAGGCAGCTTCTTCCGGTGAGAGGGGTTTTGCCTGACACATCGCCGACGATACCTGGCGAGTCTTTGAAACGTCGGCAACATGTTCTCCGAATAAGGCCTGGCGGAAGAAGGGAAGCAAGGCCGTAACTCCGGTGGCCGTTTTGCCGCCTATGGCCAGGGATTCCAAAGACTCGAGCCACTGGCTGTAGGGAACCAAAGGAAGACCCAGCCGCTTTGCGATTCCTCCGAAAGCTGTATCCCATGGTACTGGCAACGGCGATGTAAGATGTAATACGGGCTCTTGGATAGACGACTTGACAATGTCGATTAGGACAGTTGCAGCAACGTCAGCGCTGAACCATGATACGGTCTACAGTAGTATATGAGAGCCAGAGAGACGCTAGAGGATAGAAACGCATACCTCGTCCCTACTAGGAACGCTTCCTAAGGTTTGACTCAAGGAAACCATAGTAGGTACCCATTCCTGCTGCCCCCATCCTCCAACCTTCGTATCTCCGGACAGCTGCCCAGAACGGACAACAGTAGCATTGAGACCACATTCCGTAGCCGCGTGGTGGAACAGTTGCTCTGCAACCCATTTACTTTCTGAGTAGCCATTGCCTATAGCGATAGCAGGATCATTGAAAGGTTCCTCTTTCACAGGTGATCCAACAAGATGATCTACACGATTGCCTAAGAGGTTTTCAAGGCGCTCAGGAAGGAAACGCGACGTACTGTTTACGGTGGCGAGAGTACTTATGAAAAACACCCGTGGCTTTGTTCCCTCACACTGGGATTCTGAGCAGAATCTGAGCAGATTGTGGACGCCAAGAAGCAAAGGCTCGAATGATAATAGCTTAATGTTGAAATCTATTCTCCAGGCTACAATTTGAGCTTCATCAGCTAATGTGACAACAAGATGGCCAATTGAATAACAAACCATTATGTATCGCAATGTTGACTGTTTTCAGCAGCTAAGATATTTGAGTTCAGCGGAGCACGTCAAACATTCGAAGGAGTCCCACCTTTTCGTATATTGAAGCCTCCAAGTCGAACAACGGGCGATCCAGTCTCCCAACAACATACACGACTTTATCAGACTTCAATAGTTGTTCATCGAGACCCCATGTTTTGAACGCGTTCACCTGGCGCCGTTGCAAAGCCGAAGGGCTGGCATCACCGTCACTGCTTTCTCGATTCAGAGCATAGATCCGCACGACATCCTCGCGAACTAAAAGTTGTGCAAGAATATGACAACCAAACCTTCCAGTCGTGCCAGTGATCAGGACAGTGTCACCGTTGATACGATGTCCATTGCCGTTGACGCCGTTGAGAGAAGTACGTGCACCGGTTTTCGAAGTGGATGAACCGGGGAGCTTGTATTTTTTCAGGAGATCAAGCATCTGATTTGCTTTCGTTTGTGTATCGCCGGAAGGAGTGACGGAGTCACACAGGATGTTATACATATAAGCCGCGAGAGAACGAATGGAGGGGTGCTCATACACAACTTCAAGAGGCACATCATGAACAAGAGCGTTACGGTTTGACCTACGCAGGGCTTGGAGCAGGGCATTCCGAATCCAAGTCGCTTGTAAGCTACGTATGTATATTTTAGTCAGCCAATGACCAAGTTGATTGAAAATCGAGACGAACCTATCGCAGCCGTGCTGGAAGATGTCTGCATCGGGGTCAACACTAACAGGCATGATATTGTGGACGATCTTCTGGACAAAAAACTGTATTGATTCCTCGTTCAAAACCTCGGGCAAGGTTACCCCCGTCTGGGATGAATTTTCCACTTTCTCGTAGAGGGCATCGATTTCAGGCTGACGACAATGTGAGCCCTCGGATCGGACGACAGTAAAATTAGTCAATCTTACAGCGTAAACATCGAGGGTGGCTTGTCGACGAGGGGTACCTTTCGCCGTGAATTCAACAGGTTTTGAAGGATTGGTCACCATGATCATCTGTGTGGATGTTAATATGATATGATGAAAGTCTTGGGTTATTGAATTGACAACGCACTTCTTTGAATATTCTGGAGTGTGACGGAGCATATTCATTTACCTTTTCAACCGTTGGCCTAAAAAAGAATTAACGGGTGTTTGGGCCTAAATCATGGCCGACGTACCATATCTTGTTGCGAAAAGCCGCTAACTGAGTTTCATCGTCTGGATTAAACAACTCTGCGGGCTGTATGAGAACTCCATTCTGAAATCTGCCTCTCCCAAACATAATTGCCACTGTAACATTGGCGTCTTGATTTAGCATGGTCTCTGGAGATGAAGTCCTCATCAAGAGACGGACATTGTGGCTTAGGGACGATGTTTACCTAACGGTACAGGATTTGTCTAGATGCAAGTCAGGCAAGGCCATAAAGGGGAAGTTCTACAAGACAAACCTTTTCGCCGGTAGAGAGCATTAACAGATCGTCTTTCCGGCCAAACACTCTGAACATGGCCGGATTGGTTGGGTGAACTTCCAACAAGTCATTTGTTGTATAAGCTGGCCACCCGTCGATGGTGGTGTTGATGAGATGTGGACTGTATGTAGCTGACGCCTGCAAGTACTAACTGTTAGCAAGAAAGGGTAAGATAAATGAATAGAACTGACTAGGACAACAGGTTCAAAAATGCCACCGAGACCGTCTTGCGGGATCATCTTGACGTTTAGATGAGGGGACACCTTGAAATATGCCCATTCGTCGCCGTAAGAGTTGGCCGGGAGGAACATCCCAATACAGCCAGTTTCCGTTCTGCCAAGGGTTCAGGGCATGCAGGGACGCGGAAAAATGCACTTACAATCCATAGAACGGGGACAAGGTAACCCCAGCTGCAGACAACATGTCTCCAATTGACTTGTTCAAGGGACCACCGGCGAAAGACTATGGACAACTACCGGTCAATGCCTGGATACTCAGATAATATACATGATACTAACGATAGCTTTAAATCCTTGGAGTATCGGTAAATTTTCTGGCTTTTGCGCCCATACCTAGTGTATTTGAGTATTGATGACCAATGAATGTGTAGTAGGGACCGACCTCTATAAATGTTGGAACAGTATAGATTAATCGACATTTTGTTTTCAGTATGGCGGCAAAGAAAGTGTCAGGTGTTGGGATTACTGGAGGGTGAGCCGGGGCAAAGCAGGCCACCAAAGAGCCACAGCATACCTGGGGAGGCATAATGAATATTACATCAGTTGTATGAGATCAGTGAGCGAGCCCTACCGGCCAGACGATATTGATAGCACCCATTGCATCTATCCGGAAATTTTTAGAGTCGGCCATTCAACCAAAAATGGGGTAGGAGCTTACGGAACATAGAAACAGTATGACAAGCAATAGGCATATCGCAAATGTCAACCTCGCCAGAGTCTGTCGGTACAAAGGTGAGAAACGCGGCTAAGATATACAGCCACAGCTTACAAGGCAAGGTACCCCACTTGACGTGATTTCGTCCCAGAAATGGGATTGGTTTAGGAAGCGCAGTCGAGCCTGAAACGATAACGGATAAGGTCGGGAATGGCGGGGAGGTGATCGCAAATACCAGATGAATGCAAAATTAGTGTGATATTATCCTGGCTCATTTTCCCTTGTAGCTTAGCTGGGTCGCTTTCCGGATCGTCCTGCTTAAGGTAAAGCTGATTGAAATAGACCATTTCAAGGATATCGATACGCATTGCGGGGGAGTCATCCTTCGGATTTTCCACAAGAGCGACCGCGTCATTAGCGAGTTTTTGCATTGCCGGGTCATCGCTAACATAAAGCTGAACTGTATGAGTCTTCCTCAACAAGTGTGCGACTGCGACTGGCGAATTTCGAGTCGAGATTGGGAAAGGCTATTATCACAGATTAATCAGTAAGAATCAAGCAAGAACAGAGGCGTACCGTGAAGCCAAGATGCATTACGCCCAGAATGAAAGTGTAATACGAAATGGTATCTACGACGAACTTCAGAGTTTGTAAAACAAAAATGCGAAGAAGACACACCAGCTATTGCCAAGATTCCGATCACAGGTGCGCCATTGCCCTCTCGTAGATGCTCATTGCTAATTTTAAACGAGTTCTTCACAATTCTAGCTGCGACTCCGATTGCTTTATAGACTTCTGGATAGCAGATGGCCCGAGTCTCCTGATTTTCATCGTCTGCCGAGTAGACGAAAACAGGATGCTTGGGACTATGATGGGAATGCCAGGCAAAGAGTTCTGGAACGGTGAGACTACCGTCCAGAGGTGGTCTGTGAAACGTAGCACTTTGAGAACCTTGCAAGGTCGGAAAGTCGAGAACGTTTTCAAAGAGGTGAGAGGTTGATCCGTCAGCTGGATTTGGTGCCGACATTTTTTTCTGGGCGATGAATGAAGTTATTTGGTGGTGAGCTGCTAGGGCTTTAGCGATGGCGATTGGATGAGAATTTATCCCTATAGCGGACCAGGTTAAGAGGTGAAATGCAGGACAAACCTTGCAGTTATAGCATATCCCATGCTAACGCGTGCCGTCCTTGTGAAAGGTCCGATTGTTGGGTCGGGGGTTCGCCGGACATTAGTGGTTGATAAAGTGAACATGTGGCTCGCCGATGACCACCAAAGGCGTTTTAGCGCTTAACTGTCACCTTACAACCTCCAAAGGCAAACAGAGCCCGATCGCACCAGCGCCAGACCGCATACTTACCCTGAAATACCAGGGTATACGACCCAAGGTCAACTATTGACACCCTCCGCAAACCAAGGCAACCAACGTTCAACAACCGCTTCCTGCGATGACGGAGAAGGGGATCCTAATACAATCCTTGTCGGGTCAGCAATTCAATAAACTGTCTAATCGTATCTATTATAAATTCCAATTTTTTCAAGGTGGACTGGCTTCGTTGTACCCAGCGTATACCGATACCGGAGGACGGCTTCTGGATTTCGATCTTCATCCGAAAGGCGAATGAATTTGGGACTCGGAGAACGCATGCTTTTTTTTTAAGTTGAAGTCTGTGCAACATATTACACCGACATCACCTCAGTCACAACATATGCCAACAGAGCCACTGGAGGCGGACAGTCATGACTAACCGGAGATCTAACCATTAAAGAGTGGTAGGCTACGGGCGATATTGTATCCAGCTATCCGCCGAAATCTCTATATTTAAGAGCCGCGTTCGAGAGGGTAGTTTTCTTAAATCTGCCTGTTTGAGTTTCATGTTTTCGTATCTATTGGCAAGTCTCTTTGACGGGAGATCAAACATCATCACTGACCATGTTACTACAGTATACGTTGACCGCGATCGTCCTAGCTCTCGGGCTCTGGATACTAAGCCCAACAGTGTTACGCAAAGTCGTAACAGATTCCGACGGCAATCCACTGCCTCCAGGGCCTAACCGTCGATTTTTTTCTCTTCGGCAGTATCCGGAACGCACTGTATTTGCTTGGGCAGCAAAATACGGTCGCTTGTTCTCGGTATGGATGGGTTCACAACTTTTCGTCGTTATTTCAGACCCCAGAGTCGCCCGCGACTTGCTCGTCACCAATGGAGCGATCTTTTCATCGCGTAGGCAGTACTTCCTCAAGAACAAGATCATTCTCAAAGGTCGAGCAATCACGGCCTCAGAATACGGAGACACTTGGTTAGTTGACGTTGCATTTACTCTCCTGTTGTTCTAACAAAGTTCTTTGCAGGAGGCAACATCGTAAAATCGCGATGCAGGTGCTGACCGCCAAAGCCATCGAAGGATTCGGGCAAAGTCTCAGCTACGAAGCTCGTATGTTGATCCACACGTTAATAGACGAAAGCCAGTCTGGCAAGGTTGCTCTCAATCCATACCACTATACTGCTCGATATGCCCTCAAGTTAGTTCAGCTTTCTTGCGTCGAACACGGTGTTGACTAATGTTTTTTTAGCAATATGTTGTTTATATCTTTTGGCATGCGAACTAATCACAAGGAAGATCCTTTGATCGAGAGAGCCGTCGAACTTGCTTTGGAATTTAACAAGCTTACTGGTACGTAAGCTCGGAACGGAAACGAAGATGCTTTCTAATCATGACTATCAGGTCCTTGGTCAAATCCCGTTGACTTTTTCAAGCCGCTGGAGTGGCTTCCGACGTCGAAGCGCACTAGAGCTTATAAACTCCATCAAAATCTAATCGATGTTTATGGTAGTATGATTCTGCGTGTCAAGGCAAAACTTGATGCAGATCAGTACGTTCCCGACTGTCTGGTCAAGACCATCATTCAGGACCAAGAAAGGGAAAAACTCGATTGGCAGGACATGGTCATGCTTTCGGCTGTTTTCATGCTCGGAGGATTTTTCTCGGCAAGTTTGACCTCGCCACATTCCACCGCCTCAGTCGCTAAAAGCCTCCTAGACTGCTGGTCTCATCCAATGGTTCCTCGCTCTCATTCCTTCTCATCCCGAGGTGGCACTCCGAGCTCAAGAAGAACTCGACCGGGTCGTGGGGCGAGACAGATTGCCGACGATGGAAGATGAGAAGCATCTCCATTATATCAGGGCTATCATAAAAGAGGTTAGCGCATATATTCACGTTGTTTCGTCTTTTAATTCGTGGAGCCAGGTCCAACGGGTGCACTCACCTTTCTGGATGGGAACACCCCACTGCACGACTGAAGACTTTACCTATGATGGGCAGTTTATTCCCAAGGGTACTGCGGTCATCTTGAACTGCTACTCTATCCACCATAATTCTGATAGATACGAAGATCCGTAAGTTGTTTCAACTATTCTTTCTATAGACGTCGCCCTTGTTTAATCCAACCCTTTCAAGATGGCTTTTCAAACCCGAGCGATACCTCGGTGATGACATGACATGCGCAGAGTCTGCCCAACAGCCTAACCCCCTCGACCGTGATCATTGGACGTTCGGCGCTGGGTATGTCGCGGGAGTTTATTTTGGTGCTTGCGCTAGTTCCTGACCTTATATTTGCCCAGACGACGAATCTGTCCTGGCATCCACGCTGCCGAAAGACAACTCTTCCTTGCCATCTCGCATCTCTTGTGGTCGTTCAACTTCCATTCACTCCCAGATGAACCAATTTCACTAGAAGAATACGATGGTTCATCCGGACGAACACCTAGACCTTTCAAACTCAAACTCTCTGCCCGTCATGAACTCGTACCTTCCGTCCTGCATGGCGCCCAAGAATCGACTTACTGGATCCTATGATCGTAGCAGTATATTCCTACCGAACTTGATTATTTTTATTCTGGACCTGGTAGATAAAAAGGATTTGCTCAATATAGAATAATTCCCTCGTCGCTCTTTCCCAACCACCTTGGTCACCAAAGACTCTTTCCCGTTCATTCGTCTTTCTCATATCTTTATTCTTCAGAGGCTCTCAAGCTTCATATCGAGCTAGGTCATATTTAGGCCCTTATTTCGTAGTGAATATCCGTAGGCAGAAAAGCAGCTTTAAAGTTCATGGATGCTTCAAGTGGGCTGTTTCAGAATTTTAGATTAGATATAAAAAGGGCTGTTTCTACAACATTGGCATTTCAGCCGCTCCTCGGACGGGAAATTCCCGATGCATGTCGGGTGGCGTTTTCATGCAACGACCTGAGGAGAGGGATGCAGTGTGATTCAATGCGCTGCCGTCTTTCAATATCGCGAGGGCGGGAGGCGGGGAACGACTCCAAGTAGCTCCAAGTATCACATATTTCTGCAACTCTCATCGTGCAGTTGATAGAGATAGGAACATATTTTCGCAAAACTGAAAATCCTGCATCGGAGGCTATGTTCGCAGCCGTATCTCGACTTTCTAGATTTAGGCACGATCTTACCGATTTTCAAGGAACCGTCAAGATCGCCGGGTCCATGCAAAAAGCTTAATGACAGCCTGGCGTCAATTAGACCATAATAGTACATGGAGCGGTTGGTATGTAACATACGTACAACAGAACAAGTCCAAGGAGGGTGGGTAATAAAGGAAGGTAGATGTTTGATTTCTGTCTGTAGTGTGGTAGAGATGAAAGTGAAGGGTATTTGGCCTACATGACGCCGTGCGAGGGCGGATGGAGGCAGCCCAAAGGGGAGCCAAGGGAGAGCATATGCAATTAAAACTTCGAGCACTCTATGTATGTAATCTGGATACAGTAAGCTAAGGGAAAGTGAGGAAAAAATACAGCGATGATTGTGTGAAGATAGCAACCAATAAATGAGCAATCTGAATGACCCAGAGTGAAGGAGAAAGGGGCGACGCGTACCCCCCAAGTCATCGTCGCGCAAAGATAGCGACGAGAACGATAAAGGGAATGTAAGTTACTAGCGACACTGCACTCATAACTCGACATCGATTGCGCCATGATTTGGCATCTGATTGAGAGAGGTACGATGAGCAAAGTAACCCAAAGAAGAATGATAGAATGATCGCACCGTGTTCCACTTGCGGATCATCGAGAACGACTGACTTCTGTCCATCATGGCCGCCCTCGATACTCCTTGTTTTAGGTATTTTTAATAAGGCAGCATACCACCAAAGAGGAAAAATGATGAAACCGATGAAAAAGAGCCAGGCATGAGGAGGACTGCCACCTCCTTCGTACCAGCCAAGATGTTCTTCCTTGGGTTCCTCGACGGCTTTGGGACGTCCGGCAAAAAAGCCTGACTCCAACATAGTCGAGACACGGCCTGCAAGGTACCCATGTTCACCATATCCGGCTTGGGGGAATGATAGCGTCCAGGGAGTAGGCTGGACTTTGGGTGGCTTTCGAGGGTCTCTCATATGAAAGATGGACGAATGCTGATGAGATATGGAGGGCGCATGGGGCGAGATAAGAGCTGAGATGGGGATGGACGCTTGGGATATACTACCACGTCTCGACGGTGCTCGTACGGATGGGGCTGCGGATGCATTACGAGTATTGGAAGGATTTTGGCTCTTATGTGAAGTGCGGGATTGAGTTCGCAAAAGGTTTGCAGTGCGACTTCGGGAAGAATTCCAAGTACCCGTATTGCCAGCATTCTGATTGCGATAACTTTCCGAACGGGATGGGGGTCTCGAGCCTGTCGCATCGATTTCCCCTACAGCAGCCATCGAAGCAGCCAAACCCGCAGCTGAAGTACTGGCTGCAGTAGAGAGTCTGGCGCGTTTTCGAGTGTAAGAAGAAGGGGCATGAGACGATGTAGAAGATCCACGATGAGCTACACAAGGACAGTCAAAAACTTTGTCCCAGAAAGCTACCGAAATCTCGAGACTCACGTCGGGGGTCCGCTGCAAAAGTAGCTCGCTGCTTCCGCACATCTGGAGGTGTATTTCCTTCGACTTCATCGACTTTTCGCTTTCCCTTGCTTTTATTGGTAGCTGGGGTCGCTGGTGGCTTTGAATCTGCTGTTGAAGTAGGCCGCAATGGAATAGGAGAAGATATGGAAGATGATATTTTGGGCGTAGATTCGGTGGAATGTTCTTGGGCCATTTTGGAATGATCGTCGCTGGGTGACATACCAAGATGTCTGCAGACAGTCGACGAGGATGGATAGAGCAAACAGTATCAGTTTAATAGCATGTGTCTGGAGCCCAAAAAGCCTTGTTAAAGCTTCACATAAAGATTTTTTTGAAGACAAAGGTTACCGAATTGGAACACTGGCAAACCCCCTCCCAAGATAATCAGAAAAGAACGACCTCCCCACACAAAAACTG
Source organism: Collybiopsis luxurians FD-317 M1 (assembly GCA_000827265.1). Taxonomy (NCBI): domain Eukaryota; kingdom Fungi; phylum Basidiomycota; class Agaricomycetes; order Agaricales; family Omphalotaceae; genus Collybiopsis; species Collybiopsis luxurians. The sequence goes on along the minus strand of KN834792.1, from coordinate 347,206 downwards.
AGAGACTGAGCAAAATTACAAGGGAGCCTTTGAGCCTGCGAAGAGGAGCAACTCACAAAACGAAACAAAGGACCGCTTAGTATAAATTCAGGACTGAGAATTTCCACGTGCACCCAGCGCGATCGATCAAAGCCGCCGGCTCCATATTTGGAAATAATCGCGACGCTTTGCCCGCCTAAGGCCTTTATTTCGAATGCAACATACAAGTACACTGCTACCAACTCATTTCAATTTCCCTTCGAACCATAGCTGAAACTCATGATGAAACCGATCGAGTGCTAAGAACAAAAGGGCTATTCATCTGCGGTCTCGCACAATCTACTACCAACCTTTTCATTATACCCATATTCTTCAATGCAGCCAAGAAATACTGGCGAATCGGAAACATACTTTCCTCTACCATTATTCAGGAAGGTAGGAGAAATCAGGCATACTCAAGTTTTGTGGAAGAGGTGGATAGTCTGCATTGTCATCTGCTGTCGGCTGTGAGCAATTGTGCAGAGACTAGAATCGCAGGGATAACTATATACCAGAAGAATTACCCAATAAAAAGGCTCCAATGAAACGACCAGTGCTAAAGTAGGGCGTCGCTTGAAATCCTTGGACGGGTCCCGTAAAATACCAGCAGGTGCACGTACGTATAGCTAGAAATCCCGTCGTTCTGGTCACCAATCGAAAGATAGCCGAAAGAAAACGAGTCGCGAGGCATTATATGGTCCCATTGACTGGAATAGTAATTTGAGCCGGGATCAACGCCCGCACAGAGGATGTGAAACAGAAAAGCACCAAAAGAGACTGCATGGCAGAGTGAAGATTGACGATCGTAGCTTTCAATATAAATACTGCCTTTGTGTACAACTCGAGTGTCCTCAAACTATAAGTCGAATGGGCGCGTCCTGGACGCGCCTTCTGCGATTGCACGCGCGATGATAAGGTTACAATATTCATTTAGCGATGGCACAGAACATGTACAACTTTACAACTTGGCATATTGTGATCAATCACAGTGATAAAGCAGTCTGGGCCTGACAGCTCAGTGTCAACTCTCAACGAACCCAGTTAATCACGAAGCCTTGAAGCCACATACCTCCGTTTCTCCGTAATCCTGATTCTCTTCCGCGCTGGTACTGTTGTATACAATTTCATTGATCGATAAGCTGATCCGCGGTCCAACGCTTGGCTTTGAGAGTTGATCGAATTGTTAGAAACTACACCAGGCCTTATAAACAAAGATTGACCGTGACTTACCTGTCCATTCGCGTATTCTTCGAATACGGCCAAGTAAAAAGTAGCGTCCGATATTGAAGCTCCCATTCCCCATCCTAGAGACTTGGAAAAATCTGGCATAACAAGGAACGGCGGTGCTGGGTGCTGTGCATACGGAATAGCTGCAAAAAAGTAACAAGGAAGAGAAAAACACGTAAACAGGTAAGATATCTCCCATCTTTCAAGGAGGCACGTCGATAGATGTAACAAAGTAGCCTCACCAGGATAATTTGCCACGTCAAACTGACCAAACGTGTACCCTGCAGCATAGTTTGAAGATTCTGCAAAGGACGAGGGCAGTTGCGTAAATAGAACCACAGTAAAATTATAGCTCGAAACGGTAGAATCCGCGATGCTATCATACTTGAACGCAAACTGGGCGCCTGGAGCGACTTTAGTCCCGTTTGCTGGTAGGACTATGGTCGGAGTGGTTGCATGGATTGGAGTGAAAGCCCATACCAGAGCTAGAACGAGGGAAGGTGCAAGCTTGAGAAACATGGAAATAGCGCGATTGGTACAGCAATCGGTTCAAATGGGCAGACTTTTATCTTCAATCCTCAAGGCTGAAGAGCGGCAAATTAACGTAATCCCAAAAGATGGGCAGGGGGCAGATAACACACAGGACATAGTGAATGGATGAAAGTAATTCCTGGTTTGACGGAGAGCGGACCAGACAATGAACTATCAAACCTTAGAATGGCATAGAAGAGGGCTCATGAGGACGGAGACGGAAGGAAACAATGGTCTAGAAGTGCAATATAGAAGCATTCAAGCGAACAGCATGTAAAATGAAATCAACGAGATTCCAAGCAATGAGAAACAGAAAAGGTACTTCTTATTCTAAGTTTACCTGGAGTGCAAGTGAAAATGTCGTTGGTCAGTGTTATCTTGATATGCTAAACCGTGATTTTTTCAACATAGGGGGTATATGAGAGCAATTCTAGAAGGAACCGAAGAGACGTTCGAAATGGGGGGGAACTGGGAAGTGTGAGTGTCACGCCTACAAATTTGGCGGCGAGTCGGACCGGTGCCACTTAGGTAGCTTTCATCGACGTTTTCTAAATTCCCGGCAAATTTATACTGTCCTATTCCTGGAGTCTAAGTATAAAGATAGAACCTTCAAGCTACTTGTCCATTCCCCTCCTCGCTCTGCTTTAAGGGATTTTTTCTCTCAAAGTCCCGGGCACTGTGGCTTTCTGCGCCGTCAGAATCTTTTCAACATCTTTCACGCATTTCGAGTCTCGCAAGGTACTCAATGTTGTGGCTTACAAAGAACCTATGTATCATAAAATGGGGATTTGGGTACAATCTTGTGATTTTGCACAAAAGAAGTACTTAAGCGCCGGAGACGAGGGCTCGCGCGGACGCGTCGAGGACGCGTCTTCCGCGATTGTACGAATACCATTAGACCATAATCAGGTTAATGAGAACAGTTTTCATTTATGTAGCACTGTCATACAATTTAGCGTGGTGAGAGTGATGCTCAAAGTAAATTACAGTGATAAAGCAGCTTGGGCCTGGCGGCTCGGTGTCAACTTTCGACGTACACTGTTTACCATGAAGCCTTGGAAGCACATACCTCAGAGTCCCACAGATTCTGATCTTCATCTGTGTCAATACTGTTGTAAATTATCTCGTTTATAGACAAGCTGATCCGCGGTCCAACGCTTGGCTTCGAAAGTGGGTCGAATCGTTAGGAGGTACATCTTGCCCTATGAACGAAAATTTACTTACTTGTCCATTCGCGTATTCTTCGAACACGGCCAAATAGAAAATAGCATTTGATACTGACTCCCCCGCTCCCCACCCTCCTAAAGATTTGGAGAAATCCGGCATAACGAAGTACGGTGGGGCTGGGTGACGCGCATACGGTATAGCTGCAAAAGAGGAAGAAAAAGTAAATTTGCCAGAAATAAAATCTTTACTTTATCCGTACGAGAGGCAACAGATCACAAATGAAAGAAGCCTCACCAGGATAGTTCGCCACGTCAAACTGACCAAACGTGTACCCGGCAGCATAGTTTAAAGAAGGTCTAAATGGCGAGGGTGGTTGCGTGAACAGAACCACCGTAAAATTATAGCTGGATACGGAGTAATCCGCAATGCTGTTGTATTTAAATGCAAACTGAGCGCCTGGCGCAATTTTAGCTCCGTTTTCCGGAAGGATTATGGCGGGAGTGGCTGCATGGATTGAGGTGAAAGACGACGTGAGGGCTAGAATGAGGGAAGTCGCAAACTTGAGAAACATGGAAAAAGAGCGACAAGGACCTTAATTCGACCTGGTAGACTCTTAACTTAAACCTAGAGGGCGCTTGTTTCGGCACTGGAGCTTGAAAAGCAGCGGCTATTGACGTAATCCCGATAAGTGAGGTAGGGATAGACAGCGCGCAGTAACTGAAAGGGGGTAATTGGTGTGTTCCAGCGGAAGAGGGACCGGACAATGAACTATCGAGCTCGAGAATCAGAGAAGCGGTACAGAAGAAAGCCTATGGGAGCGAGAAAGGCAGCTGTACAAGGCAGAAATAGTGCAGGACTATGGCAAGGATGCGGTCAGGCAGATAATGTGTAGATTGAAATGGATTGAGATCCCAAATAAGAGCAAAAGGTATAGTACTTGCTCTTGAGTCTTGATCCAGAAGTGCAAGTACGAATGTCACCACAGAAAAGATTTCGCAGTTTCGACTAAGTGGCCTACCACTTGCGCGTATATTCTTGGTATACATACTAAGGATTGGATCTTCCAGCCTTTGACCCTTTTGAAGGAAGCATAAGTGCAATCGCAAAGGGAAGCAAGACGAAAGACAAACGACTTGTTTATGGCACAGCGAAAATTTAGCGGGCGTCTGGCGTGTCGGACCGGTGCCACTTCGTACTTTCATGCTTCCGGCCATAGTCTACATCTTGGAAATTCTCCGCTGAATTATACCAAGCTACTTTGAGTCCAAGTACCCTTGAAATAGAAAGGTCTTTCGCTGCCAATACCATTTCACATGTCTAATCTTTCTGCTCGCAAATATTGCATGCGTAAGCTAATGAGGACACCCTCGCACTTACTTTGGAGCCTTGCCATTCTCCTTTGTATCATACTTCCCTACCTTCATTCTATCCTAATGGTAGCACTTGATAGCCTCCGCGCAGTCGTCTGAAGACCTGTCCTTTTTTTTTTTTTTTGGTTTGGTTTAGGTCCCACTCTTCAACAGTGGGAGCCCTCGACATCTCAGTTATATGCGATTTACATGCTGTGTAATTAGCACGAGTGCCTAGGGTAGTCCCTAGCTGAATAACATACCAAAGGCTTGATGTTTTCAGAGTCTAGCCGTTCCTAAATAGCTTGATCACGTTGCTGCATCGTGGCTGAGATTCTTATTAACATTACTATTACAGCTAGTCATCAGTGGCAATCATATGACGTTGGAGATTGGTACAGATTGATACTCCTTGTGTTTCTATTCAACAAATGGCGAATGTGGTCGACGTGGAAGAGGCGGGAACCGATATCATTGCACAATTCGTGACTATTTAAATATCAGGGACATAACTGGGACATATGCATAGGTGAATATCAGTTTCTGATGCGAGATAGTATAAAATACTTCGTTGACTCAGATGTCAAGCAAGGCTGTCTAGTGCTGTCCACGGAAATAGGGCCTGGTAAAGTGAAAGAAAACCACGCAGATATGAGGATCTCGGGATAATTGTTGAACATCGCAACTGTCACCGGCTGGTGTTTGATACAGCATGTTTGGCACGCGCTTGCCACGAGGAAACAAGTACACAAGCAACAACCGAGCGCTCTAGAGAGTAATAGTGATTCTTGAGATTCTAGCAATGGATCCTATTCGATGTAAGACAGAGATCTACCATAGAATAAAAGCAAAATCTACTAATAGTCCGCAAAGTAAATATAATCGATACATCAGTCTAAAGGGGGTCACGTAAGTATGATGGCTACAAATATCAAATGGTGGTTGAGAGGAGTTTCCGCGTCCGCTCGTTCAACATAACATTATGGCTGTTCGCGCCGGCAATCCTAATTTAAACCAGTCCTCAATAGATATGTGATAAAAAAATTATATCCTAGAAGTGAAAACAGCAAGCAAGGCATGATCATAAATTCTTAACAGTATATAACGACTTCGTCTTAAGTGCATTGGTGTAGCGTGCCAGATGGATCAGAACCTTGGCCACAGTAAGTTCACATTGCAGCGGAAATTGCAGGAGACTTAAAACTCACCAGGATAGTACCAAAACGTCACGCAGAGAATAAGATACAATGCTGTTGTTAACCATAAATTCAACTCTGGCTCATCCAACAAGTTGATATATGAACTTACACATCAGAATCATTCCCTCCAGCCAATTTGATTTTCCGTCTTGTATCGAATAATTGACAACCAAAACTGGGGACAAGTCAGACGCTCCGCAAAAGGAAGTTGGGGACAGGAAGCTCACCGGCAAGGAATAATGTAACCGATTCGTATGGATCAAATAGTAGCATGAGTGGCTTGCCCATTATCCAGGCCAGCGTTACGATAAACCTGACGCACACATTATCAGAATTTGCAGATCGTGACGATAAGGAATCAAAACTAACGGAATAACGAACAAGGCAATTTGCTAATTTATGGTCAGTACCGAGCACGCTCAAGTAGAAGACAGATCGATCAACGTACTAATGTGGAACCAATGGCGACACCCAGACTCAAGGTCAGCTTGTCTTTCACGCTCACAGCCACGGCGGTGACATGCTCCGCTGCATTACCGACAATAGGGAGAAGAATAATTCCCACAAACTCCTGCGATATTGTTCCATTTTCAGTGAGCCCACTGATGGAGTCTACCAGCCATTCGGCTGTTATTGCAACGAACTGCAGAAAGTGATCAAGGACAACGTCCACAGAGCGCCGGGCTTTACTCACAACCGTAACAGTAGCAAGTAACACGATAGTGGCAGTGAGATTCATCTGTGGAACCTCTTCCTCCTCGTCATGTCCTTCAGCAGAAAGATCGTTGGGGCCCTTCTCCACGTCTTTGTGAGGAATCAACTTTCGCACACTTGCTGCGGTAGTGGTAGCTGCGGTGCTCGCCATATCCCAGGGCCGCATGAGCGCTCTCGACGAGCTCGGTGTGGAAGGCCGTTGCTGAGATGGCAATACATGCGACTCTAGACCATCTACAGGGGAGTGATTGCGGGATTCCTGGTCGGTAGCAGCCGCAGTTTTTGCCTTTTTAGGTTTAGGAGTATACTTAGTCGATTGAAAAGTGTCGTTTCCGTCGTTGTAAAGATTTGCATGAGAAACAAGTTGGAAATAGAGGTAAGCACCATAAACTGCGATATGAAAAGGTATGAATATAATGTAGACTACCGAGTTATGCACACATGCTTACCAGTAAGTAAGATGATGGCGACGCCATGAGAAACCTTGAGTAGATCTGCGCCTTCATCTGGGTCCGTCTGCGCAGTGACGTTGTAATAGAAAGCGGCAGGAAGAAGGATAGCTATGACTGCAATAGTAAGCAGGGACGAATTAAGCTGGCTGGCGACTGGCAAGAGGTTAGAATATCTGGACCCAAGACGAGAGGGTGAAGCACAAACTCAAGCCAAAACCCTGCTCTGAAAATCTGATACCACCAGCAAAAAAGCACATTCCAAGGACGAGGACTAGAAAGGTAACATTGAACTCGAGCCGTGGCGAAAAAAATTCAGCTACCCACGCAGATTGCTGAGCATGGAGCCGATCACTAAAAAAGCAGGAATTGAGGACAAATTTGAAAAAAAGGTACGAAACATTAGACCCTCACAAGAAGACTGTACGATATGAAGCTTGCACTGTGTCAGCGCAATGATCTATAAAGAAACAGATCATCAGTTTACGCAGCTGGAAAGCGGTAGCAACCCGAACGAACGGCAACTATCAGTTCGACAGCATTTCCCTTATAAAGAATGAGTCCAGATCGTTCAAAGAGTTGGAAATTGCGACATACCAGCGTTGCATTGAGTAACCCTGCCAATGTTTGGCCAACTCGCATTGAGAGCTCGTCTGTGGCAAAGGCTAGCAGCTATTCAGAAACAACTGAATATTAATCAGACATGAGTGGCACCGGTCGTACCTTTGCTAACGGAATAATCGCAAAGAATGAGACTAAGTGCAAAAATGAGCTCAAAATTGAATATCCAACCGGAAGCCTGTCAGACGTACAAACGAAAATAAGAGTATCATTATCGCTGGCGAAGTGGAGCGCCCACTATATTTGAATCAGTGGCAGAAAACAATCATAAGAGAAGAATTGAACGTACAGAAACGGGTATACAAAGGAGAAGAAGGTTCAGCCCTGCAGTAAACTCCATTAATGAAAGACTCGAGGTAGAGCAAACAAGAGACCCACAAGAACTGAATAAGATAGACCTAAAACTCTGCAACATGGTAGGAGCAGGCCCAACTGGTCTCGAGGGAGTGAACAGAGCGGTAGACAACGTCGCAGTATGATTCACTGGAGTTGGTTCTTCAGGTAAGGGTGGATCTTGTCTCTGTTGAGTATTCGTGATTGGCCTGTAAGAAATATTCGATTCTGTGGTCATGGAGTGAGATGGAAAGGAGAGTGTGGGCGATGCCGGTGTTGTTTGGTGAGTAACATCGACGTAGGCATTCGAAACGACATTCGATTCATGATCCACGTTGTTGTCGTCTGCGGGCAGCATTAAGGGTATCTGGGTGAGCAGAAGGCGTGTAGATATGCAAGCAACTTACTCATATATGTAAATGAACGTTGAACAATCAGATTAAGGAATATGGCAAGTGAAAAGAATGTGGCAGTTAGAACAGCAAATCAGATGCTGTAGTGACGGGCAAAAAGCTGTAGACAATAGAAATTTACTGCTGCGGCACAGCGGCAATGGCCTTTTCCACGCAAGCCGCCGGGCGGCAATTAGGCGTCAGCGATGTGATGAACTCTTTTCAACTTTTTACTCGCCCTAGTATGGCTGTTATTTTAATTGAATCCTTTTGACTGTGGGCGGTAACGCCCACGCTGAAAAACAGGTCCCGAAATGAAAGTGAGCAGGTCGCCTAATATATATACATTGATTCACGTAGCATCCTTTGCAAGGAAGGATGGGAGAGAGGAAAGAAGGAAGAACGGAAGTTCAAGGACACATTAGGTCTGACTCCGAGCAGACGGTCAAAGCTGGGTCTACGACTTCTTTTTTTCTCACACGGCACTGTCTTGACCATGTACATAATTTCACAGTACGTTCAAAAGCTGTAAACCGTCGTTAGCTCTGTCGCTTTGTTATTTGTAGTGGCGGTATATCCATGGGAAATATGTCGACAGCACCTACAGCAAGTCTACCGAGATAAGAATGTGTTGGGAACAAAGTTATGAACTTATGAATGTCCTTTTCACACAATCGGAGGACCACGTTGCGAGGAAGCGTAAACAAACAGCCTTCGATTCAGTCCTTCAAGGACCAATGCTCCGCTCGACATTCCTGTCGATCTTGCTGTTCGAAGCTTAACAAAGTCGGTATGGGATGGAAGTTAAATCGACGGAGTTTACCAGTGTACTCGGCGCAAGAAAGCTGTGAAAATAGTGTAGGAATACAGACTAACCACAGAAATAATTGAATAAATCGTCGGACTTTACAAAATACACCTTTTGTTAGTCACAGTCGTGCCTCCCACCCCTTCGATGCCACTCTTTCTCCGTCCATCAAAATGTCTACCAGCAAGACTTACTACACGCTTATCATTGCGCTCGTTAGGGTGCAAATGACCATAAAAATTGGAGATATTTGCGCACACCTATTGTCAGGGATGGATTTTCGTACAGTAAGCTATCGGTCGCAAGCGGAGGTTGAGCATAATCGACTCCATTGCCACACAGTCCTGCGGCGACTTCGGATGAAGAATCAGATTGTTACCAGAGTCTAGCCGGAGCTGCCAGAATTTCACTTACTGCTCAACTCGAAAGGGCACACAGGTTGCCTGTGCAATCCTTGTAGCACATTTGGTAATGATGGGAGCGGTGTAGAAGAGCAGGAAACTCTGGCCTCCACTCTCGCCATTGAGGGTCACACTCCGTGATCCTAAACAATTTCTCGGCCAAATGTCAATTACACACATCTGTGAAACGAAGAGAGGCAGATATAACCATCGAGGAATATCCCCGATGAGAAGTCCACTAATCGACTGAAATTTCATTCATGATTCGAGATAATTCTCGGCTAGATGCTTGCACTTGCAGTCTCGAGTTGGAAATAGCTCAGCTGATACTGTGTGTGCGTTTTGAAAATAGACTACAAAAACTTGTGGGGAAGGAAGTAACTACCCATAAATTTGCCATAAATTGCCGTCTAGGGTTTTCCAGGCGCTTGTTGGGCGCTTGACCGTTCAACTGGCTCAACACCAATTGCTTTTGCGTCACTCTATTATCTGCCTACGTATACCTTTTTTTTTCGTTTTCCCCACTCTTCCACTCGAAAAATCCCATATACTGAGACGCTCCAAAATTGGCCCATATCCTTGACGATGGGCCGAAAGCCTGGCAATACCATGATCCTGTCTCAACGCTGTATCTAGGATTTGCCTCGTTTCTGTCCTGCCCCACGTCACTTGACCTCTACTCTATGTAAGTAGAGATTGTTTGCTGCTACGCTACTCATCAAATAAATGGCTTGCTTTCAATATTCAAGGTTTCACAGGCCCACAAATCCGGATCCGCCCGCCAACCGAGCTCCCCTTCGAGAGTCGTCATTGTACGATACCATCAAGATTTGGAAGACTTGGATGCTGAGAAAGGTGACAGTCTATGTCATCGATCTCGTTAGGGTACAGGCTGGTACAGGCTATGCTGGCCATCTCGATGTATTGAGAGCAATTTAACACGGACTGGGATGATGATCGTCGACTGCCGCACTTTGCTCCCAATTCAGCTATGAAATGTGACTCTACAGGTCTCTATGGCCCTGCGGGTTTTGTAGCGGCGTTTATCTCAAAGTGGTCTTATTTTGCAGGGATACGGCGCAATCCTCAAACGTTTAGCTAAAATTTGTGGCAACAAGATCATGATGTGCGCACTGATAGCAAAATATATCATGTTCCTGACACACGATCTTCTAGAATCTATATAGGATTCTTGATCGACACTGAAAAAAAATGTATTTACCACTCATAGCAACCTTTTATGAGTCTCAACTTACTGGTGCTCGTATATTTACGGTTATTCCATTCAGAACGGCTGTGCTTAATAAAACCTGATATAAAGCGGATGGTGTTCCTGTCACTACGTATTTTTCCTTCTCTTCGTTCGCCTTTGCTTTTGACTCGTCAAGTCTCTGTTTGATTTTCTTTTGTCCTCTTTCGTTCTCCTCGTCCTCCCCTTCTTCTTTGGATACGGGCTATCCGCTATGGCATTGCAGTATTCTTTTGTTATCGATCCTTTCATTGTTATTACAGTGCGTACTTGGCTGCTACCTAAATATCCCTCACATCATGCACTAAAACAGCCATTTTTAGATTGGTGTTCTACTCTATGGTGAGCGGCCAAATGCGAGAAGGTCACTGCATCTGACATCGTTGCTTTTTGATGCCCCAAGGCATCTATCTTACGTTGCTTTCCAGTGCTATCTATCTTCTTGCTTGGAGACAAAGTGCCCAAGGTCACCGCAAATTTCATATCGTCGCACTCGTAGCTCTTTTTATCTTTGCCACGGCAGCTGTAGTTGTGGACATTATTGGATCCGCCGGTGCAATCATTGTCACCTTCGAAGATTTTGATGGCACAATCACCAGTGCGGAGCAAGGCAAAAGCAAGGCATTGTTTTTGAACATTCTAGAGTATGCGCTGCTTTCATATTAGTACTGCTGAGACTAACCAGCTTTTCGGTCTCAGGGAGACAGTCCTGTTGATGTATTCTCTAGCAAAGTACGAAATCATACTCGATTTATATGTTCAGCATGCTTACTAGGACCCTAGCATTGTCGCCGATATTATCTTGGTAAAGGTTTTTGGTGATTTATGCATATTTACTGATCCTTCCAAATTCTAGATATCTCGTCTTTACATAGTGTGGGGGTGCCGAAAACGCGTCGTTGTAGTACCAGTGATCATAGTCATCTTGAATAACAGTAGGTATTCTTTTCTCTGGAAGGAAAAACAGACCCCTTAGTCATGCTCCGTCACGTACTCAGTACTAGCTATTCTCGATGCTACCATCCGTTTGAAAGTGGTACTCGTTGTCGATGGGCCGGAAAATGAAACCATGTCAACATCTGACATTTTCTGGACCGAAAATGCGACGGTGATGACTTTGTCATTCATGATAGTCAATCTCGTTGTCAATACGCTAGTCACTGGTCTCATAGGTGAGTACCTGAACTTCTCAGTTTCCTTTATTCTGTTCATACCTAGAGAATCTATCTGAAGCTGGAAGAATCTGGTGGATAAGTCGGAAGATCAACGCATCGTATGGACGAAATGGATCTCAGCGAAAATACCGACGAGTCATCGCCATTATGTGAGTTCTTTTTGTCACTCAATACTTATCTCAACCGACGACTATGACCTAGTCTTGAATCTGGAGTTCTTTATCCTGTGTCGATCCTCATCGCTCTTTTGATTGGGCAGCTTGTTGTCCCTAGCCCAAATCTTTTTGCTATCCTTGCGGAAATTGTGGTAAGTTCAATTCCTGAGCCGTCGTCCCTACTGATTGAATGATAGGCCATCGCACCGACTTTGATCATTGTGCGAGTTGCAATGGGTGTTGATGTTAATGACGAACAGACTGCGGTATATCATCCTGAAGGCGCAAGCTCCGGAATTCGAGGAGCTGAACAAGAAGGGTTTAAAGAACAGGAAAAGCTTTCGGCCCTAAGGTTTGCCTCTGGAGATAACACCCAGTTCACGTCAGTGATAAACCTCAGCATGGCTTCGGATCGGTGATGAAAATAAATTAAGAGTCGCCGCCAAGAATTTGTTCTATTTAATTTTGGCATTCTATCGCATAAACCTTTTTCATTTCTACTAAGTAGGTGGGGAGCAAGCTTTTGACAAAAAAATTTGTGGACAATCAAATTTTGGGCGCTCGATGCTCTTGGCCAATGCATGCTGTCATAGCGAACCATGCAGTGCTTGACGTTTGACTTTTGGTTTGTCTGCTTTGACTGTACGCGGACTAAGCATCTTTTTGTATTCTTGGAGGTAAACTGAAACGGTCTCGTTGGGTCCCGCGCTACATGCCTCGCATCTCATGCATACAACCAAGTGATACAGTATAGCCGGTGCCAGGGTTCTCATTACAAAAGTTATGAGTAACTATGCATGTTGCAATTTTCCTAACTGATGTGGTCACCAATATACTTATTACTCAAGTGGCTCAACTACTCCTCTACTGTGGGATTTATTGCAGCAGTGCCCACTTGGGCTTGTGTCTGTCTGGCATGACAGGTACTTTCAAGTCAGCATTTGATGGAAGAGTTTGAGAGAAGGTGTAAGTTATACAAGGTAGGACCTATATTGAAGCACCAGCCTGAGGAAGTAATCTACCACTGGTGCTTACGACATAAAAGTTGCCATTTCTCACCAAGCAAAGAATGCCGACTTCCACGGCGCAGTTCTCGAGCGCTTAGCTCAAATTAATAGCATGTTGTGAAATGTGTTCCTCACAACTATACACGGAGAATCCTTGAGTAGGTCCGAATTGAATTCACTGGCGTGTATTGCCAATTGAAATTTTTCGACGTAGAACCTTATAATTGAAGTCTGAGGATATGCTATAAAATGGATGGATCAGGATGGTGTCCCTCTCGTTCAACGTTGTTCTTCTTTTTCTTTTTTTCTTGTCAAGGCCTTCTCTCCTTTGGTGCTCTCTCTTTTTTTTACTTCTTTTCTTTGGATACAGGTTATCCGCCATGACACCAGAATATAAATTTGTTATCAACCTTTTCATCGTCGTTTCTGTACGTCTTCAACTGTTATATATTCTAAACATTGGCATTAGCTAAAACAAGCATTCCTAGGTTAGCGTTTTGCTTTATGGTAAGTCACTGCATACGAGGAACTTACGGGGACAGAGTTTGATCTTTTCGAAACCCTAGGTGTCCACCTTATGCTGTTTATGAATGCTATTTATCTTCTTGCTCGAAAACATAAGGCCCAAGCTCACCGCTACTTCCATATCGTTGCTCTTACTGTTCTTTTGCTCTTGGCAACGGTGGCTGTCATTGTGGGTATTATCGGATCCGCCGGTGGAATTGCCCTTGCCGTTGAGGTTTCGGATAAGACAATTACCACTGAAGAACAATTTAAAGGCAACGCCGTGATCTTGAACATCCTAGAGTAAGACTGCCATGCTTTCGTTTTACTACTGTAATTGACAAGGTGTTCAATACCAGGGACACGCTCTTGTTGTTCTATTCTCTTACAAAGTGTGCCCCCTTCCAATTGAACCGTGCTCTACCCTGCTCACTAGAACTTTAGTACTGTTGCTGATACAATATTGGTGAACATTTCTTGGTCATTTATGGATATTCAGGAATTGATCCCTCCAAATTCTAGCTGCTTCGTCTGTACACTGTTTGGGGCCGCCAAAAACGTATAGTGGTAGTGCCTGTGATTGTAGTCATCTTGAACAACAGTGGGTGCTCTCTTTATGGTAAAAAAAGAAAAGCTCAAGTATACATATTCAGTACTGGCTATTCTCGTTAATGTCATCCGATTACGACAGAGCGTAAAGGATAAAAAAAATCAATCAATATCTAAGTTGGATGACAGCTCAACCGCGACGATTATGACAATCACATTCATGATAGTCACTCTCTCCGTCAATGCGCTAGTCACTGGTCTCATTGGTGAGAGACTGAATGTCTATGTTCCCTCCATTCTATTCATATTTTGTTGGTCTGCCTTGAAGCTGGAAGAATTTGGTGGATCAGTCGAAAGATTAATGCATCGTATGGGCACAAAGGAACTCAGCAGAAATACAGACGAGCCATTGCCATTATGTGAGTTCTCTCCGGGCTTTTTCTGACACTGACAATTTATCTAACCGAATGTCACCCAGTCTTGAATCTGGAATGCTTTATCCTGTTTTAATTCTCATTACTGTCATAATTGGAGTGATCATTCCTGAATCTCCAACTTTATCTGCTATTTTGGCAGAGGTTGTGGTATGTCTTTTTACAACTCACTTTCAAAACATTGCTGATTGAGCGACAGGCCATTGCACCAACTTTGATCATTGTGCGAGTTGCAAAGGGTATCACTGTTAGTGATGTAAAGACCGCTGTGCACGATCCTGGAACTGCAAGATTGGATACTGGGAGGGCAGAAGGAGGGGGTATAGATGCACGGGAAAAACTTTTGACCGTCAGGTTTGCTTCTGGAGAAGCCAACACGCAATTGACATCTGGGATCAACCTCACAACCCATGCTAGTGGTGATACCTTTACAAGTGAAGATAGTCCTGCAATTAATACTTACCACACGGCGCAGTCTAAAATGAGTACAGCGCCGGCTGTAAATGTTACCTCTCCAGGACAGGTACATTCGGTTTCAAGCTAGGTAGTTGTGTAATCTCATTATCTCCACTGGGGCAGTGGTCGTTGAATATCCAATTGCAACATTGTACAGTTGTGTATGGAAAAAATGTGAAGACTCTTAGTTGTCCATAATTAGGGATCCACACCGTACCGTAAAAACTTTCCGGAGGCTCTTACGGTACAGTATGGGTAAATTTATATGGCAGGATGTACGGCTGTATACCCAACTAAAGTAACATCTTCAAGTTTTTACTGCAAAACCATGAGCACACTATAGGCCAACACCATGGCTGAATACTTCCCTATCTGATTCTTGACTGAGATGTGAATACACCATGATTTGAGCTTCATTTGAAGTTTCTGAATAGCTTATGTTGTAACAGGCATGCTACTCAATGGTATTTTTTTGCAGTATGATAGACAAGTAAGCAACAAATGCAGATTGAGGTCCAGTTCAGTCAGGGTCTTACTTGCAGTTTTGATGGTACTAATGATGGGCCGTATGGAAGCTGTATACGGCCGTCTTTGTACGGCCGTATACCTCTCACATGAGATGCAGGAGTGGCAAAAGAGAAATTCCCACAAGTCAGGTTCATGAATGATATTCTAGATTAGAAGACTCAGAGGTAATTTGCTACAATACTCCACTACCCATATTGACTACAAAATAGCACTGCAGATGCTACATTAAGAGATCCCGGCTTCCCTGAAGGCGCAGCTTTGGTTTTTGGCTCTTGAGTGTTTTGGGGGATCTTCTTTGATCTCGGATGACTCGACGGTCATGGCTGGTTCATTACTTCTACTGATAGCCTCACCGCTAGCCTGAACCTTTTCTGCTGCTCTTTTCATCAAACCAACATCAAACTGTCATTGTCGATCAGAGTTTTGTACGTGCCTGCTGATCATGATATCCCACGACTATGCCACTTAGGTAGATGTTCCAATTTAGGGAATTTTAAGTAGTGATGGGCCCGGGTTGGCCGGGTTGGCCGAGTTCTTGGGTTAGATGGCCTAGTCAGTTCGAGCCCGAGACCTGAGCGGCAACCCGGCATGACCTCAGCAGCCGAATTATTTGTTTTTTTATTGATCTTTTTAGAGGTGCTTGGACCGATTTCATGTTAAGTCATTGTAGCAATTGTTATACTATGTCAAAGTAATGAAAGGCCACATTATCGGCCGTAGTTTTAAGCAAAGTGTTTGTTGTAAATAACTCTCTTCACCTTGAAACTCATCATTGAATATAGTTACCAAATGAAAGTCTACCACAAACTCATCCCAACCTAACAAACAAGTGAGAATGACGACGACAACACAACCGCCAAAAAATAAGAGGGTCATGGTGGTGGAGAGTAGTGGTAAGTGAATATAGCTATTTGTGTAGAGATGATAAAGCTAACAGTGGTAGTAGATGAAGAGAATGAGGAACTGAATGACCATGGCGTGATCCCAAATGCCGACCAGCAAGAAGACAATGATATCGAAGATACAACTGAAACCATGCAAGCTGAGCAAGTGGAAGTGGAGGCAACTCTTCATCAGTGATAGCTCTGAGACTCAAAGACATTGCACTCACCATTGACCAGGAAAGAGAATCAGTAAATGAAACACCGGAATATATGCATTTTACTGAGCTGATCCTGAAATTGAGTGGGCCAATGATGGAAGCACTAACTATCTCATATACTCCTGTGCGCAGTGTGCTTTTAAAGTAAAATAAGGCCTGAAAATGAGTGACAAAGCATTGACTGGTGAGTACAGTAAACCAATGAATAGAAGAAAAAACACCCACCAAGATTGATTTAGGCAACATGCAAACCCATGCGAAGAGCTGCTGGGGAAAAGAAGCAGTAGATGGAGCAACCGACTCAAAGCTACAGAAAACAAAAGCAGTAGTTAGTATGTTAATGATAAAGAGTGACCAGGCTGGGAATTGAACCCAGGCCCCTGCCACTTTCTGGGAACAGTGCTCTAACCAACTGAGCTACTTGACTATTAGTGTCCAATGGATGTGGATTCAATCTCAATCCAACATAGTACACTAGGAAAAAAACTCAAACAACATTTGCCTTTGCTCTAACCACTGCCAAAGGCTGGGCTGAAAGTTTTTCCACCTGCCTGCCTGAGAAAGAGGCCACAAGAGTCATAATGGTGTGATGGGTCACAAAGTCAGCATGGCCATTTCTGATTGTGAAGGATTGTTGTTACAGATGGCTGCAAAAGGAAGGGAGACCAAAGCACTACATCCCCAGCAGAGAAATGATTGCAGAAGATGTAAAGAAGCTGTATACAAAAATGAAGGAGAAGCTGGCAGCAGAACTACAGGTGAGTCATTCAGACAGTGGCAGTTTAGAGCAGCAAAGGACTTACATTGTATTCCAGGCCTACAAAGGAGAACTGCCAATTGCATTGGACTGCTGGACCAGTCCTAATCATCACACATTTATGAGCATCTCTGTTAGCTGGCTGCATAACAATGAAAATGGAGAGCAACTCATGACAATGTTGCTGGACTTTCTAGAACTTCCTCGTTCACATTCCACTGAAAACATGGCACAAGCAGCAGTGCAAACTCTGAGAGAATATGGTATAGAGAAAAAGGTAAGTGCACTCCCTGTTCATACCAAATTTGAACTGACTTACCTCAGATTATCTTGATAACTTGCAACAATGCATCTGCAAATATGGCTATGCTTGAAATTCTTGAGGACCTTTTTCTGAACTTTCTCAGAAAGAAGGCACATGCACAGTGCATGGCCCATACAATAAACTTGACTGCCAAAGGTGTCCTCTGTCTGTTTGAACCTGTGAAGTTGAAGTTGAACAGAAATAATGAAGAAGATAAGTGGGAGCCAGAAAACTTGAATCTCAAAGAGTTGATGGCCAAGTTGAAGGATTTAGAAGAGAATGGAGATCAGGAAAAGGATGATGTTGATGGTTTTGTCAAGGTGTTGGAAGAGATGACTAGTGATGGGCTCAGGTCAGCTGGGTCACATCAGGTTTCGGGTCAGGTTGGGTCACAATATTCAACCTGACACTGACCTGACTGACCCAAGATGACCTGAAATGACCTGGCCAGTGCAGTGTTGAGTAATGTTTTCTTTATAAAAGAGGGACAACTGCTCATAAAATGTTCTTCTAGTTGAGTTGAAGACTATGATGTAATGAGATTTTAACCAAATCTCATTACATCATAGCCTTCAGTTTTGATTGTGGGCACCAGCATCATATTTTTCTTTCAATTGCACAAACACATATAGTATATGAGTTTGTGCAATTGAAATTGAAAAATACCATATAGTATATGGTCACAGTACAATCAATGAACATTAGGAATATATTCAATTGATTGTTCTGTGACCTTAGCAATGACCCGAGTGCAGTAAAGTCAGGTCTGGGTCATGAGTCGGGTTCAGGTTGGGTCAGGGTTTGGAGTCCCGAACCCAACCCGAGCCCAACACTAGAAATGACAAGGGCAGAGAGGGATGACTGGTATGAACAGGTGGCACCTGTGAAAAATGGGCTGTATAAGGTAAGAACTATATAGTTTCACATGATGTGTGATGTGTCTAACCTTGATCCATTCCACCCACCACCAACCACCACTACCAATTTGCAGACTCATAAAATCTCATACAAGATCATTAACTCACCAACCAGGCTCCTGCCAAAATGGCTGGAGCATGTCTCTGACTCTGCCTACAAAAATTGAAAAATCCCTTGCAATGTCACCACCCGCTGGAATTCAACTCACAATATGCTAGTGTCTTTTGTCAAAATGAAAGACATTATTTTGGACTTTTTGGACTGTTCTTTGAACAGCCTAGTGGAATTTGTGCTTATGAAGGATGGATGGGAGGCTATTGAGGGACTGGTCATGGTGCTGAAGGTACATTTTATTGTATCTAATTTATTTTTCTTATCTTACACATTATTCCAGATTCTCAAGGATGCAATGCTATTCTTCTCAGCTGATTCTCCTTTGGTTGCCTCAGTCATCCCTGCTATGGATGCCATCGATGAAGCCTTTGCAACTGGCATCATCAATGACAAGGAACTCTCAACCCCAATTCAGAATGACCTCATGATTGCAAAGAAGACCTTAAACAAATACTACTCCCTGATTGACAATTCAATCATACCCCGCCTTGCTATGAGTAAGTACAAGTTTCTTTGCTGCCTCAAACTGTTCTCAGCTGATTCCCTTTTTTAGTTCTCCATCCCGCTTACAAACTGGACTATTTTTGAAAGGCAGAATGGACAGAAAGTTGGATTCAAGAGGCTACTGACATTGGTCGTACATCTTGGAGTAGGTATAAACCAGAAATGGGGCCCTCTGCATCTACTGCTAAGGTAAGTCACATGTCTTTCACTGTCACTGCTTTACTAATTATGTTCTAGTCTACTTCTGCTGCTCAGGCTTCCTCATCAACTTCAAACTCATTTCAAACTCTTATGCTCTGATGCATGCAAGTAGTGGTCGATGCAGAAGCAGATGAGCTTGACCATTACCTGGCCAACAGTGTCATCCTGTGTGATGACCCACTACAATGGTGGATTTCAAACTGTACTCTGTACCCCAACCTGGCAAAGCTTGCAATATCAGTACGTACCATTCCTGGTGCATGATTCAAAGCCTCATTTTTTCATTGTCTGATTTCTTTTCTTTTCTAGTGTCTTCTGTATTTGTCAAACATTCCTTCTCTTGAGGCTGCATACTTATCTCCCACCTCTGAAACTGTCTTCAAGCCATGACCATCTGTGCCCTCATGTGCTTCAGAGACTGGTCTCATGAAGATTACATATCCAACAACAAGCTGATTTCTTTCCTCCATAGCAACATTGATCAAAACGGCAATGATGTTGAGCTTCTGGATGATGACATTATGTAGTTCATTAGCTATTTGGTCATTATGTAGTACTACGTAGCTTTTTGTAATGTATAATATGCTAGAATACTCAAAAAAATTGTGCCTCGTTTGAGTAGCAGTGGGAACCTGGGTGAACCCGGCACCCAAGTACCCAGGTATGGGTGGGTCTCCAGGTCCAGGTCAGGTTGGGTCTCGAGGCACTCGAACTGACCCAAGCCCAACACTAATTTTGAGTTGTGCCTTGAAGTCGTATCTCTATCTTTCAACAACTTGGTCATAATACTGAATGATTCAAAACTTACAAAATGTTTCATTGAACATGAGTCGATTCAATTTGATGTTTGACTCGGCATTGAAAATATTGACATATGGAGGCTCTTCCTTTTCCATTGAGTGATAGTATGAGCTCCTGTTCTTCATCATGCATATCTGAGCAGGGAAGAATATATCATGCTGAGGGGTGTGAGCTTGTCTTGGGTTTAGTCCCTGGCTAGTATCTCATGCATGTCAAGTGTATATGTTGCCCCCCTGTAATAGGAGTGTGTGTTCCATAGCTATACATTGTACAATACTGTGGCATTTTGAGCACTTCGTAAGGGGTGGGACAGTGGGACAAATCATATGAAATTTATTTTTTGTAAGTGCCTGTTGGACACTGGGACATCAAGGAATTTATGAAATTTAACTACTATAAAAGGCTAAGCACTCACAGGTGCCTGGGAAAAAAATTTTAAGAGCTTGATTGGACACCAGACAGGGTGGGACATTTTGTTTCGTAAGATGTCCTGCAGACACAGGACATACAAAGTTCTTAAAATGGGACAGTAGCAGCATTGTAATGTATAGTAGTATGGTAAACCGGTCATTCAGGAATTGGACCTCCCCAGTATAATTTAATATCCTATCCTATCCAAACAAAGTCATTTACAATTCATCGGAATGATCTGACCTAGTTTGTACTACATTTGAGGATGACGCAAGATTGCCACAAGAAATGCCAAGGTCCTTGTGCAATCTTCTGAGGATCTGTTCAAAATTCATTTCTCAACAGTTTTCAAATGAACGTTAAGCTGAGGGCTCCAAGGTAGGGTTGAACTGGTGGGGAACGAACTTTTGACAGAAAAAAAGTCGACAGTCAATCATATTTTGGACCGACCGGGCGCTTGACGCTCTTGGCCAATGCATGCTGTCGTAGGGAATCGTGCAGCGCTTGACGTTTGGTTAGTTCGCTTTGACGTCCTGTATGTGGACCAAGCGCCTTTCCTTTTTGTATTCTTGAAAACCAAGGTAAGCCGAGGCCCGAATCGGTCGCATTGAGAAACAACCGGGTCCTGCACCACATGCATAGCGTCTCCTGCACACTATAGACTGGTTCCAGAGTTCTTATTACAAAGGACAGAATGTATATATGTTGCAACAATGCAAACTTCCTGATCACAAACCTAAAGAGGCTCAGTTGATTCGCTGCCGCGGGATTCATCGCGGCGGTGCACACGTTAATTTGCGTTTGTGTGGCTTGACAGATAGTGTTGAAGGGAAGAGTTCGAGAGAAGGAGTGATCGTTCCATGGCCGGACCTATAAGGTCAAGTTGAAACATCAACCTGAGGAAATGGTCTGCTTATTGGTGCTTACGACCAAAAAACTGCAAGCCAGCTACCAAACTCACCTTTCTTACTAACTAAAGAATGCCGGCCTCCACGGTGCAATTCTCGAGCTTTTAGCTCAAGTGAATAGTATATTGTTAAACGCGTTCCTTACAACTGTCCGCCGAGTATCCTTGAATACCGAAATTGAATCCACTGGCATGTATTGGAAATTTTTGATCTAGCACTTTATCGTGAAGCAGGGAATACACTATAAAACGGAGGGTGTCCCTCTCGCTCCACATTCTTCTTCACTCGATTTTCTTCTTTTTCTTCAAGCCCCACTCTCTTTTTTTTTTTTACTTGTTCTTTTTTTGGATACAGGTTATCCGTAATGGCATTGAAGTATGACTTTGTTATCAACCCTTTTATTGTGATTTTTGTGCGTCCTTGATAGTTATGCATCTATCCCGAACATTATCGGCTAAAACAAGCATTCCTAGATTAGCGTCCTGCTTTATGGTAAGTCACTGCCGCGCATACAAGAAGCTTGCGAAGACTGGGTTTGATCTCGTTGGAACCCTAGGTGTCCACCTTACGCTGTTCATCAATGCCATCTATCTTCTTACTCGAAAACAAAGGGTCCAGGCTCACCGCTACTTCCATATTGTCACTCTCGTAGCTCTCTTTCTCTTTGCCACGGCAGCGATCATTGTGGACATCATCGGATCCGCCGGAGCAATCATCGTCACCTTTGAGCTTTTTGATGGGACAATCACTACTGTAGAACAGAGTAACGGTAGCATCCTGCTCTTGAACATCCTAGAGTAAGACTGCGATGCTTCCATCTTACGACTGTAACTGACAAAATATTCAACTCCAGGGAAGTGATCTTGTTGATGTATTCTCTCGCGAAGTGTGCACTATTCCTGAACCGCGCTCTGCCTTGCTCACTATGACCTTAGTATTGTTGCTGATGCAATATTGGTGAACATTTTTTGGTCATTTCTGGGTGCTCAAATTGATCTCTCCCAATTATAGTTATTTCGTCTGTACGCTGTATGGGGTCGCCGAAGAAGTGTGCTGGTCGTGCCTGTGATTGTAGTGATCTTGAACAACAGTGGGTGCTCTCTTTTTAATGAAACCAGAAAAGCTCAAGCTGAAGTGTACGTACGCAGTACTGGCCATTATTGATACTGCCATCCGATTGAGAGTGAACGTCATGGTCGACGGGCCTGAAAAAAATCAATCCATGTCTGATTCCGATATGTTCTGGGCTGAAAATGCAACAGTCATGACATTCACATTTATGATAGTTAATCTCGTCGTTAATACACTAGTCACTGGTCTCATCGGTGAGAGTCCGAACATCTTGGGTTCCCTTCATTTTATTCATATCTTATTGGCCTTCCTCGAAGCTGGAAGAATTTGGTGGATCAGTCGGAATATAAATGCATTGTACGGACGAAAAGGTTCTCAACGGAAATACGCACGAGTCGTGGCCATTATGTGAGTTTTTTCCGTTGCTCAAAATTGATTTTGACCAAGTATCATTCAGCCTCGAGTCTGGAGTTCTTTATCCTGTATCGATTCTCGTTGCTCTCGTGATCACGCAGCGCATCCCTACTTCCCCAAATTTATTTGCCATTTTGGCAGAGGTTGTGGTATGTCCTATCACTACTCACTTTCGAAATATTGCTGGAGGGATGATAGGCCATCGCACCGACTTTGATTATCGTGCGAGTCGCAATGGGTGTCGACATTAATGAAGAACAAGGTGTTGTGTACAATACCGGAATCGCAAGAATCGATACCGAGAGGGTAGAAGGAAGGGGTAAAGACGCACAGGGAATACTTTCGACCCTCATGTTTGCCACTGGAGAGAACGACACCCAATTTACATCAGTGGTCAACCTCAGCACAGCTCATGGTAGTTGTGATACCTCTACGAATGAAGATAATCGTGCAATTAAGACTTACCATACGGCGCGGTCTAGAATGAGCTCAGCGCCACCTGTAAGGGTTACTTCACGTTTCCTTACCTTACCAGGACAGGCACCTTTGCCTTCAAGCTAGGTAGCTGTGTAACCTTAGCATCTGCGCTCTTTACTTCCCATATAATATTTTGCTGGATTTTGTAATTCATGCATTCCTTTATTGCATCGATATTCTCCTTCTCTATATAAGATATTTCTCTTCATGCTTCTGTAAGATGAGATGACGAGTACTTACCGGGACGGCCACCAGCACGTTACCGAACTTCGGGGAATCTTGTCGCTGGCTAAGGGAAGGCGTCAAGCGGTGTGAGGCGCCGTCAAAGCCCGATATATCGTACATCGGACACGCAGCGAGAGCGATGTCACAGGTACGGCATGAAATTCAACTGAGGCGTGCAGTACGCTGCGCTATACCCGGGTTCGGGTATGCGTAGTTGGGGTAGTGCGGGTGAGGGGATCGCGCGCAGACCGGGGAGGCTGGGTACCGAGTTGGAGTGGAATGTGCCGGCGTCGAAACGTACAGATAGGGTCCGTAGGGGGAGTGGAGAGAATAGGGAAGAGGTTGTGGTGGCTGCTGGTACTAAGTTGTAGGGTGGTACGGAGGGTACGGGAACGTGTGCGTAGGGTACGCTGGTTTGGCTGGGCTTCTCCGGGAAGCTGGCAGCGGTGGAAGGTTGAAGGTTAATAGTATACGCCGGTAGCCCATTGCTGAGGACATATAAGGTGCGGTACATAGACTGTCTGGCCTTGTGAATAGAGTGAGGGTACGGATGGCATAGTACGCGTCGTTCGCATACAGGGTGATGGTTTCGTGGTTGGGTTTGAGTGGTAGGCCTTTGGATTAGGCTCAAGTTGGGAATGTTTTGCTTGGTAGGGTCGGAGGCAAGTTTGTAGGGTCAATTAGAGAGTAGAAGGATCGATGATTTTCATAGTCTTCTTATGAATAAGATTGAACAGCTTACCTACCTAATGTATGATTCCATGCCCTATCCTTCCTTCTCTCTCCTTCTCGCAAATTCCTGCGTTTGATTCTGGCAAGATCTAAGTAGTTCAAGAAAAGATAGCGGCGGCAGCGGGTGTCGGTGCCGGCAGGTGGTTCTCGCTAACGCCCACGGGCGTCTGTCTGGTACGTGTTTTCGAATCCAAATCCCCTGCTGGCGAGATTCAATTGAAGATATTTTATGTGTCTGACGGCGAGGAGAAGTACAGGCCGATACTGACGTTAAATCAACAATATGGAAAATAGATAACACATTGCATGATCGTTTACAGTTGGTGTAAAGTTACCAACTCTATCCCAGTATGTTGCCAGTCCGGACTTCGATCCAGGGTTTTATCTGGGATTATGTAGGTTAGATTCGGAAGACTTTGACTTCCTATCCCAGTCAACGTCAGTTCAGTCAACTGGGCTTCTTCGCGTAGATCACTCACCCGTCTATGTATTGGTCGGATCACCCACTACCTACGATCTTGATTTCCTACACCTTCCGTTCAAACCACTAAATATGATTTTGAATATCTTTGATAACCTTCCTATGGAGCAAGACAGGATAGTTTGCAATTTGTGAGTGCTCATTAAGTCAGGCATCAGATTGTCACTTCCCCGCCACTCCGAAGGGTTTTCTGGATCCTCGGGACCTTCTTCCAGTGATAACTTGCTCTTGATCCTCTAGAAATCTCAAAGAATGGTGCATAACAGACTCGGATCCTTACGTACCAGAATTGCTTCGACCGAGTTTAAGGTTAAACGGATAGGAACTACTAAAGTTTTTCTATAGTGACATTTTGGGTTTCAATGTCGGGCGCTTGAAATTCTTGACCACCACATGTGGTCATATAAAGAATCATGCGGTACTTGACGTTTAATCTTTCCTTAAAGCTTTGACTCTAAACCAAACACCGTTTTGTATTACTAGAAGAAAGATTGGCTGAAACCAGTAGTAAGCGCTCGGTCGGACGCCACGGCCTGCCAAAAGGCTGATCCAGTTATTGCAATAGATATCTATATCGCGAATTTCTAGACCAGTCTATCCACCAAGACACTCAGGGACTTCTTTGCTGCGAGTTACACCGCGGCGGCGCGCACTGTAGCTCGCGTTCGCCCGCTTCAGGATGGTTTTGAGGGAAGATGTAAGCATTACGCCCTAGGACCTAAATCGAAGCACCAGGTAAAAGTCTTCTGCTGATCTGGATACTGGTGCTTACGATTTCGCTAGTCATGAAGCTCTCTGGCTTGCCTATCTTTTCGCCAACCAAAGACTACCAAATCGACCGCTTATACTTAATCATCCAACAGGAATCTTGTATGATAGGTCTGAATTGGCATCCATTGAAAAAATTTGACTTCTAATCCTCAATTGAAAGTCAGGAATATACTATAAAACAGATGGTGTCACTTCCGTTCGACATTCCTCTTCACTTTTCTTCTTTTTCCAGTCCCCTTCCTTTCTTTTTTTTTTGTTTCCTCTCCCTCTCTACTTCATTTTTCTTCTCTATTTTCAAGTCTCTTTATTTCGTTCTACTTCTTCTCTCTTTGGATACAGGTTATCCGTAATGGCACCGAAGTATGACTTCAATGTTAACCCTTCCATCATTGTTATCTCCGTGCGTTCTTGACCAATACGTGCCCCGTATATCATGTGCTAAAGCAGACATTCCTACTAGGTCAGCGTTTTGCTTTACGGTAAGCTTGATACTGCATGCAAGGAGTATGCAGTGATTGATTTCGATGTTTTCGCTACCCTTTGAGGTATCTACCTTACGCTGTTCATGAAAGCTATATATCTTCTTTCTCGAAAGCGAGAGGCTCAGGCTCACCGCAACTTCTATATTGTCATTCTCGTGGCTCTTTTTCTCTTTGCCACGGCAGCTGTCATTGTGGATATCATCGGATTTGCCACTGCAAATACCATCGCCTTCGAGCTTTTCGATGGGACGATGACTGCTGTAGAACAAAGCAACCGCAAAATTCTTTTCTTGAACATCCTGGAGTAAGGTCGCAATGCTTCATTTTACAGCCGTGGTTGACGAGATATTCAATTCCAGGGAGGTGGTCTTGTTGATGTATTCTCTGGCGAAGTGCGCATACCCGAAGTTGATATGCATTCTTCCTTGCTAATTAGAACTTTAGTGTTGCAGCTGATACAGTACTGGTGAATATTTCTCGGTCATTTCAGGATAGGAACTAATCAATCCTCCCAAATTTTAGATATTTCGCCTCTACGTACTGTGGGGCTGCGTCATGGTAGTACCTGCGATCATAGCAGTCTTGAACAACAGTGGGTGCTCTTTCGCTGGAAGAAAAGAGCCTAAGTGACGCATCGGGCCATACATAGTTCTGGCTATTCTTAATGCTGCCATCCGTTTAACAGTGGCACTCATAGTCGACGGTCAATCGACGCCAAACTCTGACATGGCCTGGACGACTGCGATGACACTGTCATTCATGATAGCCAATCTTGTGGTTAATACGTTAGTCACTGGTCTCATCGGTGAGCACTTGAACGTGTTGGGTTCCTTCAATATGTTCATATCTTGTTGGCCTCCCTTGAAGCCCGAAGAATGGTCAGTTCTTCGTACAGGCAAAAAGGTACTCAGCAGAATTATAGACGAGTCGTCGCCATTACGTGAGTTGTTTCAGAAGCGTTTGTCAAGATTTGTTTTAACCTACTATGGCCTAGTCTTGAATCCGGTGTCCTATATCCTGTAGTCATTTTTGTTGTCCTTGTAGTCGGGCAGCTCATCCCTACAACTCCGAATTTATTTGCCATTTTGGCAGAGGTTGTGGTATGTCTTGTGGCCACCTGTCTTCACAACGTCGCTGATCTAATGATAGGCCATCGCACTGGTGC
Organism: Collybiopsis luxurians FD-317 M1; assembly: GCA_000827265.1. Classification (NCBI taxonomy): domain Eukaryota; kingdom Fungi; phylum Basidiomycota; class Agaricomycetes; order Agaricales; family Omphalotaceae; genus Collybiopsis; species Collybiopsis luxurians. The sequence continues at coordinate 320,102 of KN834792.1, read as the reverse complement.
CGATCATCATGCGACTCACCCTGGGCGATAACATTAACGATGAACGGACTTCGACGCACAATCCTGAACTTGTAGAATCAGATATCCGGAGGGCAGAAGAAGGAAGTATGAATTCACGGGAACGGCCTTCGACCTTCGAGGGTGGTGATACCTCTACTGTTGAAGATAACGATACAACTTATCACCCAGCACAGTCTAATATGAGCCTAGCACCATTTTCAAACACAACCTCACCTCGCTCTACCATCGTACCGAATTCAATCATCGTGCAAGTCCCACCGGGCGTTGACATTAATAATGAACAGACTACGGTGTACAGTCCTGGAAATGCAAGGTCAAGGACCCGGAGGGCTGAAAGAGGTGGAACCTTACAGGAACGGTTTTCGGTCCTCAGTGGTGGTCATACCTCTACTAATTATGACTCGGCGCAGTCTTATATGAGCTCACCACCACGTTCAAATGCAACCTCGCCTCACCCTACCTTACGGGAACAGGCACCTTCGCCTTTAATGAGGTAGCTGTATAGTCTCAGCATCTCGACTGGGGCAGTGGTAGTCGAATCGTAGTGCTGTAATCAAAATTAACGATTTTGTGTGTATAAAAAATATGAACGATCTTTGTCACATTTGAATAATTCGGCTGTATTTCCTTGTATTCGATAGTTGCGACGTCAAATATTCCATAGCTCGGCTAGAAGAGCTATGTCCGAGAAGGTCAAGTTTCATTCTTCGGAATGGACCATGTTCCAGTCGAGTGAATGCTTTATTGCTGTAAATAAATACGGGAACGTACAAAGTCGAAAACTCCCAGAACCCATTACTCATCCCTCCACTCAACTTGTCCCTTGGACCACCTATCTGACCACATTACTCTCTTATGATAGATCTTCCTCGCTTCTTTAAATTCTTTGATGAAATCATCCATATCTTTTCCGCTCGGTGTTGACGTTCCGGAATGACTCTCAGACGACCCCAAAGACTGATGTTGTATGAAAGCGGTAGCAAGTCTTTCCGAGGCATCATCTTGAGCCGAGACGCTATGACGTAGTCGCATAAGAAGGAATTGAGGAGTGAATCTCTGAAAACCATCGCGTTCGATTTCACAAGGAGGGCACCGAAGAACGTACCTGATAGACGTCGCGCTGCTCTTTTTCTACTTCTTTCCATCTGGCTTCCAGAGCTTTCGCCTCGTTGAAAGCATCCTGCGTTTCGGATCGAAGCTGATACAGTTTGTCTTGTAATGCCATATTGTTGTCTGATGCGCAGAACTAATATCAAGCTTTGACGTGCAGGATATCTGATGTTTGGCTCACTTGCAATAGATGAATTTGCATTTCCAAGCTCAGCTTGGGCATCATGCATAGCTTTCACTCTGGGCAGCGAGTGGAACACGGCTTGAAAGTAGTTGTTATCGTTGAGTAGATCCTCCAGGTCCTGGCGCCTGGAACATCCAGTAAGAGTATATTCTCAGTATGATCGATATTAAACACGCACGATAAATGTGCCAGCTCAGGAAAATCCGTGGTTAGTTGAGTAACTACATCTGAGGTCATTTTGGTCAAGAACCAAGAACCAAAGTAGCGCGCGCGGGCGTCAAATACACTACAGCCTTCGTTCCACTTCATCATGTCCATCGTTCTCCCTGGTGAAAATGTTCCCGCTCAACATGTCAATCTGAAGCTCGGTCCTGGGCTTTTGCAATCCAGCAATGCATCCAGCTCAACTCATCGGGCTTCGTCGTCAATAATTTCGACGCGTGCAGGAACTCTGAATCATTCAGCAAACGGGAGTAGATGGTGGGTGGAAAGTAATTCGAGACGCGTAAGTTCATCTTTTAGGATCTCAAATAATCATTACTCTGATATGCCTTAATGATTAGTACGTACCTGCCCCACAGGAGTCAGTAATTGGCGTTGTGGTACAAAAGCAAGGAGAGGGATTTCGAGTTGACATCGGCTCAGCACATTCTGCAAATCTAGATGGTCTGGCGTTTGAGGGAGCTACCAAAAGGAACAAACCGAATCTTAAGGTACTATGTCCCCCATCTTGTCGCCCCGGACACTGACAGTTTTGTAATAGGTTGGAAGCCTTGTTTACGCCAGAGTTTTATTGGCCCATAAGGATATGGAGCCCGAAGTGGAATGTTTCGACGCGCAGACGCGAAAAGCTGAGGGATTTGGTGAACTGAAGGGAGGTTTTGTTATTCGGTGTAGTTTAAGAATGTGCCGACAGTGCGTAAACTTGGAGATCTCTCAGACACGACTTTATATCTCCTTGTACAGACTATTAGATCCAAACCATTTTTTGTTAACTCTGCTGGGCTCCCTTTTTCCTCTTGAAATTGCGGTGGGACTCAACGGTCGCGTCTGGGTCAATTCGCAGGACGCAAAACGTATCATAGCTATAACTCAAGCTATTGAGGCGGCGGACCCTGATGGAACAGGAATGGACAAAGAGAGTATCACAACTTTACTGGGAGACCTAGATCGCAAATTGATATTATCATAATGGTTCAATTCTTATGCGTGGCTTTTTTGAGGGTCCGATTTTAATCCGCGATCACACTTCGCGGTCTGACGCAAAAGAGACAGCGACGAGCACTGGGGCATCGGAATCTTTCTCGAAATAAACTTGGTTCTTTTTTTTCCTAGAGCTAACAACTGACTGTTACGATAGTTACTAAATGAAAAGCACCAAAGGATGACCAAGCACGAGTTCTCGATTTCCATGTTTGAGTGTTAGGGAGATTGCGGAGGTGTCGTACTTTGGTGAATATTCATGCTTCTGCGTTAAACAGTGCTGATAGCGTCAACCCGCAGTCCCTTAGGACCTTTGTAAGCTTAATGTGGGATCAGCTGCATGATCGAGCTTGGTTGTTCATATGCACGATAATTTTCTTCCGCCTCCAGCGTTGCCGTGAGATGCGACGAATTCGTCGAATCCTTAACGACCAGTGTCCATCCTACGCCCTCCAGTGTCGATGCCAGGCTCTCCATTGCCTCCTTGGTAACAAAGACGTACTCCAAGATCTTTTCCCTCCACCAGCAATTGGAATTTTAGCAAGTATAAAATGTAAGATGCAACGATACTTTTGAAAAATCTTCACAGCTCTTTTCTACCTCACTTATTCGAGGTCTACTTTCATTTCTGGTTTATTAATTTGTGCGTCTGCGACCTACCCCTGCTCTCCAATCCATGTTCTGAATATGCCACTTCTCAGCTTCCCCTCATTGAAAGGTTTTAAACAATGGCACCTCTTCGATTTCTTGTTACGATGGCAGTCCTTGCGGTCATGGCCCCGGAGGCTATGAGCTTGGGCGTTCCTACTCGTCCTGGTTCTGGAGCAAGAGCTATCCAGGATCGAGCACTCGCCAATAACAACGCCAAGTTCAGACGACACTACTCTGGAACATGGGGCTCGCCTACCACTTCCCCTTCGCAGCCTGCGTGAGTGTCGAGTGTTGACGATAGCGTTTCTGACCTTGTACTTATCGAACACGAGCAGCTGGTCCGGAGCGACTCCCACTCCTAGCGGGTCTTCTGGATCAAGTTCATCCTCTGGCGGGGGGGCCGGCTCCGGTTCTTCCTCTGGTTCCGGAGGCGCAGGCGGATCTGGCTCTGCTTCTTCTGGTTCAGGAGGATCCGGTACGTATTCTGGCGTCAGATTGTAGTTTCCTTTTACTCAATCCATTCCCAGGTGGTGCCGGAGGCTCAGGAAGTGCAGGCGGAAATTCTGGTAAAGTTTGATGCTATCAGGCTCAAGTTCCTTGTTGTTGTTCAACTCCCTCCAATCTAGGTTCAAGCTCTGGCAGCTCTGGCTCATCTGGCTCTGGTTCTGGCGGAGACTCTTCTGGTTGGTTTTCTTATTCCATTTTGTTTCCCAGTCGTTGGTGCTAAACTACTTTGCGCATTATTCAGATTGCGACGAGAATGGAAGCGGAAATGGAGCTACTGGATCGTCTTCTTCTGGCTCTGGAAACGGTTCATCTGGATCATCATCTTCCGGCGCTCCTTCTCCTTCTGGCTCTGGAAACGGAGCTGCTGGATCATCATCCTCCGGCTATCCTTCTGGTTCTGGAAACGGTGGTACTGGATCGTCCTCTTCTGGTGGCTCCGGAAACGGCGGTACTGGGTCGTCATCTTCCGGCTCTGGAAACGGTGCTTCTGGATCGTCGTCCTCTAGCGCCTCCTCTCCTTCCGGCTCCGGAAACGGTGGTACCGGATCGTCGTCTTCTGGCGGCACTGGATCATCATCATCCAGCGCTCCTTCTCCTTCCGGCTCTGGAAATGGTGCCACTGGTTCGTCCTCGTCTGGCTCTCCTTCCGGGTCCGGCTCCGGAAACACTGGATCGTCATCCTCGGGCTCTGGAAACGGTGCCACTGGCTCATCATCCTCTGGTTCTCCTTCCGGTTCTGGAAACGGGAATACTGGCTCGTCGTCTTCAGGCTCTCCTTCCGGTTCTGGGAACGGTACTACCGGATCGTCTTCATCTGGCTATCCCTCTGCATCAGGAAGTGGTCAGTGTCTAGTTTTTCAGAGTCTATTTTCTGTGCTTAGTCATGCGTTTTAGCCGGAGGCAGCGGCGGAAGCTCGACCGGTGGCTCAGGTAAGTTGGAGAAGGAATTTCGTGCGTTGAATGCTTAGGCACCTTTTCATAGCTGGTGGGAATGCAGGAGCTGGCGTCGGAGGCAGTGGAGGCGCTGGAGTCGGAGGTAAATCGGCTCCCCTATCGTACATCTTTGTTCTAAATCCTGTGTCTATAGGCTCCGCAGGTGGCTCAGTCGGTGGTTCGGGCAACGGAGGTGCTGGTGCGGGAGTAGGAGGTACGTCAACCTCTCTTCCGTAGTTCTTTGTACTGATTTCCGCTCCACACAGGCTCGGCAAATGGTACAGTTGGCGGTTCAGGTGGTGCTGGAGCTGGAGTAGGGGGTAAGGCCTTCATTTTTGTATGGCTTCCTCTTTTGAATTCTGTTCTTTAGGCTCCGCGGGTGGCTCAGTCGGCGGTTCTGGCGATGTCGGGGCCAATGGAGGTGCTGGAGCAGGCGCCGGAGTAGGAGGTAAGTCGGCCTCTCTTTCGTAGGTTTTCTGTGGCTAATTCCTGCTCTCCTTAGGCTCAGGCTCCGTAGGCGGTTCAGTCGGTGGCTCAGGCAGTGTCGGAGCAGGAGGTAAGTGAACCTCTCTTCCGTGGTCTATTTATACTAATTCCTGTTCCCATAGGTTCCGCAAATGGCACAGTCGGCGGTTCAGGTAGTGCTGGCGCTGGTGTAGGAGGTAAGTCTGCCCTTTCTCTGCAGCTTGTTTTTCTTAAATCCTGTTCTCTAGGCTCCGTAGGCGGTTCAGGCGGTGTCGGAGGCAAGTCTACCTCTCTTACGTGGCTTTTCACTTTGTTCATATTTTTATAGGTTCCGCAAATGGCACAGTCGGCGGTTCAGGTAGTGCTGGCGCTGGGGTAGGAGGTAAGTCTGTCTTTTCTCTGCAGTTTCTTTTCTTACTTTTTGTTCTTTAGGCTCCGTAGGCGGTTCAGGCGGTGTCGGAGGCAAGTCTACCTCCCTTGTGCGGCTTTTCACTTTGTTCATATTCTTATAGGTTCCGCAAACGGCACAGTCGGCGGTTCAGGTAGTACCGGCGCCGGTGTAGGGGGTAAGTTCGTCCTTTCTTCGTCATTCTCTGTCCTAAATCCTGATTTATAGGCTCCGCGGGTGGCTCAGTTGGCGGCTCGGGCGGCGCTGGAGTAGGAGGTAAGCCCGCTAGTTCTTCTAATTTGTTGTACTAAACCTTGCCCTGTAGGCTCGGTAGGCGGCTCAGTCGGCGGTTCTGGTAGTATCGGGGCCAATGGAAGCGCCGGAGTAGGAGGTAAGTTCGTCTCTTCTTGTTGCATCTTGTTCTAAATTCTGCTACAGGTTCCGCAGGTGGCTCAGTCGGCGGTTCGGCCGGTGCTGGGGGAACTGGAAGCGTTGGAGCAGGAGTCGGAGGTAAAGCAGCTCTTTTACTGATGTATTCCTGTTCGGAATCTCATCTTTCGTAGGCTCTGCAAATGGCACAGTCGGTGCATCAGGCAGCGCCGGAGTAGGAGGTAAGGCAACCACCACTTCCATAGGTCTGGTTCTGAACTCCGTTCGATAGGCTCAGTAGGCGGTTCAGGTAGTGTCGGAGGTACGTTAACACTTTTGCTTCCTATCTTCTCAACACTAAGATTACTACAGGCTCTGCAGGCGCTGGGGTAAGCGGAGGTGAATCTGGCAGCGCAGGAGCAGGAGTCAATGGAGGCGCCGGAGTTTCTGGAAGTGGAAACGTTTCAGGTGGAGCTTCCGGTTCTTTGAGTGGGAGTGTTAACGGACAAACTGGCCTCGGAGCTGCGCTTGGCGCTTCTGGTGATCTAGGAGCAGATGTAGACGGTGGTGCCGCAGGAGGGGCATCCGCCTGAAAGTCGCCTCTATACCGTGGCTGACGGTAATGGTCAGTGCAGGGAATACCCGTGAGACTGCCATTCTTTTGCCCTTACTCTTTCCTTGCCCCTTCTTTTCCGGACATTGTATGTAGTCTAGATGCAAAACTCGCACAGTACTTCGCGAATCCTGTAGTTAACGTATGTGTATTTATTTCGAGAGCTGTCCATGGACATTATAACATTAAAATTACAGTTCTTTTTGATACAATGGAAGAATTATTGATGCATTGTCTAGCCTAATCGTCATCCGCCAATCTTGCCCTTTTACTTGGCCTGCCAATTCTACCTGAATTTGGGGCTACGACAGATTCATCATCACTAGTACCAGTACTTCGTCGTGTGCTAGCCCTCTTCCTCCGTTGATACTCTTTGTCCCTTGTTAATTTGTTCTGCTGTGCAGCAGTTAAACCTTCATTACGGGTGGCGGGAGGGACGATGACTGTGGTAACACCGGGAGTTGATTGTTTACTAAACTCTTCATCCCCATTTTCTTCCGACATAAGTTCTAAAGACTAGAAAGCGTGTGGATAAACTCCTGGTGAGAACCGCGCAGAAAGCCATGCATACCTTTGAGAATGTGAGACTGCTGTTAGAAAATATACGATCCTGTTCAGCAGCTTCTCCTCGTCTTCTCCCCGTCGTCTGATTCTTTAGATAATTCTCGAATCCCTGAATGAGATTGCCGCCAGAATGAGAGCCAGTCTCGGCAAGATATGAGCCTTCCAACTTGAAGATGTCAGCCTCGACCTGGGCCTGCGGAATATGAGAAAAATATCAGTAAAAAGATTGGTTACCGACCAATTTCTTGTCAACATTTCTTTTCTTTGGGATTGCGGCCAGTAATTCCTTCTTTATAGCCTCATAGCGGGTCTTGACATCCTCGGCCATGGGAGCTTAGGGGAGGGTTAGGGTTAGGGTCAGAAAGGACGCGTCACGTCAGTTAGCGCTCAGCTACTCGTCCCAACCTTATAGTCCTTCAGCCATGTCCTCCGCGCAGCCCCCGTCTGAGCCCCCTTCAAATCCAGAGAAACAGCCGGAGACGCCTCAGCAGTCGTCGTCCAATGAGCAAGCTCAAGATGCAGCCATGGACACTACCCCAGACCAACCTGCAGAAGACAATTTCGAGGATCTCCCAGAAGATATTCGCGCTCTCGGCACCGATGAGATTCTTACTAGAATACGTTTGCTTGATAATGATATAAAGGTCCATACTGCGTGCTCGCCGATAACTGGTACTCATACTTTCTACAGGTTATGCGCTCAGAAACAATGCGATTACAACACGAACAGAATGTGATGAAGGAAAAGATTCGTGACAATGGCGAGAAAATCAAGCAGAACAAAGTCTTACCGTATCTTGTTGGAAATGTGGTCGAGGTGCGAACTCAAATCTTGGAGTAATGCACTTTCTAATCTCCATTATAATCAGATTTTAGATGTAGACCCAGAAGGCGAAGAAGACGGCGCAAACCAAGACCTTGATTCTATGCGTAAAGGGAAATGCGCCGTTGTCAAGACCTCCACCCGACAAACAGTGTTCTTACCTATGATTGGCCTTGTTCCTCCAGAGAAGCTGAAGCCTGGCGATCTAGTCGGCGTCAACAAAGATTCCTACCTCGTCCTAGACACACTCCCGGCTGAATTCGACTCTCGTGTGAAGGCAATGGAAGTGGACGAGCGACCGACAGAAACGTATACAGATATCGGTGGTTTGGAGAAGCAAATAGAGGAGCTGGTCGAAGCCATCGTCCTTCCAATGCAGGAAGCCGAAAAATTCAAGACTTTGGGTATCAAGCCTCCGAAAGGATGTCTTATGCATGGTCCTCCTGGTACAGGAAAGACTCTCCTAGCTCGAGCTTGCGCTGCACAAACGCAAGCTTGTTACTTGAAGCTTGCTGGACCCTCACTTGTGCAAATGTTCATCGGTGATGGTGCCAAGCTCGTCAGAGATGCTTTCGCTCTCGCAAAGGAGAAGGCTCCTGCAATCATCTTTATCGACGAGTTGGATGCTATTGGTACCAAGCGTTTCGATTCCGACAAGAGTGGAGATCGTGAGGTGCAGAGGACGATGTTGGAACTGCTTAATCAGTTGGATGGTTTCAGCAGCGATGAAAGAATCAAGGTCTGCTTGAGGTCTTTTTCTCCTTGTCCTTGCGTCACTCATACACGTTTGCCCACAGGTTATAGCAGCTACAAACCGAATTGATATCCTTGATCCCGCTCTTCTTCGATCAGGCCGTCTAGATCGTAAGATCGAATTCCCTCTCCCAAATGAGAGTGCACGTGCACGTATCCTCGAAATTCACTCCAGGAAGATGACGCTGTCAGACGACGTCAACTTTGAGGAGCTGGCTAGGAGTACGGACGAATTCAACGCGGCCCAGCTGAAAGCTACTTGTGTCGAAGCTGGTATGATGGCCTTGAGAGAGGGTGCTTCCAAACTGAGTCACGAGCATTTCCTTTCTGGTATTGCTGAGGGTAAGCATCTACTCCTTCCATCCTATACATTGAGGCTCAAATGCCATTTGCAGTACAAAGTAAAAAGAAGAACGATCTCATGTACTTTGCGTAGTTTCCTATTTGTCGATTCCGTTGTCCTACGATTTCCTTCTGTGAAATCGACGTATCGTTATCGAGTGCTATCGCCCCCTTCCATGTACTTGGCTCGCATCGTGAAGATTGGCAAGACTTATCACCAGTTCACCAGCTGCCTTTTTGACTACTCACAGCCTCTAAGTTTCTCAAACTGATCATATGAATAGCTCCACTGCACACATGTCTCTTTCTCGGAGATCGTTCATGGAAAGCAACCAACCGACGTTTAGGCGTTTTCAAGGTACTGTTAATCCTGACAATCGTCGATGCTGAACTCTTTCTTCTGCACAGGTGTGTTCCTTGCATGACCTCCAAATCTATGTCATGGGCGGAGCTCACCTACCTTTCTCCTTCCCCCTGGGCTAGACGCTACTTAATCGGAAGCGGGCATCTGAGTCCGCCGTGTGTCTAGAAGCTGATGCAACGTTGCAATTGGAGGGTATTAATCGAGTATCTTCCAGGCCGCCTCCTTCGAAGTCCTTCCATCACGGATGCCATCCAGAGAGCACTGTAATCAATCAACACCAATCAACTGCATCAAATAATTTCTTGACAATCTCACGTTTCGAGCACATGTCAGTTTTTCATAAAAGCGGGTGTGTGTAGCGTTCATGAGGGTCAGGCAAGTTTCAAACTCCTCCCGTCTTCTCACATTTCAGTAGACTCCTTTTTCTCCTCCTCCTCCTACGTCCCCTCTATTTCACACTCCTCCGTCCTCCCTCCATCGCCCCGATGTCTTTTCTCCAATCCGTGACCTTTTTCCTCCTTTCCCTGTGGGCTTGTGTATTTGCCGCTCCCGCAGCCCGCCAGGACGATTCGGGTACCATCCTCCTACCTGCTAGCGGCACTGTCATCAACCCAGGCGATGCTTTCGACTTTATCTACAATGCTCGAGGCGACTACGGCGTTACCAGCTTGAACTATACCGTCTTTCTCATGACCACCTCTCCCACGTCCTTCGCTCCTTCTGCTGATTTCGCTACTGGGCACTTCTTTGGTAGGTTTGCGGAGCCGAATTATCCTGGTGAGTGTGTGTATGAGTAGTATATTGATAAAGTTATTTATTTCTTGCACGCTAGGCAACCCAAACCCACCCAACCCACCCCCCGCCCAGCTTGTGATGCCTGACTTTGCAAAGAGTCCTGGAGGATTTGGGGTCGGAAAGCCGATGAGTAATGGCACGTTTTATCTGGTGGTCTTGGAGGAGTATGTTACTGGGACTGTGAGTGTTTCCTTTTTTGTCCTGTGCGATTGATGTCGATGAAACTCACTACTTTTTCGCTTCACTATTTCGGTTCACAGGCTACTGTCGGCGCGCTGATGAGTCTCACTGCCAATGAAATCATTTACAATACTACGACTTCCACCACTGCTTCGACTTGAGATTCGAGACTTGATATGCGCTATGGTGGTGGATAGATAATTCATACTTGACGAACTCTTCAGGCACTTGTTTGGACTAGGACTACCTTCCTCCCCAATTCCTCCCTTGGTTTTGAATCCTTGAGCTTGATTGTGGTTCAATTACGAACCGCTTACTTCTCCTTTGAATTGGACATTTTCAAAAAGCAGATGGCCTTCTTCTCAGCTGCAGCCTCGATATAGATTTCGTTCTTGCTTCACGAACTTTTGATTTCGCAGGCAGGGTGCAGGCTACATGCAGCCTGTCTGTATCGGACTAGAGTACATAGTACTGACTTGCCCTTTGACAAGACCTACGGATAATTCCAAGATTACATTACTATACTTTACACGAACGGATACTTTACTACGATTTATCTACTGTGCGGTCTTGGTAGATGTTGAAGGACCTGTAGTAGTTGCAACGTTGTGTTTACTGGTCGGTGAAATGAGCTATTGGTGATGAAAAGACGCACGTAGTGTACGCAAGTCCTGCTTTGACCGTGATTTTTCTTCATTCCAGTGCTGGGGAGATGAGAACTTGGTGTCTAATTCAAAGTCTAGTGATTTAGGAGAGGGGACTGCCCTGGGAGCAACAACATCGAAATCGACCTCTTCTCTTTACTTCACAACTTGTCGCTTTCACTGTACTTCCTCTGTGCGCTCTCGTGAAGGGGAAGGAGGGCGGGGGTGTCAAAAACAATCTCTTTCATTTAGTTCTTTTCGACGAAGACTTGACGTGGTCCAAAGACCATGTCCTTCGGGAATCGGAATAGTCAGAAGCCGAAAATGGTAAGTGTCAGAGAGCTTCTGGTTGACTGTTAGAAAACTGCCTCAATTAAGATGATTCGCTGATACTTACGTCTTGAGATATCCAAACCATTAAATCTGTGTGTCTCTGATCTAGATGAGAACATCTACATAGCATAGTAGACACGGGACTGAAGGCCATTCCTTTAATTCCTTTTCTCTTTTCTTTCTTTCTTTCTTCCTTCCCTCTTTCCAGCACAAATACTATCGTATTCATTTCTTGTACTTTCATTAACTTGCTCAAAGTTGACCCTGGAAACAGCATATAGCTGCGTCGACGTCGGATAGCACAAAGACGTCCGTGTATGCACTCGGTCTTGACTCGGGCCGGTCCGACTTGAGACCGTGTCATTCATTCTATACGCGCCACTTCCCATCTTATCCTATCCTCTCCGTTTCGCAAGGATTCGATTCTGTTTTGACAATGACATGGTAAGCCCTACGTAAATATCTTTCTTAAAGTTTGGAAGTTATTTATTCAATGGTGCTCTCATGCGAACATCATTCGGACATCATCTTCTCGCTCTGTGCGGACATGTGTCCTTCGAGTAAACCGCACTGACTCCTTCCGGATTTCCTCTAGCGAATAAGCTGTATAAAAGGTTTGAGCTTTCCAGCGACGGACCTCAATCAACCTATACAATGTCCTCCACAAAGATCGTCTATCCCGACCTTAGCTTGAATGCTCAGCCTAACCTATTGGATATACTAGATTTCAATCTCGAACACAATCCTAGCCATACTGTCTTCGTATTCCCAAACGATGCCGGTGGGTTGACGAAGATCTCCATGCTTGAGTACGTTCGTGCCTGCCATCGTGCAGGTAATTATGTGCGAGCCAGTACTCAGCCTGGAGATGTTATCGGCGTCATTGCCAACGTCGATACTATTGTATACTCCGCTTTGATTGTTGGGATGATCAAGGCTGGTCTTGTGGTAAATACAATGTGATTGTTGCCAACCCGAGAGTTTGAGCTCAAATTACTTCTTCTAGCCGTTCCCCATATCGCCGAGAAACTCCCCCGTCGCCATCTTTAATCTGCTCAAGAAAACATCGGCTAAGAAGCTTGTAATTACGGAAACTACATTGTCCAATGCTCTACGAGGGCTTCGAGCTGAACTTAAAGCAGCTGACCCGTCCTACAAGGTTGACCCTAGCAGAATCATTGAAGCACCCTCTCTGCAAGAGATTTATCCCAAATTGGGGCGGGAAACAGCTAGTGACCCGTTTACACCCATCCCGCCTGTTCCTACCCCAGAAGATCATGCCATGGCCGTTTATTTGCATTCATCGGGATCGACTGGACTACCGAAACCAATTGGCTTTACTCATAAAATTCTCAAGGACGATGCCGCCCTCAGTAAGGCTGTTTCATTATTTCCAAAGTCTAGAGAGTTGACTCGATGTTTCTCATAGCATACATGGACGACCTGCGCAACTTTCAAGCGGTCAAACCCTCTTTCACCGTGGGCGGTATTGGACTCCCAAGCTTTCATATGATGGGCCTTTGCTCACATATGCTGTTTCCCCTTTATGGCCCCGTTACGACTGCTGTGTTTGCCCCAGCGGTCACGAGTCCCGAGGCAAACCCGACGTTGGGTACTCCAGAAACTGTTATAGAATGCGCTAAAGCTACAAATTGTGATGCCCTCACAGCGCTTCCTACCTTCTTCAACACCTGGTCTCAGGTAGAAGGAGCCGTAGATATATTGCGTAAAATGCAATTCGTTGTAAGTTGCTCTTATTCATTGTTATCATCTTGGGTGACCTTCAATTTGGAATGCAGACTTACGGTGGGGGTCCTCTTGCACATGCTATAGGAGAGAATCTCGTCTCTCGCGGTGTCAATATTAACACGGCCTACGGAGGCACAGAGTTTGGTGTGTTGACGGCGTTGAGAGATGATACGAAGACTTGGATGTATTTGAAATTTTCTGATTTGGCAAAGATTAGATGGTCTCCTCAGGGAGATGGAACTTTTGAGGCGCAGATTCTAGTGAGGCCTACTTTTTTGCGCAGTTAGGGCCATTCCACTCATCCATACGACAGGAAACAGACAGGCATCACATGGCTGTTCAGAATCTTCCGGACGCGAGAGGGTGAGTGACTATTTCGACTTCGTATCTAGGTTCACGGAATCTGCCGAGCGCTAATCAAAAATTTCAGGTATGCTACTTCAGACATCTTTGAGCCACACCCTACTGTCCCAAACCTGTGGAAAATGTACGTCTATTTGCTCATCATCCGTTTCGACTCATTCTAATCTCCAACAGCGTCGGTCGACTCGACGATGTGATAATTCATTCTTCAGGAGAGAAGACGGTCCCTGCACCGATTGAGGCAATCATCACTGCCAGTCCGCTGTATGTTTTTTCATCCGCTCCAGGGCTCTCTTCTGACCTTTCTTCAGTGTCCACGGAGCTGTTATGTTTGGAAGGCAGCGTGACCAACCCGGCATTCTCATTGAACTCGCGCCTCCACATGAACCTCATGAAAATGCTAATGAAGCCGAGATTGCTGGACTACGGAGTTTGATATGGTATACGGGAACTCAATATCTATCCTTGAAAACTCTTCTGATCTATTTGCTAGGCCTATCGTCGAGGAAGCAGACAAAATAGCTCCAGCCTTCTCGAGGATCTACAAGGAAATGATCATCTTCACGACGTCTGAAAAACCACTTCCGCGTGTAGGTAAAGGCACAGTTGCAAGGAAAGCCGCTCTTGCATTATATGCTTCTGAAATTGATAAGTTGTGAGCAATGTTCGCTCCTTTTTCGGATTACGCTCTCATTTTGATGCATCTTCGTGTGTGTCTAGGTATGAAACTGTTGCTTCGACTGTGGGCGTTGGCGATGTGGAGCCGCCTAAGAGTTGGGAACAAGAGGATTTACAACCGTGGCTTAGCGAGCATATTACAGATCTTCTTTCTGGCAAGTCCCTTCATCCCACCGATGATCTTTTCGAGCATGGGTTTGATAGGTACGCTAAGTCTTCATTGCGAGATCCCTGCTCCTAATGTCATATTAAAATAGTCTTTCCGCTACTATCCTGCGACTTCGTATAGTTGGTGCCCTGCGCAAGTCACAAAATCCCTCTGTCACCGCCGTTGCCAAAGACATATCCCAAGCCTTGGTGTATAGTCACCCTACCATTGAATTGCTTACTCGAAGTATTGCGGGGCTCATATCCAATCCGAATGCAGAGAGCCTACAGAAGAGCCACGAACAAGCTATGGAAGACATGATTGAAAAATATTCGAAAGGGCTGAACATTCCGATATCCCAAACTACTGCTGTGGATGAACCCAGAACTCAAGAGTATGTTCTTTTAACTGGCTCGACTGGGAATCTTGGTGCGCAGATGTTGGAAAGTCTGTTGGCTAAGGAGGAAGTAAAAAAGGTCTACACGCTTAACAGACCGTCGAGTAAGGCTTCTATGACGGATAGGCATCGGGTGCGATTCGAGGATAAGGGTTTGAACGTTTCGCTGCTGAGTTCACCCAAGTTGGTGTACCTCGAGGGCGAAACTTCTCATGAGGACCTTGGTTTGTCGCAAGAACAATTGAGCGAGGTGAGTTTGGTTCGTCATCGGAGCGCAGCCTAAGACCTGATGCAATTTTCATGCGTAGCTTCGGGGAAATGTGACAATGATCATCCATAACGCATGGAGACTCGATTTTAATCTGTCTTTGGCCAGTTTCGAGTCGCATGTCAAGGGATCGCGTACGTTGATAGATTTTGGACGATCTACTCGCAGGGGATCAGGTCTTCGTTTCCTGTTCACGTCATCGATTGGCTCAGCGCAATCCTGGGATGCCCGGGCTCGAGGGGCTTACCCTGAAGAGGTTGTGATGGATGCCAAATATGCCGTTGGTGGTGGTTATGGGGAGAGTAAATACGTTACTGAACGGGTATGTACGACTCGTACGGTGAATCTCTAATAAGCTTGACTAACCCATGCGTAGATTTTGGCAAAGAGTGGCCTCCAAGCGACGTCTTTCAGGATAGGCCAAGTCACTGGGGGAGAACCAAATGGAGCATGGGCGACGACTGACTGGGTTCCGATTATTGTCAAATCGAGTTTGACGCTTGGGATGCTGCCTGATGCTATAGGGGTGCGTTGTGCATTTTACTTTTTTCGGAATCTCAATAGGTACAAGCGACTGATAACTGAGTTGTTCAACAGATTGTCTCCTGGATACCAATGGACGCGGTGTCTGATGCATTGCTTGATATTGGTTTTGGTACGGAACAACCGCCTATGGCGGTGAATGTTGTGCACCCCCGGCCGGTTTCTTGGACCTCTCTGGTGCAGAAACTAAGAAAAATTCTCATGAGAGAGAAGCAGCTCGCTGCGGATGCATTGAGAGTTGTTCCGTACAAGCAGTGGGCTGCTAAGGTTGAAGATTTTGCCAAGTCTCCTTCGGAAGAGGATCTAAAGAATGTGGTAAGCAGCGCTGACCTGACGCACATTTTCGTTTGATTTAGTACTGATGATGTTGTTTACTTCTTTTCTAGCCGGCGATAAAGTTGATCGACTTTTACAGAGCTCAAGTAACTGTTGATGAGGCTCTCAGAAAGGATGGGTTGGAGAGGTCAGAAAGTGTGGGGTTGACTCCTTTGAGTACGAAAAATGTCGAGAGGCTGAGTGAGAGGGTGAGGAATCTCGGACCGCTTGATGAGCCCGTCATTGAACAGTGGGTGAAGTATTGGATAGCTGCTGGGTTTTGAATCCTGATTGAGTTAAGACGTTGTATGATACTTGTATAATATATTGAAATGTCATCAGAGCAGTTCGAATTCTGAACACTATGTCAAATCAAGTTATAACATATCCCTAAGTGACATTGCGAAATGTGAAGAAGACTGGGGCACTGAGTACCAAGCGAGTGCTGATCAGCTGCCGTTCAAGTGCCGTTTGTGTGGATGCTTCGCAAAATTTGCCTAATCCTGCGGAGTCACCTCTGCTGTCAAAGTAGGCTCAATTTATTAGTATGGAGGTTGCACACAATATCCCCCACGCTCTAGACGAAAACGCTTTGAGGAGGCCCAATTCTGGGCAGGATACAGTAGGCTTGACAAGAAGAATATGACCGCCGGGACTCGGAACAGCCTGAGACAGGAGCCGGTAGTGGGAGAGGTTCAGGTTGACTTTCTAAAGGACGATAAATTGCTTGAGCTGATGTCCACGTATCATAAACCGTTGAATGTTTGTGTCTATGGTCTGGAAGACATCGGGATTGAAACTCTCGCTTCCTTCCTTTCTTCCTTCTATCCTTCCTTCCAGTGTGAAAACTTGAGTACTGCTCAAACTTAACCGTTGAGACAGCATATAGCTGTGTCCACGTCGGAAAGGGACACTGACTTCACTCGAAACATCCGTGAACGGCGTGAAGTATTCGATTCGGACTCGACACGGGCCGGTCCGCTTTGAAACACTCTTTACCGTTTACGCGCCACTTCCCAGTTTATCCTATGCTCTTTGTTTTTCAAGTCCTTTTTGCTTTGCCAATGAATGATGGATCTTATGTAAATACCTATGTTAAAGTTTAGAAACCATTCGTTTCACGCTGCTTTCATACTAACACAATTCGGACATCGCCATTTTCTCGCTCTGCGGAGAAATGTGTCCCTCAAGTAAACCGCACTGACACCTTTCGGATTTCCTCTAGCGAATAAGGCGTATAAAAGGTCAAAGCTTTCCAGCGACGGAGCTCAATCAACCTATACAATGTCCTCTACAAAGATCGTCTATCCCGACCTTAGCTTGAATGCGCAGCCTAACCTGTTGGATATCCTTGATTTTAATCTCGAACACAATCCCAACCATACTGTCTTCGTATTCCCAAACGATGCCGGTGGGTTAACGAAAATCTCCATGCTCGAGTATGTTCGTGCCTGCCATCGTGCAGGCAATTATGTGCGAGCCAGTACTCAGCCTGGAGATGTTATTGGTGTTATTGCTAATGTCGATACTATCGTATACTCTGCTTTAATTGTTGGAATGATCAAGGCTGGTTTTGTGGTAAATATAAATGCGATCGTTGCCGACTCAAGAGCTTTAGCTAAAGTACTTTCTTCTAGCCATTCCCCATATCGCCGAGAAACTCCCCCATCGCAATCTTCAATCTGCTCAAGAAAACATCTGCTAAAAAGCTTGTTGTTACAGAAACCACACTGTCCAATGTTCTACAAGGGCTTCAAACAGAACTTAAAGCAGCTGACCCATCCTACAAGGCCGACTCCAGCAGAATCATCGAAGCACCCTCTCTGCAAGAGATTTACCCCAAGCTAGGAGAGGAAACAGTCAGCGACTCATTCACACCTATACCTGCTGTTCCTACCCCGGAAGATCACACAATGGCCATATGTCTGCATTCGTCTGGATCGACTGGACTTCCGAAACCTATTGGCCTTACTCATAGGATTCTCAAAGATGATGCCGCGCTCAGTAGGCTGTTATGTTATTTCTCAAATCTATGAAGGTTAATCAAATTTTTCATAGCATACACCCATGACCTCCGTGAGTCCCAAGCCGCCAAACTCACTTTCACTGCGGGCGCAATTGGACTTCCGAGCTTCCATATGATGGGCCTCTGTTTACATATGCTGCTTCCCCTCTATGGCTTTATTACGACCGCTGTGTTTGCCCCGACAGTCACGAGTTCCGAGGCCAATCCGACGTTGGGTACTCCGGAAACTGTGATAGAATGCACCAAAGCGACCAAGTGCGATGTCCTCACGGCTCTTCCTACCTTCTTCCACACTTGGTCTCAGATACCGGAGGCCGTAGACATATTGCGCACGATGCAGGTCGTTGTAAGTTGCTTCATCGTTCATTGCCATTCTTCGTGATCTTGATTTGGAATACAGACTTTTGGAGGAGGACCTCTTGCACAGGCTGTAGGAGAGAGCCTCATCTCTCGTGGTGTTACTATTAACGCGGCGTACGGAGGCACAGAATTTGGTTTGCTGACGGCGGTCAGAAAGGATACAAAGACTTGGATGTATTTGAAGTTTTCCGATCTGGCCAAGATTAGATGGTCTCCCCAAGGAGATGGAACATTTGAGGCGCAGATTTTGGTGAAGCCTATTTTTTACTGGTAGGGTTGCTTTACTCACTCCTCACTCCTACGACAGGAAACAAAATCGCGTCATCCGGCTGTCCAAAATCTCCCCGACGTAAGAGGGTGAGTGACTATTCCACTTTGAGAACTTTATCCCGCGCCTGCGAGCACTTGTACTGGCCATTTCCTGACCAAAAATTTTCAGCTATGTTACTTCAGACATCTTTGAGCCTCATCCTACTATCCCGGACCTATGGAAAATGTAAGTCTATCTGCTCACCGTCCCTCTTGACTGTTTCTTAATTTCCAACAGTGTTGGTAGACTCGACGATGTGATAATTCATTCTTCGGGAGAAAAGACGGTTCCTGCACCAATTGAGGAAATTATCACCACCAGTCCGTTGTATGTCTTTTTCATCTGATACCGCACAAGGCTCTTCTAACCTTCTCTTCAGTGTTCATGGAGCTGTCATGTTCGGAAGGCAGCGTGACCAGCCTGGCATTCTCATTGAACTCGCGCCTTCACACGAACCTCGCGAAAATGCTGATGAAGCCGAAATTGTTAAACTACGGAATTTAATATGGTATTTTGGGACTCGGTATCTATCTGGAGGATTCTTTTGCTTACTTGTATGCTAGGCCCGTCGTCGAGGAAGCAAACAAAATAGCTCCGGCCTTTTCGAGGATCTACAAGGAAATGACCATTTTCTCGTCCTCCGAAAAACCTCTTCCTCGTGTAGGTAAAGGCACGGTTGCAAGAAAAGCTGCTATTGCATTGTATGCTTCAGAAATTGATAAGCTGTGAGCAATGTTCACTCCTATTTCGGATTTGCTCTCTTTCTGATACATCTTTGTGTGTGTTTAGGTATGAAACTGTCGCCTCGACTATGGGCGCTTGCAATGTGGAACCTCCGAAGAGTTGGGAATAAGAGAATTTAAAGCCGTGGCTCAGCAACCACATTCTGGACCTTCTTTCTGGTAAATGTCTTGATCCTACAGACGATCTTTTTGAGCATGGGTTTGATAGGTGCACTCAATCTTTTGTTACGAGATTCCTACTTCTGATGTCGTTTTAAAATAGCCTTTCCACTACCATCCTGCGACTTCGCATAGTCAGTGCCCTGCGCAAGTCCCAAAATTCCACTGTCGCCGCTGTTGCCAAGGAAGTATCTCAAGCCCTGGTATACAGTCACCCCACCATTGAATTACTTACTCAAAGTATTGCGGGGCTTATATCCAATCCGAATGCTGAGAGCCTACAGAAGAGTCACGAACAAGCTATGGAAGATATGATTGAAAAGTATTCGAAAGGCCTAGACGTTCCGATATCCCGGATGACTGCCGTCGATGAATCCATGGCCAGAACGGAAGAATATGTCCTTCTGACTGGGTCAACTGGGAATCTTGGCGCGCAAATGCTGGAGACTCTGCTTGCAAAGGAGGAAGTGAAAAGGGTTTATACACTGAATAGACCTTCGAGTAGGGCTTCGATGATGGATCGGCATCGGGAACGATTTGAAGATAAGGGTTTAAACATTTCACTGCTGAGTTCACCCAAGTTGGTATTCCTGGAAGGTGAAACTTCTCATGAGGATCTTGGTTTGTCGCAAGAACGATTAAACGAGGTGAGTTTAGTCCATCGTGAAACTCGAAAAAGAAGTTCAGCTCAATGCCTACTTCATTTGCGTGCACAGCTTCGAGAGCATGTCACGATGATCATTCACAACGCATGGAGACTCGACTTCAATCTTTCTTTGGCCAGTTTCGAGTCGCATGTCAAGGGATCACGTACGTTGATAGATATTGGACGATCTACCCGTAGGGGGTCAGGCCTTCGTTTCTTGTTCACATCATCAATTGGCTCAGCCCAGTCCTGGGATGCCCGGGCTCGAGGGGCTTACCCTGAAGAAGTTGTTGTGGATGCCCAGTATGCCGTTGGCAGTGGTTACGGGGAGAGTAAATATGTTACTGAACGGGTATGTTCAACTCGTATGGTTGATCTCGAGCAAGAACTTTGACTGACCCATTTGTAGATTTTGGCAAAGAGTGGCCTCCAAGCGACGTCTTTCAGAATAGGTCAAGTCACTGGAGGACAACCGAATGGAGCATGGGCGACGACTGACTGGGTTCCGATTATTGTCAAGTCGAGTTTGATGATTGGGATGCTGCCTGATGCCATTGGGGTGTGTTGTGCTTTTTGATATATCCATTCTCGATGCAAGCCGTTGATTCATTCCGAAAGGTTGTTTCGTGGATGCCAATGGACGCCGTATCTGATGCCCTGCTTGATATTGGTTTTGGTGCGGAACGGCCCCCTATGGCGGTGAATGTTGTGCACCCCCGGCCGATATCTTGGACTTCCGTGGTGCAGAAGCTAAGAAAAATTCTCATGAGAGAGAAACAGCTCGCTGCGGATGCATTGAGAATTGTTCCGTACAAGCAGTGGGTTGCCAAGGTTGAAGATTTTGCCAAGGCTCCTTCGGAAGAGGATCTAAAGAACGTGGTAAGCAGCGCTGCCTTGACACACGTTGTAATTTTCAGTATTCTGATGTTTGTTTACTTCTTTTACAGCCGGCGATAAAGTTCATAGATTTCTATAGAAGCCAAGCAACCGTTGATGAGGCTCTCAGAAAGGATGGGCTGGAGAGGTCTGAGAGCGTGGGGTTAACTTCTTTGAGGACGAAGAATGTCGAGATGCTGAGTGAGAGGGTGAGGAATCTCGGACCGCTTGATGAGCCTGTCATTGAACAGTGGGTGAAGTATTGGATAGCAGCTGGGTTCTAATTGTATTAGGACCAGTTGTATGGTATATTCGGCTCCCTTTATGGGACCACTGCTGTATTCTTTTTTTGGCGGCGCTGTGTATATTATCACTATTGTTATTGAATATCGGCTTGTCGTTAGAGTGTTTTGTTTGACTGAGTATGGACAAGACTGGCCCCAAATGACGACCAGATGACGAGTAATGACTGGGAGACGTTGTGGGGCGCAAAAGCTCGAGAAATGAAGGAAAATATCCTGCTTCACTGGTTCAATCGTTAATAGAAGGTCTACTGCATCATGATGCACAAGGTGCAGAAGAGATACTCTGTCGGTGGAAGAGCGGAAATTTGGTTGCGTTGATCCGTGGCGTAGTTGCCTATTTTGGACAGCTGGTGACGGGGTGCCTGCCTGTGCCGAGTCACTTCAGACTGACTTGCCATCTACCACTGTGCCAGTTACAGTCTCAAACGCCAACTACTACAACCTTTGCTCACAGATTTTGCATTCAGTTGCACGATCTCCAGTATATCTATTTTATTCGACTCTCTTGTTTTATTTGCTCTGCTTTCTTATTTCCAACCACCTTCTATACTCTACTGATAACAACCTAATTAATGCCCTCGAGGAACTCAAGAAATGGCCGAAACAAACAGCAGTCTTCCACACATGTTTATCAGCAGCCAACTCCCAGTTCTCGGCCTTCACCTGATGTCTTTCGCCCCTCATCTTTACCAGATGATTCCGCAAGTAGCAGTGGCGAGGAGGTTATAGGACGTTTGAGTCCAAGGAGCAAGCAGAAGGGTAGTAATAGAGATAACGGGAAGCAGGAATTAAACAGGGAAGGGAACCCGAGTTCATCTGACGTCCCTCATCTTCAGACGCTGGTTGATATCACCCCGGAACCAGAACCAGAGCGCTCTGTACCCCCTCAGTCTCTCCCTACCCCCCCGCTGCCCGAATCATCAGATATGCTTTCCCTGTACCAACCCCAACCAGAATTGCCCTTATCGCCTTTGTGGGACGGCTCTGGGACTTCGACTCGACAACTCCGTTCTCCCATACTCTCTTCAATGTGAGTTTATTCCATCATTCTCTTCGGAATCTGTCGCGCATTCGAAGCTTCTGTTTGCGCGGAATTCGCGGACAGAGAATGGCTTTAACCTATACCCTTTCCTATTCATATCATTGGTCACGGTCTTCGTTTTCGGGCGCGAGATGAATTCAACTTTGATTCGTTCAAAGTCAATTGGCTTTTTTAGGGATCGTTTTCTATACATATGAACCTGCTTTGGGGTGATTTCATCATTCATCTGTGAAGGTCTGAAGGGCCTACGCCGTACAGGTACAGTACACGTGTATCGTGTATTGCAATGGAAGACCCTTCTGCTTGATGATATTGGATACTGTGTTGCGGAAGCGTGCTAGGGAGTCATATCGAGCTATAATTACAATACACAGCTCTTTGCTCTTTGTTCCCCTTCTCCTTTGTTTCCAGCCCTTTATGTTTTGTACTCGAAATATTTCACAAGATCTTTCTCACTTGGTTGTTATTTTACCATCCTCCCCTCTTCCGACCCCGCCTGATACTCCGCATTCCGCTTCTTCTTCTTCTACCTCCTCCACTCCTACTTTTCGTCATTCTCATTCTCTTCCTCCGCTAGTCGGAGATACAAAAATGTTTGATGCAGTCGCTGACATTGATCTTTCCCTTTTTGGCAGCGCTGCTGGAGAACACGGCTTTACACGGCCTGGGAGTGCCACTAGTGGTTCGCCCTTCTCTTTTGGTTCAGCGGCTTCACATTCCCCCATAACAGCAACCGTCGCGGCTCCGATAGCTGTTTCCTCGCCTCGTGCAAGCTTAACCCCCACGGATATCGACGCTCCCAACGGCTCTGATGTTGTCAGTGGTGTCCGCGTTAATTCCTTTAGCACTCGGACGCGCACGACGTCGGACCCACATAAAGTCAAATCCATCGAGTCGGCTGACCGTTCCTCTCCAGCCGCCATCGCTTATTTGGACTCGGACCGTGCGATTGACACAGTCAATGACTTGTCGCTTGATCTTGACTCTGACTCACAACATATTGGCATGGAAGGCACCATTCGCCCATCGAGGAGGGTATCTAGTGGGTATGGTTATGGGTTTCCTGCTAGTCCGAAACCAGGAATGAGTGATGCTAGTCATGGGGATGTTCATGGAGATGCTGCTGGTCTTTCAGCCGTAATACGTGCGCGAGCTCATCGTGCGCCGCAGTACGATCAATCAACGGTTCGCGGTGGTTCTGCGCTATCTAGAGCTATGGCGCAGCCTGAGTCTGGGAGACAAGCCCAACGGATACCCCAGTCTCAACTATCATCAGGAGGTTCTGGTCGTGTACGTTCCACCACGGCTATCCCAGTTAGCATCAATGGAGCTCCAGACGAAGGCGATATAATTGTTTCGGCACGTTGGGACCATGGAGTTGATGGACGGTACGTGTTTTCCATACTGTTTCAGTTGAACATTGCGGTCTAACTCTTTTTGCCTGGATCAGGCGACTTCTTTTCCTCTCGTATTATCCTGCTGGTCTGCAAATATGGGATTGTACCGACCTCGACTCGATATCGGAAGTTTTGAACCTGCCGGCAGAATCTGTGCGGCAGCTTATTGCTGATGATGAGTCGGTGCCTGCTGTTGCGACGATAACTCCTGGAGAAAGCGTGTCGGACATGGTTATTGAGTACGCTGGTATCATTTCTCCGGGACGGCCAGAATTAAATGAGGATGCACGAGGTCCTCTGGTGGGAATGCTGTGAGTGATTTTTGTCGTCCGTTTTCTGTTTTCTTGGTCTGACTCTGTTTGTGCTCTGCGATAGCGTTACTCCAACTGAAGAGAAGCGAGATCCTGTAGATGAGGCCTCTGACTCTGTGCTGCTTACTGCAGAAGATGAGGAGGTACCTCGGGACCCTGCCACCGATAACCACTGTTTCCTGTTGATTTATTCGCTCTCGGAACATGGCGTCATTAAGAGGATACGACTTCCTGGGCTTTCTATTGGTGGTGGGCGTTTCGAAGTTGGAACTGGCTTTGTTGCCGTCGTATGTGTTTCTCAAAACTTAAGGTTGCACGAAAACTAAACAAACCCCTAGGGCACAACGGTCCCTCCTTCATTACACGTTCTTTCCTTGGCCAGTTTTGACCTCCTGCACCACATCCCGTCCAGTGATCTCCTGCCGTTTTGTCACAAACTTCACACATCATCCTTCTCTTACGGTCCGCAACTTTATTCACGACCACACTCATTTTTGGAAACTACCTCGAATTTAGTCAATGGCATATATAACGAACATTTCAATGATAACTATCACAGCAACAACAACAATCGTATTTCAGAACGCAATCATGTATTATTACCAACCTTAGACCATTTTGCTTCCAACTCTTCTTCATATCCTTCATCTACCTCCTCTGATGCGACGAGAGGACATCCTGGTGGACCATCGTTGGATTATACCCGTCAAAGACGCGCCAGTATGCAGGGGCATACATCTCCAGCCGCAGAGACTCCTTCCATGGCTATACCCGAAACCACCCCTCTACCTGCGCCGATTTTTGCGGTTTCTGGTCATCTTCTAGCTTATGCTTCGCTTCCTGAAGGTCATGTCGTGCCTACGTCGAGCGGAATGCAGCTGCGCACGTCCTCTACACTTTCCAGCGCGGCGGTATCTACTGCATCTGCCTTCGGCTCTACGCTCAGTGCGCAACTGGCGAATCTCGGAGGTTCTGGAAACGCCAGCGGTGCCCTCGGTGCTTTAGGCGGTATCAGTCAGGCCGACGTGAGCAATGCCGCTCTCAAGGTCGGGGGAAGTGTTCTCAGTGGTATGAAAACCTTGGGAGGACTTGCGTACAAGAGTGCTGTTGCTGCCGCGACTGATTCAGGTTCGAACTTGCATAGGCGCGTTAGTGGTGGTAGACCTGCGGGCGGAGGCAGAGTAGGTGGTTTGGCAAATCGTTTTTTCTCAAAGAGTGCACCTGCGGCAACTTCTTCGGTCGAGGATCGGAACCGTCGTTACTCGACGAGCTCGATTGGATCGACGGGTATCGAGGGGTACGAAGCTGGCAAGACCGTTGGTATTGGTCAAGAGACCGCAGAATCGAGCCGACGACCGTCTGTACCTCCGCGTACGATTCCAGCTACGGAGAGCGGTTACCATGTCACGGTGTTGGATGTCTCCTCTGTCGTGACTGATACTGCTCTGACAAGAGCTGAG
Organism: Collybiopsis luxurians FD-317 M1; assembly: GCA_000827265.1. NCBI lineage: Eukaryota > Fungi > Basidiomycota > Agaricomycetes > Agaricales > Omphalotaceae > Collybiopsis > Collybiopsis luxurians. The sequence continues at coordinate 294,764 of KN834792.1, read as the reverse complement.
AATCTACACCATACTTCCCCTGCCGTCGTTATGCAGTTTATCGCATCCAAGTCACAACCTGTGTCCAGTATCTGGTTCTCAGCTAGTGGAACGTCTCTCTTGATTGCCCCTAGGGATGGGCGAGCTGTTCAAGTCTACGAAATAAGGAGTGATCCACTCGCGCGAATGACTGAACTTGACAGCAAGCGCGGATCAGATGGGAAGGCAAAGGGCTCTAGATCATCGCCGTCTCCTTCTTCCAAAGTCTCGGGGATATCGCCGCTTCATGTTTACAACCTTCGTCGAGGTCAGACTTCTGCCGTCATCGAGTCGGCTTCTTGGGCTTCGGATGGACGATGGCTGGCGCTGGGCACGAGGAGGAGAACGATTCACGTCTTTGCAGTCAATCCTTACGGCGGACCTGCAGATGTTCAAAGCCACCTTGATGGCAGAGTTAGGAATATCTCGGAACTGGTAATAACCCCTATCTCTTCTATTCCATTGCTTTTCTTTCTAATCTTTTTAAACATCATTAGCCTGTAATGCCGAGCGAGCAATCCCCTCTGGTTCGTCTCAGGGCGTCAAAGCATCCCGGTCCAGAGCAGCCTAAGGTCCCGCTAGCGTTCACTTTCCTCGAAACTTCGGTCGAAGCCGAACATCGGTTGCCCTTGAATCTCCTTCCCCCGATAACTTCACCTCACCTACTGCCTACGAATCAACATTCTTATGGAAGCGTTAATTCTAATCAAACTATCATGTCTTCTTCGCCTTCTACGCGATCCGAACCGCTGTCGTTGTCCCCTCGGCAACAGCTCAGCCCTAATGGACGACCAAGAAACTATCAAGATGTACTCGTCTTCGATCCGACAGATGGTATACTCTCGTTAAGACGTATCACGTGCGAAGCGAAACCTAAACACAAGGACGGACCGCCACTTCTTGGTGCAAGCTTTGCTCCTGTAAACGCGAGCAGATCGCTTCCTGGCACCGGCGCCAGTGGACGGCTGAACGCTTCATCGTCCCCCACTACATCTACCATGCAAAGAACCGCCGCGGGAAATCCACAGGCATCGGATGGACTCGGTGAAATGAATGGGCGGGATACCACTGTTGCCTCGTGGAATCTGCGTCGAGGAAAAGATTGGTCTGAGAAGAAAGGTGTCTTGGAAGGAATTCCTGTAAGAGATGATCCTGCTTCTGGTCAGACAAAGTGAGTGCATGTTATCATTCTACTGAAACAAAATATTGATATATATGTTCTAGTTGGCTTGCACAAGCTGAACTTTCCACCTATTCCAAGTCCACTCGCGTGCTTCCTCGTTCCATCTATCTTTCTCACCAGTTCTCGTTCCGTGCTCTTGGGGAGGATTACCATGCACTTATTCGACGATTTCAACTTGATGTTTCTGGAACCAAGATTGACGTTCGAAAGGGTGTGGAAGTCAGTGCGTATCCCACAGCGCATAGTGAATCTTTTGTGGAAGGTGGTGGATTTGCCGGTAGCCACCGCGATCGCCGTCGTCTGTCGTCGTCTTTCGATGAACCTCTCGCTTCAGCTTTGTCTGCAGGACTTGATTATGCCCCCTCTCAGCCAGTGTTGCCGATGTATCCAAATGGAACTCCAGGGACGAACCCCCGGTCGTTTAAGAACTCGATACCCATTCGAACCATGACAGGTCTCGGAGATGGTATGAGTGAAGGTCTCGGGCGATTCAGACGTGAAATCAACAAGGTTCGGTCTCCAAAGTTGCTTCCTAGCTCGGACACCCTTATTGCATCTGTTCCTCTCGAGTTCGACGAAGAGGACGAAGACTTTTTATCTCGCGAAACATCTCAGCAGAGCTCCCAGCCCGCTTCTCCCATCGAACCTACCGGCAATCCCATAGATCGCGATCTGCCTACCAAGTCTAATGTCGACGACGTTTTCATTTCTGACGGTCATGGAATCAGCGACTCGGATCAATGGCCGGGATGGGTGGGAGAAGATAGAAAGGCTGTAGATGAGGCAGAGACTTTTGATGATATATCTGCCGTTGGATTCATGGACGAAGAGATCCAAGCGGCGAAAGTGACACCTCCCATGAGCAAGAAGAGTAAGACTAAGAAGAAGCGTAATCAGATATAAAGAATTGTATATTATGTGTATAGTTATCCTCGCAGGATTTCTAGGATACACGGCGTGCATGTAGACCTATATCAATGTATGCCAATTGAATCCTTGAAGTTGAACATGCTGTGAAGAAGTGTGACTAAAATAAATTATCGTGTGACTGAGTGATTATGCTTTTTAGGATTGATATATCCAGCTTTGACCATCGCCAGACCGTCGTATCGTAAATCACGCAGAAGCGGGCCTAAGTATAAGAACGAAGACCAAAATCAAACCTAGATTGAGCTCTGGTCCAATACTAAGATAACTTGCTCAGGATCAGAATGAATAATGCTACGTTCAGAATATATGTGGTACAAGTACACACCGGCAAGTTCAAGGAGTGCTGAGGGTCAATGGCGGAATAGCATTAACAATATTCTTTACTTCTTCAGTCCAACTGCGGTAAAAAGTTGCGCAAATGTCGCAAGGAACGATACCACCGGACATATAATTCGAAAGTGGTACAATGCGGGCTACCACATCTGGAGCTTTCAGATCGCTGGGCTTGTTCATGCAAAGCAAGATCAAGATTGCAAATGAATACCACCATTGGCACTGGTAGCCCATCAGTTTTCTTCTGGCAGTGTGCAGAGCGTCGAGCCAGTGTTCTCGATGCACACTCTGAAAAAAACTCTTTGTTTAGAAAACACTGCGCATACAAGACGAGAGGTCTTACCCAAGACGTATAAACATGCAAAGGGAGAACGTTCACGAGTTCCGAAAGGGGTTTATCTATAAGCAAGGGAGCCAACTGCACTATCATCGAGTAGTGATTGTGTTTCGCCGCGAAATGCAAGAGTTCATTTGGGTACGACTCGATGAAATCACTATTCCGAAGTCGGCTGAGGCTGTATCGATATCGTCAAAGCATAATCTTACCTGAGTCGGAACTTGCATGCATAAATCGCTGCATACACAACATATTTCTCGGCTGCTTCGGCAAGCCTCAGGGTTAAATCGAAATCCAATTCTTGAATATCAGGATATCGTTGAGGATAAATAAATCGGAAAAGCAACTTGAGGACCTCCGACGATTCATTCAAAATCACAGTCAGCCCTGAAGTAGGAGTTTCGGCACTAGGAAATCCGCCTGTTAATAGCTCTAGATTTCCTAGATGAAGATAAAAAGTAACACCATCTGAAGATTGAACCACTAGGTCGGCTTTCGCTACATTAGGTAGAAAATAAGAACACATCAACGTTGCAAAACGACATCGCACTAACTCGGAAGCTCCATGACAGGGTCACGTGCCATTTTAGAAAGAGGACCGAGCGGAATAGAACTGACCCTTCTTGCTATTGCTATTTTCCATGTCAAAGCAGCCGCCTGACAACTAGAACAAACGAAGAGTCCGCCCTTGAATCTAAAAGGATTGATCATTGCTGATATGTTTGTGGACGTCAAGCAGCTTGGTTTCTCTAGCTTTCGGAGGGCATCGATAACAAAAGGTCCCCATTCGTCACAGCTCTGTTCCGGTAGCATTCTCGGCACTTCTCGGCAAGCTTCAAGCCAATGTTCTCGGTAAATACACTGTAGAGGGTGTGACGATTTTTGAAGCTTAATGACATAGTTTGACATACCCATTCCCCGAATGCAGAGGGAGAAAGTACTCCAATAAGTTCAGAGAGTGGGGTATCTATGAGATTCGGGGCTACATGAAGAACAAGAGACGGATAACCGTGCGTAGTGGCGAAGGACATAAGTTCTTTGGGACTGGATTGTGAAAATCTCCTGTCAACGCAGTATTCGGAGCGGTGTCAACTGCCATTCAGCGCGTTACTCTGCTACTTTTCCACCTACTGGAATTCGAGCTGACAAGCGTACATGGCCCCAGGAATTTGATATTTCTCAGCAGCTTCAGCAAGAAGAAGCAGCTCTTCGAAACCTTTGGTTTCAAGAGTGGGATATTGTTGCGGATAAATGAACTGAAGGAGTACATCGAGGGTTCCGGATGATTCAGAAAGTGACTGTGAGCTATCGGACGCGTCTCCCTCAGTTAGAGGAAAGGCCCCGGCAGCGAGGTCCAAGTTCTTTCGATGAAGATGATACTGGATGTGGTCACAAGAGCAAATGGTATAATCAGTAGAATCGGTGGGTGAAACTGTTTGAGCGTTAGTCTGTCGTCTCGGGGGTCTTCAGGAACGGAGAAAATGACAGATACTACTGGTAGTACTTGTTTTTCCGGGATCGACGTTCATCTTGATGGCGGATCCTTTGGTGCAATACAGGCCGGCGCTTATTATTATGGGCGCGTGATGTCGCTTCCAACTCTCACGAAGGGTTCGACCAATACAGGCATGTTACGACGCGCCTGGAAGCCAGCTGCGGCCTCCATAGCAGTTGCAGGACCCGCGTACTACTTTTATTCTTCTCGTGATTCACAGCAGACTTTCGAATTGCCTGTGCGAGTCAAAAGCGCTGACGGCAAAAAAACCGAGGTCACGATGAAGACTCTGCCTTTGCTTCCAATGAAGACCGTGAACTCGAGATTAGGCGAAATTGGCACTTCAGAAACAAATTCCCGACCTTATGGTGTAAACTGGCATCATACGACGTCCTCACTTGCTTCCAATGACCCCATCGAAGATGCCCACTCACACCAGATTATTCAAAGCGATGACGCCAAAGGAGACTTGCTTTTTTACACTGTTTTCGATGGTCACGGCGGTCGAAATACTTCTCAGCTACTCTCTCGGACACTTATCAATGCAGTAGCCTTACAACTTTCTCAGCTTGTTGCCAACACGAGTGCCTCTTCAACAAAGTCGTTCACATCTAGTCTGTGGGGACTCTGGTCAAAGTCTTCGTCACCTACTTCTTGGGATGTACCCAGTGTTTCCTCAGCAATAGAGTCTGCTTTTGTAGAATTTGATCGAGTGTTATTGGATGCACCGATATCGATTCTGAAACAGGCATTGCAAGAGAGGAAGTTGTCTGCGAAAGACGCGGTGCCGGATTTAAGTGACAATGACCATGGAATTCAGACGATGCAGGCTGCCATCTCGGGTATGTATTATGTTTATGCATTATTGTTCAACTCATTGGCAAACTTCAGGCAGCTGTGCTCTGATGGCTGTGTTCGATACTGCTCAGCGCGATTTATATATTGCTTGTACGGGGGATAGTCGAGCTGTAGCTGGCATCTGGGAACCGTCAGAGGATGGAAAGGGAATTTGGAAAGTGGATGTGCTCAGTGAGGATCAGACTGCGAGGAATCCAAAGGAAGTTGAACGGTGAGTAAAACGCAATATGCTGTCGGTGATATGTTCTTATCTCCCCGAATAGGTTACGTTCAGAGCATCCAAAAAGTGAAGTGGACGACGTTGTCATGAATGGGAGAGTGTTAGGAGGACTGGAGCCTTCTAGAGCTTTCGGCGATGCTCGGTACAAGTGGCCGCTAGGAATGCAAGAATTGTACGTTTATTGTAAATTCAAACCGACAGATTTTCAGCTAGAAGTTACAGGTTGAATCAAGTCTACATGGTGGGCAGTGGCACGTCCTTGAGGAAACCTCCAAGAACATTCAAAACGCCGCCGTACGCCCTCCTACGGATATACAGAGGCTAATGCTCATGCTCTGTTATTTCACAGTTATGTTACCGCACGGCCAGTCGTCACACATCGCAAACTCTCCTTCGATAACCCGTCATCACTGCGATTCCTGGTAATGGCCACTGACGGACTTTGGGACGTTTTGACGTATGCAAAATTTTTGTGACATTTGGATCTGTCTTACCTTTTCGTTTTCTTCTCAGTCCTGAAGAAGTTGTTAGCCTCGTCGGCGGTCATCTTGCTGGCCTCAAAGGCTCCGTATCAAAGGACAACTTACCCAATCTTGTTCCTACATCCGTAGCCAACGCCGGCGTCGATGGAAAAGCTGGAAAGCAACTCGTGAGATCAACAAAACAGGGTTCTTGGGCTTTTGTCGATGACAATGTCAGCACGCATTTGATAAGAAATGCTCTCGGCGGTGGAGATGAGAGGGAGCTGAGGCAGATGATGAGTATACCGCCCGGGATGTCGAGGCGGTACAGGGATGATATTACGGTTACAGTGGTCTGGTGGGAGGCAGGGAAAGAGGGAGAAATAAATTCTACGGACGTTATGGTTAAATCCAAGCTGTAACTTTAGTCTTGTGGGACTCTGTCCATTCTTATAATAATAGTGGCCGAACGATCGGCTTGCCTTTCACAGCAGTTGTGGCGGACGAGTTTTTTTAATTCTGAAGAGGTGTTCGGTTACTCTGATACTGAGATGCCTTTGTGGAGGGCGTAGATGCATCTCGCGTTTTGCCTTTCTCTCTGGTTTCTCTCTACATATGACATTGCTTCACGTCCTGATTCATACCGTCCACGCATACAATTTGCCAGCTACATACCACTACTACATTGTCTCATTTAATACCCAAGATGTTCCCAGTACAGGCACACGTATTCTAGTTCAAAAAAGGATTTTCCTAGAGTTTCGGGTGATGCCGATTTTAAATTTTTTTCTGGGTAGACGGCATACCGTTGTCATTGAATAAACTCACGCTCTCTCAGACCATCCCGCAAAGAACGACTTGAATTTCTTCGATGAGGTATGCTCTTCTAGTGGAGGATTCACCATACAGAGAGGAGGATGTGATGTGACTTTGTTATTATTCTCTGGGACAACTGGTAAATCACAATAAAACCCTATGGCTACGTATAAAGTAAAAACGGGAAATGCATATCACCCTCATTTCTGGCTTTGTTGGCGCTTTCTCCGGGCATTACGACTAAGCAAGTCTACGCCTGCGCCAAGGGTGCCCAGAAAGGGTTTGGCTATCGCATTAGGGACCAGCGGAATGTCCTCAGCCAACTCCAAGCCAAGCTTCCCCCAACCTTTAACATCCTCCTTCCTCCGCAACTTCTCTTCAGCATCCTTCCTTGCAATTCGCTCCGCGTTCAACTTCCTCTCGTACTCTTCCTCTAGACGCTTTCTCTCCAAAGCATCAAATTTATCCTCCATACCCTTCACGGCCGCTATCTGGGCATCCTTCTCCTGTCGCGCCTTCTGTTCTAGCTTCTGTCGAGCTTGCTTCTCGTTGTCCAAACCCATCGACAACTCTGCTTTCTCATTCTCTAGACGCTCCAGTTTGCGCTGCATATCAGCCGTTTCCTTCGCAAGCTGTTCCCTCATCTCGTCCCTACTTTCGATCATCAGCTGTAATTGTGCCTGCAGCTCTGATATCTCGGCCTTGTGCTGGATGATGAGCTGGTTTACTTCTGCACTACGCACAGACCCAGCTGTGGTATTTTCCAGAGCCTTTCCTTCCTCACGAATCTCCTTTGTGATCTGGACATTCGTAGGGACTAAGGTGAGAATATACTGTAGTACTTTCTGAGTACTGGGGATGGTTCTATCGTGTCGCATAAAAGTAGCACCCCCGTCAGCAAGCGGCTTGCAGAACTTGGACTTGAGCTCTTCTTCTCTCTTCTCGCCCATTGTCTGGGCGGATTTATCATCCCAGAATGTCGTCAAGACCACAACGTTCTTGTACGTTTCACTGCCACAGAGGCTCTTAAACATTTTCAAGTTGCGAACGCTCTGGCCACTGAATCTGGTACTGGCGATGCTGTGGATGTAGATGAGGCCGTTCAGTTTCCGCTTATTATCGTATCTGGTAAAGTAAGGTGAAATTAGAACAGAGAATAACAAAACTAAAAGAAAAACTTCTTCACTCGTCGAGCAAGAATCCAGTGATTTTTCTCAAGACCTCCGTGTCCGACATACCGTCCCTGGAGTCATCAAACCCAGGAGTGTCCACAAGGATGATTCTGTGTCCAGTCTGTTCGTCCTGGAAGGAGACCTGCTGGACATCGATAGTCTCAGATTCCAGACTATCGCCCGTCTTTACAGTCTGGTCTCCTGAGAGGAGTTTGATGAACTACGAGCCGGCAAACTATCTCAGTTATCTGCGGAGTGAAAGCGATTCGAGCGTACCGATGATTTGCCAGAACCGGTAGAGCCCATAACGCTGCGCAGCAGAAAATATTAGTGAAGTTAACCGACGCAAGGCTGCTACAATGACTGACGCTATAACGACATCGTCGTCTTCAGCAGAAGACTCGTGGCTCGAATCCGGGTCTTGATCGGGGTAATTATCAAAGTTTTCTTTATTACGGGGTCGACTAGCCATTGAAAGTTCAAGCCCTTCAAGTAGAGGATGTGCGATTTCTATCCAACTTGTTCCAAGTTTTAACTTATATCGCCGCTTTCTCACTGCAGGCTGGTTTCACACGCCTCACAGCATGTATTTCTCAAATTGAAGAGCGATAGAGGGAGCTTTCCGCTTGGTATAGGGCGTAAGTAATCCCCGACTCAGAGGATTTCTCACAATCCTCGATGCATCCTTAAGGATTGATTTTTTGAAGGTGAGTTTACTCCGATCTCTCAGGATCTTTGCCGAAGATAAATCTCCTAATTGTCGCTCTAGTGCTGGCGCTATTCATCTGTCAAAGGCGTTGTATTTGAATCACCGATATAGAGCTGTTTAGCCGCACCATACTGCAGCACAGAATTCCAGCTGTCAGGAGCTTTTTGGCAAGTCACTCCAAGCAAGGCGACTGGCAAATTCACCACATTCACATCGGCATTATAGCAAATGTACAGAATGTAATTGATTCCCTACATAAACGTAAGGGAAGAGGTAAATTTAAACCCAGTGGGCGACGAACTCAGATAAGCAGTAGAAATAAAGATCTCGTAGTTTAAAGATAGGAAAGAATGTAGTGGAACTTAGAAGGAATAAGGGAGTGCAAAGGGGACAGGAAAAGAATTGAGAAGACGCGGAGTACAATGAGAGTGACGGCACAGGGAACTAAAGGCAACGAATGGTATTCAGGTCAAACACGCAAGATCATAACGTTTCATGAGCGGTATCGGGTATGAATAGACTTTGCAAGCAAGCTGTCTTTCGAGTAAAATGATAATATGGATTGCTCCATGGTACCTTTTTGATCGCAATAAACACATTCACCCTTATTCCTTGTCAGACTTCCGCCGCTATTCTAAGAAAGGAAACCTCGTTTAGCCCATGCATTTGAACCAAGTCCCGACTTTCTTGCTGCGAGGACATAGGAGAAGAGTAAAATAGAAATGTGTGTACTGCACTGACTTTCTCCGCAGTTGTATCATTTTCAGTAGGTACATCGTATCCTAGCAAGCCCCGCCGGTGCTTTCGGTCGGGTTTGTTTGTCATTGCAGAGTATATATAGCATTTATATATCTACCGCTTGCCACCGCAATTCTTTTCTATCGAGAGGTAAGTAATGATGCCTGAGACTCACTTGGGCCCGACTAGTAGCAGTCCGGTGAAACAGAGACCGCAAGTATCTATCATGTACGTTCTCTTCTCCCTCCATTGATTATCACTTGGTAGGACGGCTTCTTAATCACCTGGTATATTGCAGCCTTTTGGGAGCGACAGGTACTGGAAAAACGACGGTATGTGTGCATAACTTGACCTCCCACCCCCTCGCAAGTATACGCACAGTCGCACTGATCTACGCACACATTTAGTTCACTAATCTAGCCGGAGGATCTAAATTCCTTGTCGGGGATGGCCTAGAGTCATGCACTAGCCAGGTCCAATTCCACACCTTCGACTTTCAGGGAACAGACGTCACACTCATTGATGTTCCTGGCTTTGACGATACGAGCAAGAGCGATATCGATGTGCTCAAGATTATATCTGATTTTCTTGTTGTGGAGTTAGCGTCTTTTTCTCAGTTATGACTTCAAGTCCGTTGCTGATCATTGATTATCAGATATAAAGCCAAACGACTGCTCACAGGCATCTTATATTTTCATCGAATTACCGATGTCAGGATGGGTGGAGCTTCCAAGCGAAATTACACCATGTTCCAAAAGCTCTGCGGTCCCGAGGCCTGTAAGAATGTCGCGATTGTTACCACTCGATGGGACGATCAAGACCTCGAGGTTTTACAGTCCCGATTGAATGAGTTAAAAACCAAACCGACCCTGTTCAAATCTACCCTTGACGGTGGAGGTGCAATTTTCAAACACGATGCTACTTCCCAATCAGCACATGCCATCCTTCAATATCTTCTGTCGCCGACGAGAGAGGCGGTCCCGCTGGCAATCCAGCGTCAAATGATCGACGAACAGAAAGAATTGGCAGAGACGGATGCTGGGGAGGAGCTTCATAGGGATATTATGAAGCAGATGGAGAAGCATCGAAAGGAAATGAAAGAGCTTATGGAACTAATGGAGGAGGCAAAGGAAGACGAAGACATGCAGGATTTGGAAAGGGAGTGTCAAGAACTTCGGGATCGTATGACCCATTGGCTTTCGGAATCTGAAAAGCTGAATCGCGCTGTTACATATATGCCAGAGGAGCGGCATCGACAGAAGGAGGAGAAAATTGCAGCGTGCGTCAATTCACCACCTGTCCCAGTCAGCTCCGCCGCACCTGACATTGACTTGCAACAAGCCTGGGTACCTCACCTGCAGACGCCAGACATGATGTCAAGTCGGGAGATTGAATTTGTTGGTGGAACTAATGATGAGGAACTGCGGGATCTTAAGACTCGTGTAGAGGCCCTCGAGGAGAAACTAGATGGTTATCCAGTTTACTTGATTTGGCTCGTAAATCGACTCCTCCAAATGATTAGGAGTATCAGGGAACGAGTATCTCTGTGATAGACCTTTAGAACCGATTTTAAGCAACTTTTTGTGTAATGATATAATTTTTCGGGCTTTTCAGTTGCTTTTCGCTATGCTATACAACTACACAATGTACCGATGCATACCTGTGAGTTGGCCAAAGTGGGCTATCACGCTTCAAGCGAGGCATTAGTATCGGTCCCATGCTTGGATTGATATTTCGTACCAAGAAATCACTTTCATTTACTAGCGGAAGCGACTATGTATATAAAATCTTACATACTGGCACTGGCCCATATCGAAATTGGGGGCCCCCAGTCATCAAGAGTGCAGTACACACATTTCTACTGTACTCTTCCCCTATGCCTATCAGCAAGAAATATGGGCCTCGACTCGGATGCGTGGCTTATTAGGTTCCTTCTTTAGGCTAACGGCGGAAACCTGAATAAGAATTGTTTATTGTGATTGAAGAGGTATAATGAGGCAATGTGTAGTCACTATATCTATCACCTGGCTTGCGAGACAACTTGCTTGCAAAGTCTATTCATACCCAATACCTCTCGTGAAACATTGCGATTTTGCGTATTCGACCTGAATACTATTATTGCCTGAGCGTGCGTCTTTCTCGTTACACGGCGTCTTCTCACTTTTTTGTTTCCTCCTTTCCTGTTCCCTTCGCATCATGTTCTCTTCTTCCTACTATCTTCCCCTACGATTTGTCCTCTCAATTGGCCTTTCTTCACTTCTACGGCTCAACTCATTTTACCCCCCATTGGTTTTGAATTCACTTCACGTCTATTGCATTTATGAAGGGCCCGAGTCAATCACTAACCATTCTGTCATGCCGGTGTGAATATGCATCCAAAACATTCTGAGACACCCGAGTGTGGGTCGCCGCGATGAATTGCGCGGCATTATACAAGGCCGGACAGAATCCAATGTCAAAGTCGCATATACTCAGATCGCAATGGATGCATAGGCCGGACATCTCCTGAGTAACAGGCTCTCGCAAGGTGCTCTCCATCATCTATGGCAGTGGAATCAAGCGAAATTTGCAGAAGGTATGACACCGATCGCATCAGCATCTGTACAAAGTTTTAGTGTCTAGATTATTAGATAGGGAACATGCAGCTTTGAGTGACTTGTCAAAAAGCTGACAGCTGGAATTCTGTGCTGCAGGGCGGTGGCTAACGAAGTGCTGATCAGTGATTCAAATACAACACCTTTGACAGATGAATGAGAGCTACAATAAGGAGATTTATCTTCGGCAAAGATCCTGATTCAAAAAATCTGTCCTGAAGGATGCATCGAGGATCGTGAGACATCCTTTGACTCGGGGATTACTTACACCCTATAACAAGCGGGAATCTCTCTCTATCACTCTTCAATTTGAGAAAAACATGCTGTGAGGCGTGTGAAACCAGTCCACAGTAAGGAAGCGGCATATAGGTTCGAACTTGCGACAAGTTGGATAGAAATTGCGAGGATAACGGACTCGAAAGGTTCATTCATATCTGCAAAATTCCGAGTTCGAAACTCCGAGTGCAAATCTGCGATTCATTCTCTAGAAGGTCGTGAATGAGACAACGAGCTGGTCAAATTTATTCAAACATGCTCAAAGCGATCTAACTTCCTAAATAGCATTCTCTATTGGCAAATTACATAGATATAAGCCTGGACGCAATTTGGACTTCCACGGACCACGTTCAGAACTCGAAAGAATCGGCCTGAGCTCTATCATGGACACACCTCGTACTAAACCTAGCTCAGATTCAGATTCTGAGGTTTCCAATGCGACCCAAAATGACGACGTGATTATATGGTGAGTGAGCAACTATCGTCTCGAAATCAGTATATCACTCAGCTCTGTCGCAGTGTCATGGGCTGTACTGGGACAGGAAAATCACTCGTGAGCTCTCTTTCCGCAATCTTATCTTTATATACCAGCCTACAACTTAAATATCTGTGCAGTTTATCAAGCTCCTCACCAAGGACACAAGTGTCAAAGTTAGTGACAGTCTTGAGTCTGAAACTAGCGAAGTTCAACTTGTACGCTTTGTCGATCGTACCAGCGGACGAACGGTGGCACTCGTCGATACTCCTGGCTTTGATGATTCACGCAAGGGCATCACCGATACCGTTGTTTTGAAGAAAATCACTAGCTTTTTGCTTAAACAGTCAGTTCATCATCAAAATCCTAGCTTAATTCTTTTGATACAAGCCTTACCTTGTCACCAGATACGACGGCAAGCGGAAGCTCAATGGTCTTGTGTACCTCCACAGGATAACTGACACGAGGTTCGGAGGCCAGTCGAAAATCAATCTCAGAATGTTTCAAAATCTATGTGGACCGGAGGCGTACAAAAATGTTGTAGTTTTGACCACATTCTGGGACCAAATCAGCAGTCCTGAAGTAGGCGACAAGCGGGAAATGGAGTTGAAGGACAACTTCTTAAATGGCCTCTTTGGAGGAGGTGCTACGTTCATGCGACACAACCGGACCGTGGAAAGAGCACAGAGAGTGCTTAGGCATGTTCTCACATTTGTTCCTACCGATATTCAGATTGTGAAGGAGATTCGAGAAGAAGGCAAAAGTCTTGAAGAGACAGCTGCCGGGTCTGTTCATGGGGCGGAGGTTGAGCGTCTCATCGCTAAACACAGGCAAGAAATAGAAAAAATTCGGGAGGAGATGAACAGGGTGAAAGAAGACACTGCGTCAATGAAACGGGACCTCGAGGAGTTACGAGATGAACACATGAAAAAGATAGCCCAACTGGAGAGCGAGCGGGTAGATTTGAAGAATGGCCTGGAAGAGGAAACCAGGAACCGAGAGGTGTTGCCAGCAGAAGCTGAAAAGGAGAAATCTCATCACCGACAGTGGCTGCTGCAACGCGAATCATCGCTACCTGTTACCCCGACAAGGGGCCGAGGATACGATGTGCAGCCTCTTCAGCGCTCGCAAACTGAGGCTCATCTAGACTTCCCTCCCCCGTATGAGGAAGTTTTATCTGGTAAGTTGTGAATCACAAGGGATTTTGAGTTTGCTAACAAAAGTATTTAGCACAAGAGTTACCTGGCGGCGCATTTCGGTTTGCATACTCGGAGCATTACCCTCCCTACCTGAAAACTATCCCAAAACAGTACAGGACCGATATCCTGGATATATTTGACTTCAAATCCCTTCTCCAGACTACTGTGGCTACATTCAAGTTGCCGGATCTCACTAGATTGGCTGACTCGTCGATAGTTGAGACCGTGAGAGATCTCGTCGAACGTAATCATAAACTTCACTACAAAGTACGGTCAGAAACTCGCAACGGACCCATTTCTCAATTAACTTTGGGCATGTATTTCAGCAAGAACATCGGTCATCGCGATGACTGGTATTCGGATGCTGCGTTCGGTCAGCAACAGTTCACTGGGACCAACCCCACTACCATCACTCTTGCATCCTCTCGGTGGATCGAGGATTTTGGGACGGCCGCGCATTCCCAGGGCCGTGGAGACATGGTGAAACTCCTCAATTCGGATCCCGAAAACCTTTTTGTACAAAACCACAGTGACTTCCGCTCCATAGTAGGCCTCCCTCCGAACGCCGAAATCAGCTGCGATGGTCGCTATGGTTGTTCCTCCATTACGCTTTTCCACCTTGAATCTCAAGGAAAATTGCATCCCCTCGCCATAATTTTGGACTATAAAGGCAGCACGGAGGAATCTGTTGTCATCTTCAATCGCCGTACCACGGCAGATACTCCTGGTGATGAAGCAGCAGACTGGCCCTGGCGATATGCAAAGATGTGTGCTCAGGTATCCGATTGGTTCCGCCACGAACTTGTCGTCCACCTTGTCTATACCCATCTTGTTGAGGAGGTACTTATAGTGGCAGCCAATCGTACCCTCCCTCCGTCCCACATAGTGCTCAAACTCCTCGAGCCCCATTGGAAGACTACACTTTCCCTGAACGAGGCGGCTCGCAGCACTCTTGTGCCTAAAATCATTAATGAGATGACAGCTTTTAAGGACCCAGAAACATATGCTTTCATCAAGGATGCATATCAGCGCTTTGACTGGGTGGGTTCATACGTACCCAACGATCTACGCAGACGCGGCTTTCCAGTTGAGAAATTGAACGATGTCAAATACCACAACTACGGCTATGCGCGCAATATCGCGCGCATGTGGGAGATTCTGCGAAAGTTCGTTGGAACGGTTCTTACCAAAACATATGTTGGGGGCGATGCTCAAGTGGCAGCCGACCTGTCCATTGCCTCTTTTTGTCGTCAAGTCCGTTCTATTGATGGAGGCCAGTTGGGCACCTTTCCTTCTATCAAGACTCTCGACGAGTTGATCGACTTCGTCACCATGTGCATCCACATTGCCTCTCCCCAACACACTGCTGTCAATTATCTACAGCAATATTATCAGACATTCGTACCTAATAAACCTTCCGCGCTCTTCCGTCCACTTCCTCAGTCTTTGGCTGAACTTCAGGGATATAGGGAAAAAGATATCTTGGATGCACTTCCGAGCCATCGATCGCGAGACTGGCTGCTTATGGCGCAAGTTCCGTATCTATTGTCAATGGAGGTAGCTGAGGATAGTACGATCCTCCATTACGCTGCTACAACTATCAATTCGAATTCCACTCCACGAGTCATTCGTGAAGCAGCCGAGGCGTTCAAGTATGATCTCCAGGTCTTTGCTCAGACTGTTTCGCAATATAGCGAGGAACTGGATGATCAGCAAACGCCATATCTCGTTCTAGATCCTTATAGAACAGCGATATCGATCCTTATCTGATTAGCTACCTGCTTCCAGTGATTGTTTCTTTCATCTCGTACTGACCGACTCGAATTAAGACCTGTGTTTGTTTCCTGCTGAACGATGTGACTATATTTAGCACGAGCCGAATCTAGCCTATGTGCGTTGAAGTCAATTCAGACCAGATGGGTTTCGTCAGAATTATGTAGCAGAATTGTCATTGTAGCTGCCTACCTGTGTAGACTCGTCCCCATTCGCTAATTGCCGTAGCAACGGTGCGAATCTGCGATGTGTTCAACGACGCCGGGCTGGGACCGAGTCTGCTAGCGTAGTCTGTCAATTTTAGACTATTCCCATTGTCTATTGCTTGCATGGTGATCCAATTTTCGGACTTATGGCGTATGTTTGTGGAGAATTCCGGTTTTTCAACTGTTTGAGTTTGGTCCAGGTTAAGTCAAAACCAGGTTTGACTCAACTTTACTGAAGTTAGTCAAGCCCTTAGCTAATCACATGACGCAAAATCCGCTTGCTCGCATCTTTCTCAGTTTCTCAGGCACTACCAACCCACTATGCTACGTCTAGGCCATTTTCGTTCGCTTCAACTCATTGGCAAACTCCAGGCAGCTGTGCTCTGATACTGTGTTCGACACGACTCATATATATTGCTTGTACGGGGGATAGTCGAGCTTTGGTCGAGCTATAGCGGGCTGTCAGAGGATAGAAAGGAAACTTGAGAATGTGGATTTGTTCAGTGAGGATCAGACTGCAAGTAATCCAAAGTCGAATTCTAGGTGAAACGCATCATGCTGTTCTCATTACCCCGAATAAGTTACGCTCAGAGCACTTAAAAAGTGAAGCGGAGGAAGAGTGCTAGGAGGGCTGGAGTGTTCTAGAGCTTTCGGAGATGCACAATATAAATGGCCGCTAGGAATGCAGGGACTGTACGTTTATTGCAAATTCAAACCGACACATTTTCAGCTAGAAGTTGCAGGTTAAAATGGTGGGCAGTGGCACGTTCCTGGGGAACCTGCAAGAACATTCAAAACGCCACCGTATGCCCTCGATATACAGAGGCCAATGCTCGTCACCTGCTACTCCACA
This sequence comes from Collybiopsis luxurians FD-317 M1, assembly GCA_000827265.1. Taxonomy (NCBI): domain Eukaryota; kingdom Fungi; phylum Basidiomycota; class Agaricomycetes; order Agaricales; family Omphalotaceae; genus Collybiopsis; species Collybiopsis luxurians. The sequence continues at coordinate 278,118 of KN834792.1, read as the reverse complement.
GTTATGTTACCGCACGGCTAGTCGTCACACACCGTAAACTCTCCTTCGATAATCCTTCATTATTACAATTCCTACTAATGGCTACTGACGGACTTTGGGACGTTTTGATGAATGCGAAATTTTTGTAACATTTGAATCTGTCTTACTGTTTCAGTTTCTTCTCAGTCCTGAAGTTGTTGTTAGCCTCGTCGGCGGTCATCTTGCTGGCCTCAAAGGCTCCGTACCAAAAGACAACTCAACCAACCTTGTTCCTTCATCCATAGTCAACGCCGGCGTCGATGGAAAAGCTGGAAAGCAACTCGCCAGATGAATAAAACAGGGTTCTTGGGCTTTTGTCGATGACAATGTCAGCACGCATTTGATAAGAAATGCTCTCGGCAGTGGAGATGAGAGGGATTTCAGGCAGATGATAGTATAACGCCTGAGATGTCGAGGCGGTACAGGGACGATATTACGATTACAGTAGTCTGGTGGGAGGCAGGGAAAGAGGGAGAGATAAATTCTACGGAAATTATGGTTAAATTCAATCTGTGACTCTAGTCTGTTGGGACTGCGTCCATTCTTATAATATTAGTCGTCGAACGATCGGCTTGCCTTTCAGAGCGGTTAGAGCGGACGAGTTCTACATTCTGAAGAGGACTTCGGCGGGTTTGACACCTGAATGACTTTGTGGTGGATGTAGATGCATCTCGTGTTTTGCTTTTTATCTTTTTATCTTTTGTTCTGAGCATACAGCTACATGGGACACCCTCAAATGCAGCCGACTGCCTTTTCCTAATGACCTCATAGTAGAGATCTAATTCCGATGTATGATTTTAGAAAATACTCAAGTAGTACGTACTGTGGCCCTATAAATGTAGCACGCGTATCTCTACGTATCCATACATTATCTTTGGCACCATGGTTTCACATAAAATCTAAGACGTTGCCAACTAGGTGGTTTGGCCACAAACTCGGAGGTCCTTTCCTAGTTTAAAAAAGGATATGTCTCTACCGAGCTTCCGGCGGTGTCGAAGGTGGACGGCGCACCATCAGCATTGAATGGATCACTGTCCACTGGTCTGCTACGAGTACAGTTGAGTCACCGACCTTTACGGCTACGCTTGTGCTATGACTCCGCCTCTATCGTAAGCAGAACAACTAATGACAATGGCAATGCCATGTTGAGGCTCATGCGAGACCACCGGGGGTTGGTTGAGCCGGGAAGCGCGGTCAAGACAATTGATTCGCGTGAGGTTCTTTTCAAGTATAAATACCTCTTGCAGTCCAAAAAGGATATTCCTCTACCGAGCTTCCGGCGGTGCCGGAAAAGTACTCTAGAATCCCAATCGATTGATTCGCGTGAGGTTCTTTTCAGGTATAAATGCAAGTCGAGAGAAAAGTCCCTGTTCATCGACAACACATCTCCACTAGCCATCCATCATAATGCTCCTCCAAGTACTCGCATTTATTATTGTGTCTTATGTTGCGAGTCTGGTAATTTACCGAGCCTTCTTCCACCCACTTCACAAATATCCGGGACCAATCCTCGCGGCATTGACCGAAGGATACGAAGCGTATTACAATATTGTCAAGCAAGGAGGCTTCCTCGACGAGATTGAACGACTTCATAAGGTCCACGGTGAGTCCTTTTCCATTGAATTCGCAGCCAACTTTACAACTTGGACTGACCTTGCCTCGAAATCAACCTTGTAGGCCCTGTAGTCAGAGTCGGTCCCAATGCAGTACGTCCTCAAGATATTAATATCACCTTAGCAACTTCTCATTGTATCGTCAGCTGCATTTCAAAGACAGAAAGGCTTATCATGACATTTACACGCACGGGTGGAAGTTGATCAAAGAACCGGTATTCCATCACAATCTCATGGCACATTGCCGAGAATCCTCCATCGCCTTCACCGATCCCCAGGACGCGAAGAACAGAAGAAGCTTGATAGCCCCGTTATTTTCTCGCAAAGCAGTGATATCACTTGAGTATACAATCCAGACAAAGGTAAATTAAATATTCTATTGCCGGAGAGTCTAGCATACTCATTCATGAGAGCTAGATTGACAAGCTCATAGCACTGCTTAAGGAGAACCACAGCTCGCCCAGTTCGAGCGCAGACTTAGCTGACGCATATCAATCTCTAACCGTCGACATCATTACCTCCTACTGTTTCGCCGAATGTATCGATGCACTCGACGTTCCAGATTTCTCTCACCCTTCAGTGCAGGGGCAGCACGACATCGTAAAAGGGCTATGGCTCCAAAGACATTTCCCTTTCCTCACAGATTCTGTGAAGCGTGTTCCAGAAAAGCTTATTTCAAGGCTCTCTCCTCAATTCAGAAGTTATATGGAGACGAAAATTCGATTTGAGCGTCAGATCGACGGATTCATTGGCAACCCTGAATCGCTCTCTATCGCTGAACACGAAACGATCTATCACCATCTTTTAGCACCAAAATCACAAGACCGCCCGTCGAGGAGATCACTTGTAGACGAAGCCTTCACTCTTGTCGGAGCTGGATCGGATACTACAAGTCAGCCCCGCTTCATTTGTTTCTCTCCGCCCACGAACTAACAGTGCTCTAATCTAGGCAAAGCGTGCACTGTCGGGACGTTCTACTTTCTGAAGTACGAATCTATTCGCAAGAGGATACTGCAGGAACTTTACGAGGTGTGGCCCGATACAGATAGGCCCATCAGTTTCGTGGCATTGGAGAAGTTACCATATTTGGTTCGTGACAGCCAGCTTTGACCGATTTCAAATTCACAACGCTTACGGACATTACGTAGACTGCATTCATCAAAGAGACTCTACGATTCGCGCCCGGAATCATTCATCCTCTTCCACGCCTGACTGATAATACAACAACTACTATAGGTGGTTGGGTAGTTCCTCCCGAGGTGTGTGAAATTGGAAGAACGATTTGGCCCGGCTTCCTCTGATCAGAACTCCTCAGACCTGTGTGGCGATGAGCGTGCTCTTCATGCACATGAACTCAGATATTTACACTGACCCGCGCACCTTCGATCCCGATCGATGGCTTGCTGAGGATACCAGCGAAATGATGGAAGACCTCGTTCCATTCAGCAAAGGACCTCGAATTTGTTTGGGTTTAAAGTAGGTATCCGATCCTTGATACTTACAAGCTCCAATAAATCCAAACTCACATTGTATGTTCAGCTTAGCTTGGTGTGAACTATATCTCATTTTTGCCAACATCTTTCGAAAACTTGACCTCAAGCTTCTTGTTACTGAGGATACGTATGTTTTCTACTTATGACTCTGGCCGCCTCTGACCGCTCTTCCCTTAGAATTGAAGATTATGGAAGGGATCATGTTGATTCATTCGAACCTACTTGGAAGAAAGGATACCGGGTCTTTGTTGACAAAGCGAAGGGATAATACTTAGACATTTAGAAGCGAGACTCAGCAGGCGTTGCGTGTGCATGTCCGTATAAACATGACCAAGTATCTGGGTCAGGACCCACAGTGGAATTTCCTGTACCGCTTGATTTTCGTACTCTTACGAATAACATAGTGGCCGGATGATCGGCCTGCGATTCTGAGCAGCTGTAGCGGACTTGAACTCTCCATTCTGGAGAAAACTTAAGTCTTCCGAGTCGCACTAATATCTTAGATCACTTTGTGGCGCAAATAGATGCATCTCACGCGCTGTTTTATTTCTTTCGCTTCAAGATTTCCAATATGACGATGCCGCGTTCGCCCGCTTTGATTCTTTATACCACCCTATTGGTTATCGTGGGATATGCGTCAAATTAGGCGACGGGGCTGCTGCCTTTTCGCCTGGTTATTACTGCATCTCTCCCAGGTAGCCAATTCGAATTTCGTCCCCCTCATTGCGCGCTATTTGATGGGCATGGGGTGTCTTTCTGGACTTGGGTTCTGCCAGTCGCAGACTTTGGAAACATGGTTGGTCCACAGCTTGTTCATCTCTCTCCGAAGAATAAAATCAATGCTGGCGGTTCGACCTCTCTAGAGGAGCTACCCAAACCGTATAAAGCTCTTAGATTCGCACACGACGTACTATCTCGAATTACCCCTACTGCTCAGCGCTCAGCAGTTCAGCTTCGACTCGGCTTCGATGGCCCTTTTATCCCTGACATTTGCTCCCGTTTCTTCTTTCCGCTTCAGAGAGTAGGCTCGTACCCAGCCTGTCTATAAAGGCCGGTCTAATGAGAGCCTGTCGATGGACAGGTTAGGAGATCTTGGAATTGTTTGGGTGGACGTGCATGGAGTTTAAGATTTGGACACTTGACAGCTGTCGGCTCGTTGGCACTTCCACTGAATCCACAAAACGCACTAAACAAAACGCTTGCGAGATCTTCATTTACAGAAAAATTTATGCTGTAATACCAATATTTGTAACATTTCAGTACATATTTCACTGTCTCCAAAGCTGGCTGTTTGATAAGTAGTAGGTCCGGACGCGAAATTCAAACTCTGTGCACACCCATCCAAATAGTTCCAAGATCTCCCAGCCTGTCTATTGACAGGCCCTCACTAGACAGGCCTTCATAGACAGGCTGGGTACGAGCCTATTCACGGAGTATATTGCTTTCCCTGTCATGTTGCCTGAGCAGACAGTTTCGCCACCCAACCTGGCACATGAACCGAAAATCACCGTATAGATGGAAAATTCGAGCAGAAATATGAAGACCTCCAATATAGCCTTTCGGATGACCTAAGTACTTAGAATAAGTAGTAGTTGGAGATCTGATCCCAAGGTACTTTCCATATTTATCTCAATATGGCTAGTTAGCATTTGCGCACACTAGTACCTATGCGTGTGACTAGCATTTTCAGTAAAAGCCGTCTTTGCCTTGAGAACATCACTACGTGGTGACATTTAATATTTCGGATTTTCAAAGTGACTCGCTGGTGAGGTAGTTTGGCCACAGCCTTGGAGGTCCGTTTCTAGCCTAAAAAGGAAAATCCCTCTACTGAATTTCTAGCGATACCAAAAAATCTACATTTCGAATTAACTAATTCTCTGAGGTTCTTTTTTGAGTATAAATACAAGCTCCCGTTCATCGACAAATACAGCTTAACCAACCATCCTGTACAATGTTTTTCTACTTACTCGCATCTATTGTTGTATCTTACGTCGGGGGTCTGGTAATTTACCGAGCCTTCTTCCATCCACTCTGTAAATACCCTGGACCAATCTTGGCTGCTTTGACCGAAGGATATGAGGCATATTATAATATTGTTAAGGAAGGAAGCTTTCTTAACGAAATTGAACGACTCCATGAAGTGTACGGTGAATCTATTGTCGTTAAATTTCGAGCCAATTTTACAACGTGGACTGACACGATTGCCTTGACATCAACCCCGTAGGTCCTGTAGTCAGAGTCGGTCCCAACGCGGTAGGCTCTCAACATGTTGTATGTCTCTTTGACAGCTCATTCAAATTGTACTACTAGCTACATTTCAATGACAGAAAGGCTTATCATGATATCTACACGCACGGGTCAAAATTGATCAAAGAACCTGTCTTCTATCATCATCTTACGGCCCACTGTCGAGAATCTTCTGTCGGCTTCATAGATCCCCAAGAAGCAAAAAACAGAAGAGGCTTGATCGCCCCGTTATTTTCTCGTAAAGCAGTGGCGTCACTCGAGTATACGATTCAAACCAAGGTGAGTTCAGGATTCCATTGCAGTGGTTCGACGTACTCATTCGAGAACCAGATTGACAAGCTCGTAGCATTACTCGAAGAGAAATACAACTCTCCCACTTCGAGCGTAGACTTGTCTGACGCATATCAATCTCTAACCGTTGACATTATCACCTCCTACTGTTTCGCCGAATGTACTAATGCACTCGACATCCCGGGTTTCACTCACTTTTTGGTGCAGGGTCAGCGCAACATCATAAAAGGTTTATGGCTTCAAATACATTTCCCTTTCCTCACAAATTCTGTGAAGCGTGCTCCAGAAAAGCTCATCCTAAGGCTTTCTCCCCAATTTAGAGGTTATGTGGAAATGAAAACCCGGTTTGAGCGTCAGATCGACAGACTCATTCGCAACCCTGAATCGCTCTCTATTGCTGAACACGAAACGATCTATCACCATCTTTTAGCACCAAAGTCACAAGACCGCCCGTCAAGGAGATCGCTTGTAGACGAGGCCTTCACCCTTGTCGGAGCTGGATCGGATACTACGAGTCAGCCCCCATTCATTCGTTTCTCTCCGCTTATGAACTGACAGCGCCCTAATCTAGGCAGAGCGTGCACTGTCGGGACGTTCTACTTTCTGAAGTACGAATCTATTCGCAAGAGGATACTGCAGGAACTTTACGTGGTGTGGCCTGACAAAGATAGGTCCATCAGTTTCGTGGCATTGGAGAAGTTACCATATTTGGTTTGTGACAGCCAGCTTTGACCGATTTCAAATTCACAACACTGATGGACGTGCTATTGCGTAGACTGCGTTCATCAAGGAAGCTCTACGATTTGCACCGGGAATCATTCATCCTCTTCCACGCCAGACCGGTGATACAACGAGTACTATAGGTAGATGGGCAGTTCCTCCAAGGGTGAGTGGAATGATTGGAAGGATGATTTGATCCGGCTTCCTCCGATCCGTCCTTAGACCTCTGTGGAGATGGGCGTGCTCTTCATGCACATGAACCCAGATATCTACCCTGACCCACGCACCTTCAATCCTGATCGATGGCTCGCTGAGGATACCGGCAAAATGATGGAAGACCTCGTTCCATTCAGCAAGGGACCGCGAATTTGTTTGGGCGTAAAGTGGGTATTCAATCTCTAATACTTGCGAAGTCAAGGAGTCCCAAGCTTACCATGCATATTCAGCTTAGCTTGGTGTGAACTATATCTCATTTTTGCCAACATCTTTCGAAAACTTGACCTTAAGCTTCTTGTGACTGAGGACACGTATGTTTTCTACAGCCAACTCTGGCCGCCTCTAACCACTCTTTTCCTAGAATTGAAGATTATGGAAAGGATCACATTGATTCCTTCCAGCCACTTTGGAAGAAAGGATATCGAGCTTTCGTTGATAAACCGCGACGGGGATAATACCCTGACACCTGAGCAGTAGAGGGCACTACTCTTGGTCTGCTACTGTAGTTGACACATTCCCCAGAGGTGTAAGACTAAATGTTCCAGGAAGTCCCTTTTTTAATTGATTATCGCATGTAGCGACGTATGATACTTTACATGATTCTCAATGTAAGCAAGCAAGTAACCCATTGTCAAACCATAGGTCTCATCGTCCCACAAGGCGAATCTCCGCCCAACGTAAAATAGGATATGACACACCAGCGAATGCTGCCGCGAGCTATAGATAAATGTACCTCCATCAACAAACTGTACCCATGAAATCTTCGGAAATACGCACCTCAAAGCCAAGATCGCCGCCGAATTCAGGATTCCCGGCATGTTTACCGATCGGTCCGATGTACCAAACCTAAAAGCCAATTCCATATTCGTATTAGAGGTTAGGGGATTTAGAAACGGACCTCAGCCATTCCGACTACTGCACCAGCAATACCGCAGCATCCAGCGAGTATGCCCGCGACACCCAGTGGAAGCCTTGACATTGTTAGCACAGAATGAACCGCAGAACATTAATACACCCTCACTTGCTAGGGGAATCCCAATCGTCCAAATTATAACCTCCAAGGACTCCACCTTTACGTCGGAAAATGAAATGTTCCTCAAGGGTTATGACCATGAAGAATGCAGTCCAATAACTGAGAATAGACAAAAAGTTTGACAGAATGTCCGAGAAATGTTCACGTCCTACGATCTTTTCCAAAGATGAATTGATAAGACATCGAGATTTCTTTTTAGCGGAAATGGAAAGCGGGAACTTACTCCGGCAACAGTATACGCGGCAAAACCCACTAGAGTCCAAAACATCCGGGGTACGATAGCAAAGGGACGTCCCAAGGCTTGAATGGAGATACCGGCTGAATAAGTGTTGACCATGTTATTTGCACTATATCCGATGTCAAGGTACTTTCTCCTTGGGATAGTAAAAGAAACCCACATGACCGACAAAGCTAAAACGACTAGCAAAAACTTCCCAAATCCGCCCCATGGGGTCAATGTTTGTGCAATAAGACCTCCCATGCTTCCATCTGCGTAGGCGGCGACATAAGCCGGATCCGTAATGGTCATCAGAGCAGCGCCTAGGATCGAAATGAAGCAGATCGGGAGATATAGTCCAAAAAACGTCATGAAAAAGACGGCCCATGCCGAGGTGTTGGCTGGTAGTTTACAGTTGTAGTCTGCCGCCACTGGTGCCCACTATTTAGTAAAAAGAATGAAAAAGAATGTATGATGAGATGTCAAAAAGTCAGTAGAGAGCGCAATGAATTGTTCCTGACCCCGGTGAACGATCCAAAGACAATTCCTCCAAAACTCAATATATCACCAGCCAAAAACCGACCTGCTGGATCCTCCAAGGCTTTTTGGGCGGTGGGATGGTACCCAGCTTTACCGCCTAGCCCATATAGAAAGAGCATGACGAGTAAAATTGGGGCCCATACGTATCTCTCGTAACGATGGAGGAGTTCATAGCCGACGAAACAAGGAATGACGCTGAGGACGGCAACGATAGCCACCCCACCTTCTAGACTGAGCGTATCTGGCCGGACCGCCGCAAGAGTTTGACCGCCGAGAATGACACAAGTTACAGCGAAACCAAGCCTTGACAGAAAAAGCTAACTGTCAAACGAATGACCGGAAGGACAAAAAAGGCACGTACTGTGTCAAGATATTTAATATGGAATAGAGGATTCCTCCAACATATCCCGAACTGAATCTGGCAATGACCATGGTTCGTAAGCCGGTTTTAGGTCCTAGAGTGGCGATTGCGGAGGTAAAGGCTGCCCCGAGAGCTCCAAAACAAAAGATAGTAGCGCAGGCATTGCTACAAACGTATGAGAACAGGATGACCGGAGTCGGGTTCACACACATACCCAAAGCTCAGTGTAAAGAATGCTTGAGCAAGAGCACCTAAAATCACAGAAAAGACGGTGAAGACGTAGCACCATGTGGCGCGAGGGAAGACATGTACCTATTGGAACAGTTGTCAATACACAGTTGACAGACCTGTTGATCGTCGGGAACTTGTAAATATTGAAAGAAGCAAGGGAAGGCATACCACCACATGAACAAGCTAAGAAAAAGCAAATACACATGCGACACTCGATTAGCCCGAATAGCAGGGAGTCGGTAACGACTTACTTATTCCAGAACATTTTGGGATTTCGTTCGTTCTCCAGGACTCGTTCTACACCGCGTGCTTCAACGCCATAGTCAAAGAGCTTCTCCATGATTGGGGCGAATGCTCCGAAGCGTTCAGCAGCCTGTTTGTTCACGTTCCGCTCGCCCACCTTTTCCTGTCCTTCCGCCACATCTTGGGAGGAAGGAGAGTAGTATCCCTTTTCCGAGTCGGCATCAGCAGACATTGTACGAGAGGATTTTCAGTGGGAGACAGACTCTGGACTAGTGGGAGTCCTGGAGATTATGATGAAGCGGAGGGGGCATTATATACCGGGTCCACAAGGTTCCACATAAGGCTACAGATACGTCCATGTGCAGATCCGTTTTATGAACTGATCTATATACCACGTGGGAATATCTTAAAAATTTTATCGGAACACTCATGTCACCCTCTATATCCGCTGCTCAGCTTCAGGCTCTTCAAGATTCCCTGTTAAATTCCTCTGGAAATGTCCCTCTGCACGATAGATTCAGGTCTCTTTTCACTCTCAAGTCTCTCAAGAACGAAGACGCGATAAAAATCATCTCAAAAGGTATCACTATCCTCTTAAATCTTTATCATTCTCATGAATACAATCCAGGCTTTCAGGATCCATCTGCTCTACTCAAACATGAGCTAGCCTATTGCCTAGGCCAGATCAAAAACACTTCTGCCCTTCCTGTACTCGAATCCGTCCTGCGAAATCCGTCCGAAGACCCAATGGTCCGGCATGAGGTGTGTGCGGTCGAACATCGTATCAGTTCGGCAGTGATGATAACTGTGAAAGATACTCTAGGCAGCCGAAGCCATGGGCGCCATATCCGCATCACATTCTATCCCCATTCTCAAGGAATATCTATCAGATCCAGATAGATCGGTTCGTGAAACTTGCGAAATTGCCATTGCGAAAATCGAATGGGACAAAACCGAAGAAGGCGCAAAGAATGATGAAACGTTGAAGAACGAAACTCATATACCGTGCGTCTCATACACCCACACAACGATCCTTTCGTTAACCTTTCGCTTCCAGCCTGTATACATCCATTGACCCTGCTCCAGCCACTTCAGGACTTCTAGCAGGCGCACCCAGACCCGGCGACGTTTCCCAAACAGACATTGATGAACTTCGAGATCAGTTACTTGACAAGAAGCGATCACTTTTTGAGCGTTACCGAGCAATGTTTGCCCTCCGAAATATCGGCTCTCCAGCTGCTGTCGATGCCCTAGCTGCTGGCTTTTCAGATGACAGTGCCTTGTTCAAGTGAGTGAGGTCATATCAAGCATCAAACTTTAAACTTTTCTTTGCCCTTTCCAGGCATGAAATTGCTTTCGTCTTTGGCCAACTTCTCTCACCCCACTCGGTACCCTGCCTCGTACAAATCCTTCAAAACGGCAGCGAATCTGATATGGTTCGACATGAAGCTGCCGAAGCTCTTGGTGGAATAGCCACACCAGAAGTTTTGCCCCATCTCAAAGAATGGGTTGAACGCGAAGATGCTCCCGTCGTAGTTCGAGAGAGCTGTCAAGTTGCACTTGATATGTGGGAGGTAAGCCGATATCACTTTCATTTACCTTAAGACGGCTGATTATATCTTTTGTTAGTACGAAAACTCGGGTGATTTCCAGTACGCTAATGGTTTAGAAACCCCAGAGGCGATCACCGTCGCTTGACACTTATTATTCGTTTTATGTATATAATGTATCTACTACTCTTATGTACATGTACAGACTCTGTTCAGCTGTTATGCGATAAATCGGGTAAGAAGCAAGCCATTCTTAATGATCTCGTCCTTATGGTCTCGTTCTATTTCTTCCAAGTCCCAGTTTGCCGAAATAAATCTGGGAAGGTACAGATTGTCAAATTTTCTATCAGAAAACGAGGACAGCGGACTTCTACGAGTACATACCTTCCCGACAGCCAGTCAAACCTGCCACTCCCATCCGTTAACTTTAGGATTGCCGCCGCAGGAAGCTGTATTGTGTCAATCATGTATTGTTTCAATGCTTCCTGACCGCTGGCCAAAGATCCCTCGGTTTGAATCGTTCCTGGATGGAACGCGAGAGACTTGACTGTGGGGTGTTCTACAATTCAATTCAAGATGTTAGTTGCCGCTCACTCGTCGGTATCGAAAGCCTCCGAGCATAACCTACCTACGGCAGCGTATTCGATGAACCTATTCAGCGCTACCTTGGATGCTGCGTAGGCACTTGCGAATGGAAGACCCCGCTGGGGAACCATCGAAGACATGGCAATGAAAAATCCGTTCGTCTTTACCAGGTGCGGGAAGACGTAACTTTACGGGAAAAATTTATCGAGAGACATACAATTATTCGAGGAATAAAAAACTCACTGAGCAACGTTATAGACACCTCGAAGATTCACTTCCAAGACTTTCCACCAGTCATTGATTGGATCGTTCTCGGGAAAAGCTTATCGTAGCAAAAGAAAAAAGAAGTAGGTTCAGACCCTCGACGCTGTTAATCTGAAGACTCACACTTCGTCCAAGGCCCAGTGATACCCGAGTTCGCGATAACGATATCAAGTTTCCCGTACTTTTCAATAACCTTTCCAACAACTCCTTCAATCGCCTTGGTGTCCACAACGTCCGCAGCCACAGCCAGCACCTCCGTGCCCGAGATATCAGAAACTATCCGAGCCTTAGCTTCGTCAAGTGTATCTTGCGATCTCGACACGATTGCGAGTTTGGCTCCCGCACGGGCGTAAAAGGTAGCTATGGATAGACCTATACCCTTGGAAGCTCCGATGACGAGGACAATTTTGTTGCGAAAGGCGGTGGAGGTGCTGGAGAAGTAGAGTTCGGGTGATATTGCGTCATAAATACTGGAGCAATGAAATGAGCGAGCGTTAATTCCTAACTTTGATTGCACTTACTCGTGGTGTGCAGTTACAGGAAGGTTTCTGAACGGGGACGATAGCTGGGATGTCATATCTGTGTTGGTATTCAAGGTTGTTTGCGGGAGCTATCAAGATATCGATGGGTGGTTGACTGGTCAATTTTTTTCTCGAGTGTCTGATAGCGGTATAATATAAGTCTTTGCGTTTCTGCTGACTCATTAGAGTCTTTGTAATGACCGAGTATGAGTGGGATTTCAATAGCAACCCGTTTTGAATAATTCGTCCAACTTGAGACTTCGCTATCCCCGAATGTTCCCAGTAAACTCAAACTCTATGAGTAATTGACGCGATCCAACACGTGATAATCGCGCGACGCGTTCAAGGGTGACGCGCACGTTGAGTCGTCAATTGACGACAAGGGCGATTACAGCGTAGAGCCTGAGCATGCCCAGCTGGGCAATATCTCTGCTGCACGGTAACAAGTAGGTCTTTTCTACTGATACCATTCTTTCAGTCTCGTTAAAGTTGCTATTTAGATCTTAAATTAGACGAGAAGACATAGGCAGTGGCATTCTTCCGGTCAATCAAAACAATCCATTTATTTATATATATATACGGATCCCGACTCGTACATGCATACCTGCCCGAAAGCCAGTCAAATCTTCCACTCCTATCGGACAGGTGAGGATGTCGACGGATGGTTTTATCAGTTTCACTAGCGCGTTTAAACATTTAATCGATGGATATTCGAAGACTGCATGGCTCATTCGGTCGTGGAATCAACGGAGCTCAGCTAACCCCACGAACCTGCCTTTTCAGGCGCTATATTTGCATTGAATATGGGTAAATCCAGCTGGAAAGTCGTAGCCTGTAGAGCAGCAGAGGATATATTCAGCTTTTTCGGGCGCAGGAGGACAGAACTTGATACAGAAACACACGCACTATGAGTAGAACTTTCGTTGGACAAAAGTGCACGATCGCAATCCTTGGTGTGCCCAACTCCCCGTATACAGTTTCCAGTATTGCACCAGTCGTTGCAAAAATTGTTTTTCAGTGCGTCATCTTCATACCCGGGTACGTGAGAGGAGGAGAAAGAATTTCTCTAATCTTTGCTATTGGCGACCAGCTCGGCGGTTTCTTTAGCCAACCCCTCGTCTAATCTTTGTTCCATCTCGATCAGCTGGTCCAACATCACTGCCATCATATCATGACTGCCGTATCTTGTACATGCTACAGAATACGGCCTACTCAACAGATTTTGGCCTGAATCCTGTCGTGAAACTTCTATGTAGAGCTATTAGAATGTAGATATGAATTCCTCATGTCTCCCACTTTTGTCATCTCAATCAATCCCATGTCCAAAGCAGAAGCCAGCTTATTGAATTTTTGGTGGTTCGAACTGAGACTTCAAGTCAACAATGGGTCACATGATCTTCATATCGGCAGGGCCGCCGTACGACCCGCAGCTTCACTTTGCCCTGTCCAGGGGTCCTGCGTGGTCCGAAGTCAATTGCACTGTTTGCAGCTGACGATGATCATGATCGTTGGGAATGCGAACGTTATCGGTTTATCTTCCAAACGACATTCCTGTTACTCTTAAATCTCCCTGGATTCGCTACTCTGGCGCTCTTGAATTTCCAGAGGCTCGAAAGTCGAATCCCATTTCGTCAAATTCTATTCATGTCTATCGATATCTGTTGGATCCTCAGGAAAATCTTCGACAATCCTTTACGCTGACTGTTTTCATCGGGCAGGAGAGTCGCAACCCGATCATTAAATTTTGTCCGTTCCACTTCGGCCCCTCATAAGAGGTCCCTGGGCAGGAGGCCGACTTCCAAACTTAGTCTGACATCAGACACGTAGAGAATACACCTCAAGACAATGCGATGCAGCGACGCGCGTCGTCTCGGCTTCTTCTTTCTCACAAAAGACAGCAGATTACTGGCTTTTACAGGCCTTCGTCTACTGTCGATTAAAAAAGATTGATGAAACGTGCCGGAGCCCTCGCATATCGATGAAAACTGAACTTCGTAGCGATACCGACCGGTGACAGTGGCGAATCTTTTTTAAAAAGCATTTCGGACATGCCTCGGACCCGGGTTGAGGTAGGACTAATTCGATCCTCTGATAACCATTTTTAAGGCAGTCGCAATCACCAGACGATTTCCCTTATCCCCATGATGTCTCGCATACTCGTTAGTGAACCTGCGTCCTAATCTTCTGCCAATGCTTATGTGGACTCTTTCAGGTTACTGGAGCCAACGGTTTCCTTGGATCTCACATTGTTAAGCAAGCCCTAGGTGCAGGGCTTACAGTTCGAGGGTACGTCGTGTATGCCGCTTTGAAGCGTTGCTGACGCGTCTACGTGTAGAAGTGTCCGATCTGCCGAGAAGGCCGCAGAATTGAAGAAGGTGTTCCCTTCCAACAATTTTGAAGCTGTTGTCGTTGCCGATGCAGTTACCGGTGACTACACCGAAGCCTTCAAGGGTGTGTTCTTATATGAAAAACGTCCTGAAATTCGCTTGCTCACGTTTTGTTCCCAAGGTGTCTCTTCTCTCATCCATGTCGCATCTCCTTTCTTCATCCCTGACGGAGCTTTCGACCCCAAGAAGGACATGCTTGAACCTGCTATTGACGGCACTCTGAGTGCCCTCCGTGCTGCGAAGAAAGCTGGAGTCAACCGTATCGTTGTCACTTCTAGCGTTGGTGCTATACCCAGTAACCCAGACCGTGAGTTATAACCTCTTTCTTTTCTTGATAACGACGCCAATGGTTTGTTATCTAGTGCTTCACGCAGACACGACTTATGGAGCTGATGACTGGTAAGTTGATCTTTCATCCGAAAAAAGTGCCTATCTACAATCAGCTCTTCATTGCAGGCTTCCTTTCAACTATGATATGGCAGTCAGCGGACAACTTCCTCCCTTCGCAGTCTACATCACGTCCAAGAAATTGGCTGAACAAGCCGCCTGGGATTTCGCGAAAGAGAACCCGGAGATCAAGCTAACCACTGTTTGTCGTATGTCCATTTCATCCCTTCTTTGGACTCTTCCCCTCTAATCGATTTTTCGGCCCGCTAGCCGCCGTCGTGTACGGTCCTACGATCCATCCCATCAAGTCCATGAAAGCCATTAACGCGTCCAATGCTCCCATCTATGCTCTCTTGAACGGCACCTTCATTCCCGATATCGCCCCCGTATACTGTGATGTAGTTGGTACTGCAGACGTCCACGTCAAAGCTCTGCAGAGCGATAGCACGATCGGCAAACGTGTCTTGTTCATCAAGGGTGGAGCATCGCCATACGAGTTCCTTTCAATCATTCATAAAAAGAGGCCAGAACTTGCTTCTCGTCTTGCTCCTCTTCCTGCCGAGGATCCCATGAAAGGAAAGCCGATTTCCAGGTTTGATAGCAGCATTGCAAAGGAGGAACTGGGAGTTCCTGGGCTCGAGCTGGAGGACATGGTGCTCCAGACTGTCGATGACTTGCTGAGGCTGGAGAAAGAGCTGGGGGCCAATTGAAAGTAGTTCACCCTCATAAAAAAATTCACCGTGTAAATTTATGTACACTAATTTGAGTGGTTTTCATTCATTATCCATGAACACTTGAGATGGGTCATCTAGTGGTATAGTATTATATACATGGAGTTCGTCGACAGCAATCATAGTAATGAAGGCAAAGGAGTGCATATGGCGCCAGGCAGGGAGAGACAATTGCGTCGACCCTTTTCGGTGCTTGTTCAGATTACAATATGCTATATGGGTACTGCTCCAGGCTCTGCAGGAGACAAAGACAAAGTATCGAGAAAGGGAAAACCGTAATTATCACCGTCTTTCGTAACAGACTGCAAGAAAGTCTTCAAGCTCTTGCGCCTCTCCAAGCGCTCTGCATTGCAATTCGCTTAGCCTGGTGGGACCGTGTTAGCAAAGGAAAGAGGAAAGACCAAAAAGTGATACCTGTTCCAACGAGATAGAATCCTCCCTTAATTCGACCTTTTGTCTCCCATCCTCCTCCTCCTCTTCATCGTCATCATCGAATGCAGTCCTGGTTACTCCTGTCCTCATACCTCCAAACGCTGCTTTACCTCCTGCCAGAGAGAATGGGGAGGAAGCAACAGCAGTACCGAACACGCTGGCATTCTTGGGTGCCCCAAATGCAGCAAAATCAGTGACGACTTTGCGTGGAGGAGATCCTGGAGATGATGAAAAAGCGGAACTGGTAGGTGATGAGGATACCGTCGGTTTGGAGGGTGGAGATCGAGGAGGAGTTGCCGGGGCGTAAGACGAAGTATAGGAATAACTGCTTCGTGACAAGGCAGCTCGGGCAGCAAGGTATTTGTCGGTAAACCGAGTTCCCTGAACCTGGAGTAAAGTCAACGAAAAAAGTCATACAAAATGCTGCGAGATGTCATACTCTTTTGAGATGCGGTCTGGCAGCGGACAACGATGGGGCTTCCGTGAAGACAGCAACATTATGACGAGACTCCTCGGAATCCCTATAAATGCTCTCAATTACTACCTTCTTCGTGCTCTCATTCCTCAGCAGGAGCTTTTCATGAAGCTCTCTAGCAACGTCATCCACACTTTCGTTATTGCCAAGAATGCGTTGCGCCACGGCTTCGCCGACCTCTCGAACGAGCCGCTCCATGTCCAAATTTTCCAGGACACTGCCTACGATTGCATGGGTGAGAAGATCGGCAGTAGTTAGTGGAAGCATGAGGCCGGAGGTAATGGAGGTGATTGCTTTATAAAAGTCGGTGGCGTACTAGAGGGTACCCTAAGGATCAGTACGATGAAGCCCGACGAAGTGCTTACCTGATAACCACTCAGTGCAGGTTCACAGGCAACGAAGAACTAGGGAAAGTGTATCAGTGAAAAATGAATTATGAACTAAGAACAAAAAGAGTTTGTACTAGTGTAATTCCCCTACTAGCCATCTGTCGAGCAATCTGCAGAGGGTCGAAACCATCTGGCGATCCATCATCAAACCCTAGTGTATGTCGAAAACGATTAGAAAGCGTTCAACAATGAATCGATCAGATAACTTACCATCCCCGTATTCACCGATCCCATGGGGTGGGGCATCCGCGATGAGGACGACCATCCTACTTGCATGCTCCCTCCATTCCATATTCAGAGCTTCCACCAAAGCAGCCGTGACCGCCTCTGGACCATCTCCACCCCCAGAAGCGTACAAAGTCGACAGATCCTTTTGCACCTTGCTAATGTCCGAAGAGAAACCAAAGTTTTTGACAATGTATGTGTGATCTTGAGGTGGATGGTCTCGAAAGGCTACTAGGCCTATACGCAAATCTTCTAAGTTCTGCAGCTTTCCAGACTCGAAGATATGGCCGCAGATGTTTTCGATGTTCTTGGTAGCTGAAGATATGTAGCTGCCTTGACTGCCAGTACAGTCTTGTACGAATACTAGGTCACTGTAGAAGCTGAATAATGAGCCCCTTTAAAATCAGTAAAATAAAGACGTACAGCATCTTTCTGTCGTGGTCAAATCCGTTTGAGGGATAAGGGGCATTAGCTTGTGGGGCAGAACCAGTATCGAAATCCATGTCTTCGTCCATGACTTAATAGGCTCAATTACTCGAAACTGATGGATTATTTGAGTTCGAAGCTAACGAGATGAAGCTCACGCTTGCAATAAGCTCAAAAGTAAGGGGATGATGGTGGTTTGAGATGAACAAGTTGTTCAAAACATGCAATCCGCATGCGTTCGGCAGTGATTCACAAATAACTATTATCGGATCTTCACATGACCTGCAATGGAGTCACTTCCCCGCCCAGCGACGCTGCCCTGTTTAAGAAATATATTCGGTCTATGTAAACTACTTTCTATTACTCAAAAGCCATCCAGCCCAGCCCGTTGTCCAGCTTGGCAGGGTACTTCGTGTTAACGTCCGATACAACATGAATAAACCAGCCGTACATCCTCCGAGTAACGCTGTAAGTGTGAAGTACATTCTCAAGCGTGCCGAAGATGACAGGGCTCGTTCTGCGCCACCAGGTATTGCAGTTAATCTAGAAATCGAGACGGTGAGTTCCAAAAACATCTGAGGTGAGGGCTGACTCACGGATTCATCGCAATACTGCAAATTGCGTGGAATACGTCTGCTGTCTGATTGGTCTTAACACTGACTGACACCGGGACTTGGAGCCCTAGACGTCGACAGTAGACATCAGGTTGGACTTCATGTCTCTGTGAGCAATAACCTCAGGGGAAGTTGCAAATGAGGCGGAGAAAGAACGAACCTGTTGTGCGAGGTCTAGGTCAGATTTAGTTGCAACGAAAAGAGTGGGTATATGATCGAGGCTATATTGTTGCTGCGTAACAGAGTTAATTACCAAACAGCAGTATGGGACATGGCTAACGCACCCGTAGATGACTGATATAGGAAAATGAGTTTGTGTCACTTGAGTCATGCACGTAGACGATAACATCTGCTAAATCGGTCTTCTTCGAGTTGCGAAGAGCTTCTGCTTCGTATTTTGAACCGAATTCCTGGAGCTAAACAAAAAATTAGATCCGGAGTAAACCTTTCATACCCATGTACTCACGACGAGATACTTTTCAGATCCCTCGATATCAACAGCGTTGACCGCACACATCATTTTAGACGTCGGTTCATAAACCTCCGAGAATGGCTTCTTCAAGAAGGCTCGTAATAGAGATGTCTTCCCTGAGCCTGCGGCGCCACATACATAACACAGGAAAACGTTTCTTGAAACTTTGCCCTTCCGACGATCGATCTTCCGCCCTCGAGTTACCTGAAGAGCGCTCGTCCGAGGTTCATCGGGATACCCAAGATATGCTAGGTATGCTAGAGTGGTTTTATGGTCGAGTAGGGTTGTCATACTGTAGGGAAAGGGTTCAGAAATATAACACAAGACGCTGGTCAATGTAGATGTTCATACCTCCACTGCGCAAGCCAGCCTTGTAGAGTAACTGAGCCAGTATCATCGGATAGGGTGGTGTCTGGGAATTTTTGAGCAGCCCAAGGATTACCAGGTGAAGTTGCAAAGACTTCTTCAAGTTCGGAAGGATTGAGAGCGCCATCTTGATCCTGGAAGTTTGAGTATCAGTAGAAGAGAATTAAGCTGGAAGAAGCTTGGGCCGTGCCTTATCAAACGTCTCGAAGATGTCTGTAAAAAACTGGTATCCGGGCGGACTCAGCTCCACAGAGCAATCTGAAGGCACGTCGAATCTAAGAACGCTGAGGTGTGACGCAAAGTAGAGCAGCTAGTCGTACATACTTTGGGGCTAAAAATGCTTCCGTCAGGCGTAAATCCTCTGCGTATCCGAATTTGCGTAAGACCGTCCAGGTTGTTTCCAATCGTCCACGCTGGATAAATATAGTGTGAAGGTACAAGAATCCGGCTTCTGTCAAACCGCCCTCTCGTACGCCACCGTCGGCGTGTTGATTGACCATCTCTCGGATACCCTCAAGCTCCTGTAGTTGTAATGGAGCATCGAAGCATTTTCTCTAGGAGGTCTGCGTCAAACAGGTTCACGGTAAAGCGACGTAATACAACTTGCCTGAAACTCGTTGAGTTCATGTGCATCCAGTATGCCATCTTTATTCAGATCGCATAGCTTGAATATACGTTTCAATGCCCTTACACATGCTGGTTTGAGTACCTGCCTCTAAATGAGTGACGCGCGACACACATTGAGGAGGAGGAGGGGACGGACATGATCTCGAGAGTCGTATAGAGGTGCAGTAGGATGTAAAACGGCTTTTTGTGCAAAATAAAAGACTTCGGAGACATTCAAAGGCATTTTAGCTGAACATTCCACACAGGTTTCCACTTCCTACGCAAAAACGCGCATGAATATCGAATATTAGATGGTGGAGAACATGCGCACCTTGAATTCGTTCATAATAGGTATTATCTCATCTTCCAGGGCCTCATTTGTTACTTGGCCACCGCGCAAATCAATCTTGTTGCCAACGAGTATAACTGGGACCTAGATCAAAGTGAGGACAGAGGTTGATCATAGAAGATGTAAAAGCGCACATTTACGCCGAGCTGTCGAAAATGTGGCAGCCAGTATGCAGGAATTCGGTCGAAGGAATTGGGATTGTCTATTGAATATACGACGCAAATAACATGGGCTTTTCGAATTTCTGACTCTAAATGTGCACGGTCCTGCGGTCCAGCTTTTGAACGAGATCTCAGCGGAGAGTTTTGGCCTAATTGTACATCACTGTACCTCCTGAATCAACTATGTATGTTGTGACATTCTCCGGCGTAACTTCTGGTGGAATGGTGACCTCCGGGACAACGTGCTGGACCTGAAACCAAGTTTCTCATCAATCCTGAAGGCATCTGCTTCATCCAAAAGACGTCCTAACTTGTTGAACAAAGGATTCTTTAATGAGGGACGTGACTATGGTACTTTTCCCGACACCCTCTATTTAAATTGTTGAGCAGCAGGTCAGAAAAACTTGAGTAAGCAAAATCGCACCGTCACCGACGAGCAGAATGCGTACATCCCTTCGCATATCCTAGAAATGTCGAGGAATGAAAGCGAAAAGAGCGGGTATATGGCGAACAGCGACAGAACTCGGATTTCACACACACAGTTTAAGCGCTGACGCGTGGACGGCGCGGCAACCGGCAAGCGCTAATTCAAATTGCTTCCACTGCTTGTCCACAGCATCTCAATATATGCGTCTTTTCCTTCTACTTTCTCCATCATGAAGAAAACTCTCCATTCGCTCAAGACCAAGTTTCGTGATTCCTCAACTTCAAATCAAAGCGCGAAAGTTCCGACCTCAGAAATTCTCAGTAGCACATTGAATGCCGCTGAAACTTCTATCCGTCTTCTCAAGGAATTATCCGATACAGTACCATTTCTTGGGGGTGCAGCGTCTGCCACGATCTTTATCATTGAACAATGCAGGGTAACTCTGTCACCTCCAACTTTCTTAGATAACCAACTCAGCTCTGTATAGAAATCTGTTCGCAATTCTGAAGATTTTGAGGACCTCTCAAAGTCTTTACAAAATCTCTCAAGTTTGACGTCTCCTGATATAGGTGGAGATTTGGTTTTATCGCCGCAAGTTACGGAAAGCGTGAAAGAATTCGATGGGTGTGTAAACATTGATTCAACTTAGGCGAAAGCTGACGGAGGTTCCGCAGTGCCATTTCCAACATACGAAGTGAAGTTGAAAGCTTGTTATCCAGTAACCGACTCTCACGACTTGTGAACGCCTCTGAAAATGAAGCTCGGGTAACGAGTTTGATTAAAAGAGTTAAGGATGCTATTGAGAGAATAATGGTAAGCATATCAATATTTTTTATTCACGGTGTGGTTTATCTGTGGTCAAAGCTTGCAAGTCTACTGGATGTATCGCGTGGGATGGAGAAGATCGGTACGTTGATTTTACTTCTACTTGCAATCTTACGCGTAACCGGAATTTCTCAGTCCTTGCTCAGAGCCTCCTGTCTCTGAATCCCGTGCATAGCACGCAATATAACTGTGTCGACCGGGACCAATGTCTGGACGGAACTCGCGTCTCAGTTCTGGATGACATTCAAAAATGGTTTGATACTGGCGAGGAACAGATCTATTGGCTGAACGGTGCCGCAGGAATGGGAAAGACAACAATTGCGCTCTCCGTAGCCCACCGTCTGGTCGCTGAAGGTCGGGTGCTCATGGGGACTTTTTTTTGCTCTCGCGAATCGGTTGACCGCAAAAACTCGGCCCTTATTTTCCCCACCCTAGCATGCCAATTGGCTGGCTGCAATCGCGAATATCAGGATGCCCTAGTGGACGTCTTGGCTCGTTTCCCGTATGTCGGATCTGCTCTGCCTCATGAACAGGTGCAACGTTTGATAGTGGACCCTTTGAAGAAAGTACATTCATCGAAGGCGTTTGCTCTGGTAATCGACGCCTTGGACGAATGTAACGGCGAACGAGCATCGGAGAAGGTTCTTTTAGCTCTTCTCCAGCATATGGCTTCTGCTCCGTCACTTAAGGTTTTTGTTAGCTGTCGTCCTGCGGCCTACGTCGAGACCCTTTTATCCTTTGGCGAGCATCGTCGGATGTTCAAGTTGCATCAGGTGCCAGCTGGCATTGTTGACAGTGACCTTCGACTGTTTTACCATCAACGATTGGAACAGATACGAATCGCAAAGAGGATAGAAACGGAAGGATGGCCTCCGGAGGTGCTTGTCGAAAAGTTGGTCGAACGCGCTGCGGGACTCTTCATCTTTGCCGTCACCGTCTGCAAATACGCCGACTCTCGCGGAGACGTGAAGCGTCGACTAGAGTATATCGCAGATCTACCCATGAGCGAGCACAAGGATGCGCTCAGCGTCGATATATTGTACACGGAGGTACTCTCTGCTGCACTCGAGAAGATACCAGATGAGCGCGATTGTCGAGATTTTGCTCGAGTGCTTGCAACTGTTATGCTTGCTCAGGAGGTTTTAACAGTCGATGCCCTGGGTCAGCTTCTAGACATTGAGACTTCTGTCATCTACGATCTCCTCCGGGATGTGCATCCCATTCTCTTCGTCCCAGATGAAACTGGTACACTAATGGGAGAAGTGATTCATACGTTCCATGCATCATTTCCAGATTATATGACTGCTAGCGACCGAGTTGGAGTGAAGGTGCCCTTAATGTACATTAATCCAGCAGAACACCATTCAGAAATGGCTCTTTGCTGCCTGCGTTGTATGAACAAGGAGTTGAAGCGTATTCTGCCATTCACTGAGAGATTCTTTGCAAATAATGAGATCCAAGGTCTGGATCTCCTTGTTCAAACACATATATCAAAGGCACTTCATTATGCAGCTCTTTACTGGGCTGACCACCTTTCATCTGCTACATGGGCTGGGCTCCAAATTTCTGACATCTTGGAGGAATTGCAACTGTTTGCCAGTGTGAAGTTACTTTTTTGGCTGGAATGCATAAGCTTGCTCCAGGCTGCTAGAAATGCCTTATGGATAATAGTCAAAGGAAGAGACTGGCTTCAAGTATGTTTTCAATCCTCAGAGCTTCATTTAGCTGACCAAAAATATCAGGTGAATTGCTTGCCCTTCTATGTCCCCACCCTTGAGCTATTACAAGATGTATACCATGCCATCAATGAATCCTTTGAAATTATTCAAAATTTTGCTGTGCATGTGTATATATCCTTCATTCTGTTCCTTCCACAAGGCACATCCTTGTACCGTCATTATTTACATCACTTGCCTCCAAATTGGAAAGTCACAGGCCACTTGCCAAATACTTGGAATCCTCTCATTCGCTACGCCGATGGAGTCTGTGCATTTTCAGATTTAATATCCTTTTCACCAGATGAGAGGTATATTGTTTCTACAGATTCTACTCTCATTACTGTCGACATTTTATCAGGTATCCAGGGTGGCTTATTACCTCCTTTCTCATCCCCCCCACCGACACAGTCTACTTGGCATGCTGAAATGATTCCAGGTGTTGATGCAGCTTTTCCAAGTTATAGCAGTGCACAACCCTGTGTAACTTCAGCCATATGGCTTCCTTCAGAGGCAATTGTAACTTGTTGTACCATTCTTACAGCAGCTGAAGAACCCTACAGATGTCACTGTTTCGTGAGTCTTTGGGATTCTGAAACTGGGGTTCATAAACAGCTTGTCTTCCAAGCCACTGAAGAAATGAACATGTTTCTGCCTGTACTGGTGACCTCCCCATCTTTCAGGTACCTTGGCTTGTCAATTCCTTCTGCGCAGATCTTCTGGGACACTGGAACCTGGGAAAAAATAAGCTCTGTGCCATCCTCTACTCCCTTCTATCGTTGTTTTGCAATGTCGGATACTTTCTACATGAGTGGTTCAGAAATATGGGAGATCACAGGGGCTTCCACTGCCCAAGGCTCCTTGGCATTTGTTCCACAGCATGTAACATCAGCTCAATTCACTAGAGATGGTCAAGGGATTATTTTGGGTTTGATAAGTGGCCTTGTTGAAATCTGGAGTATACCTCTACAAACAAAAACTGTGACCCATCAACTGCCATTGAGTTGGCTTGATCCCCTGGAAAGATTGCCATCAATTGCAGTATCTCCAGCTGAGGATCTCATTGCCGTTGCCTATGGCTCAGGAGTTGACCTCTTCCACCTGAAATCCAATGCCAGTCTCCAGCTAGCCAGAAGGTTTCAAATGCCTCGGTTGGTCTCATCAATGCTGACAGCGGCAACTTTTTCTACTAGTGGCCAGTATCTTGCTTGCCATGATGAAATGGGATCTGTCTATGTTTGGACAACTGCTAAAGCAGTTCTTGCTCAGATCTCAGGCAATGACTCTCCAAGTGTACTCAGGTCTTCTGGTGCTATACCATGTAGTGTGACATACATGGCCAACAATCGGTTTGCTGTAACCGGAAATGCAGATGGCAGCGTATCACAATGGGACTGCAATACTGGATTGCTGATTCAGACCTGTAAAGTTTCCGATCATGCTGTGAGGGCTATTGCAGCAAGCTCTGATGGCAAATTCCTTGCATGCTTGAATCAACAAGAAACATCTATCTGGTCTCTTTCCAACATGGGCTTCAAACTTGACATTGAAGTCAATATCCCTGTGTCTCCCGAAATCAAGGAATATGACCCATACACATATATTGCAACTTTCAATTCCGAATCAACAATGGTTGCAATCGCAACTGGTTTTGTCGCAGACATCTGGAAGCTCACTGAGTCTGACACATGGCAGAGATTCACCCAGTTCAAAATGCCTATGGCAAAATTGAGCCTCTATGAGGATGTAAGTCATTCAGGGGATCTTACTGATGATGGTGATTTTCTACTAGAAGCCTGGGGATTCAACCATCGTTGGCTGGTTAATCATTATCATGGACTAAAGACATCCTCGCCTTACCCTGTAGTTGGAGAAGTTGCAGGACAGCAGTCTGAACAAGCTACACAAGACCATATAGCTCCTTTTCGATGGTGGAGACTGCCTGAAGTAACGAAACACGGGTCTAGCTTCTCACATTGTCAACTTTATTTCAGTCTTGATGATCAGTATATCCTGACACCGACCGGCATATATGAGATCGCCACTGGACAAGAGTGCATCAACTATATGAGTACTCCCCCAGGCTTGATAGATGCCCTAATTCAAGAACACGAATTGAAGAAATTCTGGAAGGACGAGAAAGAACATTACAAGCGCAACGGAGTACTCAAGACCCTTCACCCTCCCAAAAACTCGAATGGATGGATCGCAGATACTGAGGGTCGTAGAACCTTCTGGGTGCCCCAAAGGTTAATACGCAATCCGCTACAAAGTGGTCCGTGGTATTCATGCGCATCCGAAGATGATCACTTTGCATTTATATCAGAAATGAATTCCACTGTGGTGTTCGTTAATGTGCCCGGAGCTGGTGTCAGTGGGCAAACATAACAGAAATGTATAGCTGTAGTCCTTAACTACGTGCGAGCATGGGCCACCGCGATGAATCGCGCGGCATTAAGTACACGAGGGCGGACGGAATATATAACACCAGATTTGCATATAGCTTGACCTACAAGCAACGATATCCACATTCTGAGCACTGTGAGCAGAGTTTGCCTCCAAAAGGGGGACCATGTTGTCCTGCATACCGTCGTTGGGAAACACCTTTCCATGTGCGTCGGATACTCTGGGAAACTGCGCGAAGACATTTTGTATTGACGTAGAAGGTACCGCTCGTAAATCAGCCTTAGAGTTGTTGCTCCCCGGTATTCGAGAGTGAGGAGCTGTAATTCGTAGCACCGAAAGGGCGTTTGAGCTTGCAAGAAAATAAATGAGAACGAAAGTTAGCTATAGAGCTGAAGATGAACTGCGACTCTCCGGTGATCCCCTTCTATAGTATTCCTTCAATATTCCAATGTACAGGGTACAACGTACATGAGCACAGATATCAGGCTGGATGGAAGGATAATGAGTTCAACCCCTCAATCCTTAATCGAAGCCTCTTCACTGCTCATAGGACTCACAGAATCTGAAAGCAAAAGGAGGGAGGCCCAGATCCAGCAGGGAGGATGGATTACGATTTGTCATCGAGGAGGCCTGCATGAGGAGCATGCATGCTGCCATGAGTAGGAGAAGGAGGGGTACGGACATCTTAGGTTGCTTGAAGAGAAGGTGTCATCGCAAGTTGTCACTGATGATACGGTGGCACCAGTGGAATCAGATCCAGAGGTACTACTATTAGAGAAAGACGTTCCGGTACTCGAGGGTGGAAGTAATGGATGTGCAATGGCGATCGCTGAACAAATTGCAACGCTGAGAAGTTTTGAGGAATGAAGATTCGTGTGGGGATGGATCCACTATGTTCGGGGAAGAATAAGTTTAAGGATAGGACGATGTGTTGGAATTATTCGTTGGGATCGTTCAATTAGCTGTGTCATCCAATGACTGCAAGAGAAAGGATCAAGCAACGTTTTCCGTTGCGCTGAGGTTACACCACAGTGAGCGCTAAATCGGACGCCCGTAAACTACCATACTGGGAATCTTCTCAGTCGGATCCTCACAGTTGAACATGAACGGGGAGCGAAAGACTTTCTAAGCCGCGATTGCATATAGCTCGCCTTTGTTAAAGATACACTCCTGGATATGCCAAATAAACTCGACAAACTCGGTCGCCGACGAGCTCGGTTCTGGTCCTTTTGGAGTCCGAGATGCTGAACCGATAACCGATCGTGACGTCTGATTCTGGACTTCAGTCAAACTCGCTTTGACACTGACAGCCTACGACCTGGTGAATAACTATCATATTCAATCAGAATTTTCAGCTCAAGCGATTATGCAGGAAATTTCTTTTAAACCGCGCACAAACGCTCTCTGGACTCTTCAGTCTTCCTTTCCTCGGGATCGCACTTCCAGCATATTTCGACCACCATGGCAAAGGGCCCCGCTGAGATCGCGTACGATGTTCTGGAAGAGTCATTATGCCCTCGTATTCATTCTTCACCTTAGGCATGGACCGATGTTCATCGGTTACTCGTTCAACCTCATCCTATACGGAATTATGATAACTCAAGTATACTTGTACTTCAACACGTTCAAAAAGTGAGCTCTCGCCGAATGCTTACGATTACAGCATTAATGACTTAGGGATCGCCTCTGGATGAAAATTCTCGTATGTCATGGCCGTCTCTGGGGATCCTACTTGCAAACAACTATCCAGGTCATCATCCTCTTTATCGCTGATACAATGAACACGCTCTTCGACGCCCTGTACTTGTACGATTCTCTAATCATCCACTTTGGTATGTAAGATTTCCTAGTTGGCCGATAGCTAATTAATACTCCCGCTTCGTTGCAGATGATGTCGCCTATCTCGGGAATGCGACATGGGGTGAGTTGACTATTCAAATATTCAAAGCTTCTCGGTCTTTCATCGCTCACAAAGCTTTTATAGTGTTTGCTACTGGTGATTGGTCTACGTCGTTGTTTTCCTCGAATTCGCATAACATAAATTTCTGTACGCAGATCCTGCTATGACGGTTCAGTCCCTACGAATTACTCGCCGAATCGACAATACTCATCCTACTTTGTCTTCATAGGCTCTTATCGCCGGAGCCGTACAGCTATTTTTCAGCTGGAGGGTCAAGGTCCTAACCACGAACTGGTGGTTGGTGGCCATCGTCGGACTAGCTGCAATAACCGGCTTGGGTGCGCTCCATTCCATGACTCCAGAACCTGTTCTCACAATATTGTTTACAGTGGGTGGACTTATTACCGCCTATGAAGTGGGAGTTACTCCGCGTTTCGTCGATTTTCGAAGTTTCAAGGTAAAGCCAGAGTCCTATTGCTGCTCTCGAGGAGTGACTATCTGCTCAAAGTGGTCTGTTATCATGTGGCTGGCCGGCGAATGCTTTGGAGATATAACTATCACCAGCGTCCTTGTTTGGCATCTGTGAGATTGTGCTGTTCGCTGCTGCTCCGTTATCCGCACTGAATCCCGTTTTGCAGGGTGCGCAGACTTCATTTCTTCGTTTGAGTCGTGCTTTTTCAATCAGCCTGCCCACCAGCGAAAGCATAAGACTGGTTTCCAAGCATCTGACGAACTGGTGGATCGCATTATTCGGCGTAAGTCGCTCAATATTGCTCCCTCTCTCTCGCACTCAAATCTTTTTGCCTTCAACTAGTCACCGTTCAGACTGGGTTCGTTACTGCCCTCTGCGCGACACTCGACCTCGTGTTCTTCTTAATTGACGTACGTGGTCCATTTAATATTCTCCCAGATTGCCTTTGTAACGATGAATATCTAGCCCACCGGAACGTCAGCATCTAACCTGGATCTGCTGCTCGTAGATTGAAGCTAACGCTGAGTCTCTCCCATAGACACCTCATCTTCAACTTTCCTCTGGCAAAACTATACACAAATTCGGTCATGAGCAGCCTGAACTCTCGCGGGGCTTGGAACTATAGCACACCACGAAGCAAATTTGGAGATTCAAACAGTATGCCGGCCAATATCATTACCACTGGGGATGTCAATGTCGGTACTCGTAAACGGGTCAGTAGTACAGCATATGAGATTTGATCATGACCTAACGGTCGGTGTGCACAGGGCGAAAGATCCTCGACGTCTCCATCTCATATCTTTGTTCAAGTGGAGTCCCACGAGACGAGAGACGTTGACGTCGAGCAAAACCGTCCTTATCTCATGCCCCGAGTTAATCAGATGCTGCGAACAGGAGGCTTGTCCAGAAGTGGGAACAGCAACGATCCGGCAGTCAAGGAGGGAAGTTTGGGGGAGAACGACGATGCTAATTCGTCTATGACTCAGATTATCGGAAGCCCTACCAAACTCTTCAACCCCATGCATTCGATGAAGAAAGCGGATGAAGATAATGTTGCTATGGTCTGATAAATAATACTCGCGCGTACGGATTGGAATATCGTTCGCTTTCAGTATTATTCTTGCAAATGGATACTCTTTTCGTGACAGACTCGTGACAGACTCGTGATCGCTCTTACTGTCAGAATGCTAGGCTTCTCTTCGTTTGGCCTATTTCAGCCATGCTTTTTCCGTTCTGCCTCTCAATCGGTCCAGAGCGAGAGCTTATCGCATGGTAAGGCTAACAGACACTGGCAGCTTTATGTGTCAACAGAACGCAAAACTGGTATATACAGCCAAATGGCTAGAATACTACCTCGGTAAACCCGATGCTTCGCCGCTGTCGCTAATAGATTTCGACGGTTCCATAATCTCAGTAGAAGAGCTCTGTACAGCTGCTTTTTCGCGACGGATGCGACGGCTACGACCTACAGAAGATTCGTACCCGAAAAGAGTGGTTCGACCCTGATGCGCACAAATGGGTCGTCATTAACACGAGGGATATGAGCCAGCACAAAGTCGACACACGTACCTCCCTAAATTTCATGAAGATTAAAGTTATGATTACAACGACCCAATAGAGTACGTAGCTCAATATTGAGCCGAGAGCTGCGCTGTTTGTCCATCCGAATATGGCATTGAAGATGGTCCAGCCGGAATTATCGAAGTTGTCCTCGGGATTACAGCAATCCAAATGCCATACGTTTCCTTGGACGTTGAAAGAGCCTGGACCGTCGCCTCCTGTCTCGTCTACATCGGCACCGAGAAGATCATTGAAGGCGTTTTCCTGGAAAGCCCATACACCTCTAGAGAAAAGTCCGGCGCCGATAAGCAACAGAAAGTTTGTCATTGCAATTAGGAAAATATTTAAAGCTTTTCAAACGGGTCGGTCATTCCAGGTCTGAGGATAAAAACAACACTCGTGTGCTCACTTGTGCGGCTGCCGAACTGATAGATGAGGAATCCGACCACTAGACCACATATCAGACCGACGATAGCTGCGATTGGTATTGAAGTCGCGGGCTGGCCTAGAGAAACTCCTCCAACGAATATGACTGCCTCGAGACCTGCTTGAACGTCGACGATATGGTGATTTAAACTGAACAAATGACTTGCCTTCTCGCAAAACGGTGACGAGAGGGAGGATCAGTAGAACCCATTTTCCGGCTTTCCCATCTTTGTCACCCTCGATGCGGTCATTGAAGGCGCGCTGAAGCTTCAGCCGCCACTTTGCCTTGGCTAGTTTAGTTGGAGTTAGTCATGCATACACGAAGACTAAAGAGTGGTGAAGTAGGGCATACCTCGATCCATCTTGAGCATGCCGACTCCCATCATGAAGATCATAATCGAGGCGATGACATCGAAAATGCCTGAGAGGGGAGTTAGCGAGCGCAAGGGATGCTCGCTGGAGAGTACCTTCCCAGAGCGCCTCGGTTTTTGCCCAAAGGTTGGACGCTCGAGTGAACCACACCGTAATAAAACTATCAGGTAGCGTCTGAATTAGCCGGGCATCCTCCACTTCCGTAAGTAAACTTACGCAGCTCCGACCGACGTTGCAATGAAAAGGCCTATACCTGCACCTGCTAATATCTGAAGAATGTCGGGTGAACAGAATATCTCGGCGAATCTCAAGATTACCAACCTGAATACGCAACTTTCGAATGAGGCGACGACGACGGATCTCCTCATCAGCCGCAGCTGTACTACGTTCTTTTTCACCATTAGTTTCAGTGATGTTTGCAGTATGAACCAACCGTGAAGGTTCTTCGTAGGCAATCTGCTGAGCAAGACTCAGCAAAACTGAAACGATGATTGCCGCCTCCAGAGTTTCACGGAAGGCGATGAAAAAGATGGGCACGGAGAACAGATTTTTTGCCATTACGAAAGGATAAGAAGGAAGGGGAGAAAGTTTGGGGTTTGCCCATTTTAAGGTTTTTAAACTTGCAGAGCACCTCGAGAACAATTGCAAAATCGGATTCCAATTTCTCTGGAAGAGGTCAGAAATCTGATAGGCAAGCTAAGAGCTGGATAATGATAGTCCGTTGAATTGAGGTTGGCGGTAATATGTCGGTTTCTTAACCATCGGAGAGGAAACCGGAAGAATCAGATAAGCAGATATCAAGATTTTAGGCAGCCCGCGCTTTGTTATGATCGCCCTGGCCGCATCGGGATACTCCTCCGTGTGATACACTTCCTTCCTTCGTCGTACAACTATCTCCGTTTCGCGCCTAGTCGTACTGACGCCGTGGAAGAAGGTATGAAGCGCCATGGCGTTTCTTCCTGAGGTTAAAGGCTGAAAAGTGGTTCTTCTGACGTCGACCTTCATACGTTGACCGGGACTCTTCTACCAAATCGCGACAATCCTCACGTTCATCGCTGCCTTGAGCTCCAAAAGCTGTCGGACGAACTGGATCGAGTCTCTATCGGGTTTGGCGTCAGAAGCTGTGGCGCGAAGGTTCGGATGTTGAAGCATAACCTCCCACTGAGATTCCAGATCCTTTCGAGCTCTACCTCTTCATCGATGAAGCTCATTCCATTGGCGCCATCGATCTTCATGAACGTGGATTCTGCAACTAGAATATTTCGGTGTCGATCCCCGAGTTCAAAGGCACATTCACCATCTCATCCGGTGCTTCCGAAGAGTATATTACTTTCACTAACACCCTCATTGACCGCTTCAACGCGTCTGCAGCTACTCTGGTCCCAGGCAGAGTCGCTCACTCCCCTCCAATGCTTATGCAGATTACAGCCAGCATGGCGATTACCATGAGTGTCGACCCTGGTGGATCTATCGTCAACTCCAACAGCCACAAACTCCGACTTCCTTCCTCTGCTTTATTTTCCTCTTCAACCAAACAACAAGAAACCTAATACTACCACCCCGGTCCCATTCCTTAACGCTACCTCCCTCAATAGCTAGCCCTTTCTACTCTATCTTCCGGCGCCGCCCTCCACCGTGGGTTAGACATATTCGAGTCCGTCACCTACGGCTACCCTCCTCCTCTACCGTCCCGTTTCTCCCCTTCAACCTCGCCAAAATAGTCACGTTCCACCGGATGATGAAGGACTGAATACGTCGCTCATGTCATCGAAGATGAGGTTCTGAATAAGCGCGACTTACTCAGGAGAATATTGATGAGATTTGTAGGGCGTGCGACAAGCTGGGGGAAGCTGTAGGACTTGGTGCACCGGGTTGAGAGAGGAAGGGGCGGAGTGTGGTGGATCAGGTTTATAGGAGGGCCGTCGGGTTGGTGAATATTCCTGATCATGAACCCCGATG
The DNA here is from genome assembly GCA_000827265.1 of Collybiopsis luxurians FD-317 M1. Classification (NCBI taxonomy): domain Eukaryota; kingdom Fungi; phylum Basidiomycota; class Agaricomycetes; order Agaricales; family Omphalotaceae; genus Collybiopsis; species Collybiopsis luxurians. The sequence goes on along the minus strand of KN834792.1, from coordinate 245,893 downwards.
CGAGTGTTGAAGCAGTTTGAGCAATGAGCGCTCTTTCAATCGCCCGGATGGAGGGATGCGGGTAGGGAAAGAGGGAAGGTATATGAGTTCCCTTCGGGACTCTTTTGCGGACGGCCACGGACACGAATCTTCAAAGATGAATGCATGGAGAAAAAAAAGATAGAACTCGAAATAAACTGGAGCCCTTCCTCTTTCTTTGTGCTCATGCCAATAGTCAGTGCATATGCTCGCAACATATACCCGGTACTCTAACCGTCGACCTATTACTCACTTTCTCCGCCTGGACCAGTTTGGGCCGATGACTCTCTAGTGTACTCTTTTGATGTAGGCTGAGCTCTACATATGCTCTAGTGAAAGCTGTAGGTGTATGACAGCTGTATGTAAAGCATGACTGGCCACTCAGTAAATATTTTCGATTCTAGGACCTCACGGTGACCTCGACGCCTGACTCATCTTCTTGACAGCTTAGGCGCTTAGGAGCCACTGCTTATTGCTACGCCCACTATACCCGTCACTGCGAATGCAGACTCTCTGAAATGGGGTCGACGTCGACTGTCGTGCCTACTGTTGCTGTGGACTTGGAATCAGCTATTGAAAGCACTAGTATCCTGGAAATTCTCCAACGTGTACTCTTAGAATACGACGCTAACAGGCGAAATCGTCTTCGAGGTTTGCTATTTCAATGGCTTAAGCGGCAAACAGCCCAGCAACTGGCAGATCACTTACAATTGGCAAGTCCTTGGTCAATACCAGTCAATCCACAGAAAATCTGAAGTGCTCATTTCATCTAGATATTGGATTCTGGGCAGCATAGTTACAGGTGGGTTCGATTGGTACTTCTGAACCGTCAGAATTTCAATTGTCACCCGCTGCACTACTACCAGGATATTATTGAACTGCGTGATCGGAGATGGCAACAAAGGAACGCTGTCGCTGCTCCCACAATCGCCAAGGTTCACGAAGCGGTCCGATTTTCCCTCTCTTCAGAGTTCCATTCTCACCAATCTTTTCGTTCGATAGGCCGTCGAGGAGAAGGCCGCGGCTGAGAAAGAGGCTTATACTAGCATGACCCACGGCGGTTCCGTCGTAGCAGAGACAAGGCCGAGCAACCCAGTGCTGGTTGGACCGGTGGTTATGCTCCTTTTTTGAAGGCTGATGATTTGTCCAAGTTTGGACGGATCAGCAGGGGCGGGCCCATGACATTCGGCAAACGGGAGTCACTATCGAGGACAAACTCTAGCGCCAACATGTTCCAGATGCTCCAGAATATCGAAGCCTCTGAAGTCGTGAGCAAATCGAACCAGTTGCCCAGTCAAAGGGCGAGCATTGATATGCATTTGGGTAGTGAATCGGAACCAACGCCTCAGCGGCGGAAACGACTCTCCTTGCAACCTCGTAAGAAACTGTTCATCCAGAATTCTGCTCGTCATCCAGAATCGGATCTCGATTCGAACGAAGAGGCTACAGAGGAGCCAGAGCAGGGGATGTCGGAGGGAGAGGCCAAGAAGAAAATCAACGAGGATACCAAAGAGTTCTTCGGTGTTCGTGATCTGGATGAAGCTGAAGTGTACTTTGCCAGGCTTCCTGTGGTTTATCATCATGCTCTTGTGGACAAGCTGGTCTCTACTGCTATCGAATCCAAGGAAGCTGACGCGAAACTTGTCGGGGAATTTTTCCAGCGGGCAGCATTGAAAAAGCTTTGCTCATTCTCTGCGTTTGCCGAGGGTTTCCTTAGCATTGCTGAAGTCCTGGACGATATTGCCATCGACGCTCCAAAGGCAACTGATCTTTTTGCAATCATGATCAAGGGTACTGACCTGAGTAAGGAGCAACGGGAAGCTATTGCATTGAAATCTGCAGAAAACGGGGACAAGCTTCTGAAGCTGGTAGGGGCATCAAAGGCAGAAAATAAGATCGAAGAGGATGCCAACACCTCACAACGGACCAAAAATGCCGCTCAAAAAAGAAGCGAAAGAAATAAGTTTTCCGAGCGAAAAAGGCAGATGTCGACTTGCCACTCGAGAAAAACAAGGAAATGAGTCCGTTTCAAGTTCGACAGGGCACAAGGACGGGAAAGTTCTTTCTGCACAGATTTTCGCGCCCACGAGTTTCATTCGCAATGGTAAACCCTGTAGTTACTATGCAGTCAGATCCATCAAAATGAACCCCTCGCGCTACACCGGTCTCATATATAATACTACACTACATGTTTAAGAAAAACCTATAATAATACCATCGTATGCTGGTTTCTTGACGAGGTTCTGTGTACACATGTTAGTAACAAAAATAGCCAGGCATGTGTCGGAAGCTCACAGAATCCCAGGGGCAAGCATCGCCTTGCCCAGAGAAAGTACTTGGGACCCATGAATACTATCAAAGGTGTTTGAGTTGAGTACGCCACATCTACACTTGTAAGAGTGATCGCCTTTACCTCGTCAGTGCTGAGGAGAGGAGAATCGGTGAAAGGGTAAGTTTGTTAGTGCAAATGCTAAACAAGAAACATCGACTGACAAGTCCCATATAGTAACCTAAAAAACACATGATACCCGTCAACAACGTCACAAATGAGTATGATTAACAAAACGAACCCCAACGCAACCTTCCACTGCATTACAAGCTGAGATTACAGTCTGATAATCCGTCTTCTGCTGTTCGAGTAAGGCATCTGTGGCGGGAAGTGTCATTCTGTAATGAATGAGATTAGAACCGCAACAGAATGTGAAGGTCTGGCCTATGTACCTGATATCTAGCTCAGTTACAGCAACTTCAACATCAAGAGCAGTAAATTGTTCCATGATTGTTTGCAAATCGGTTGGAACCTAGTCTCCTGTTAATTGACAAGGAAAGAAAAGGAAGGCACTTCGTTTTACCTCGCCAACAATAAAGTGACATTGAAGACCGACACCATTTATAGGAACACCTGAAGCTTTAAGACTTGAAACCAGGTTCATCATGGCAGTGGCTTTTGGACCGGCATATTCAATGTTGTAGTCGTTGATCTGATGTTTCGTCAAGATGAAGCGATGTAGGATGAGAAAAATATACTGACGTAGAGTTTAGCACTGGGATCAGCTTGACTAGCTGCTTCAAGGGCAATCTGCACAAAGGATGTGCCGAGAGTGTTATAGAAGACATCAGAGCGCCATGTTCCATCATCGTTAAAAGGCTCTGGAGTATTTCAGTCAGTTGGTTCAACTCTGCCCTTGGAGCTCGCAAAACTACCATTTATCACATCCCAACTATCTGCGTCGGAGAAGCTGGATCATCAGATGCTACGTACGTCTGAGATAAAAAGTAGCGTACAGCTAGAACAAGGATAATTTTCAACGATTTATTCTTTAATTGGGCTATATTGAACGTACATTTCTCCCTTGTAGTGACCGACCAGCGTACCACAGTGGTTTTGGATGATGGTCGTAAGCTCTGCTTCGGTAAATCCTCCATTGGACACCCAGCTGGGAAGTTGGTTGTACCATACGCAGTTGTGACCTGTAGTATGTACAAATTGAGTTTGTAAAATTGGATCGATACGTCGCGATCTCTTACCCCGCATGAGTTGACCATTGCTCTTAGCTAACGCGACGATTTGATCACCTAGATTTGTTCCATGGTCAATCTGATTCAATACAAAGCTTCATAGCTTTACCTCCAGTAAAGGTAAAAACACCCTGTTCCGGCTCAGTGGCATCCTACGGAATCTCAGTGTCACAACATCCCATTTCCAAATCGAAGAACTCACCCATTTCATACTATTTGCCGGACTCAACTGTCCAAAGTACGCGTTGTTGTCGAGAATCGCGGTGTAGGCGGTATTGGTGAGTTCTGAGTTATCCGTAGCTGTACCAAAATAGAGTTTGCCGGCTGCTTTGGCTACGGTGTTGGAAAAGGCAGTAGAGGTACTCGTAGGCAAGGATCCACTACCAACGGAAGTTGTAGTGCCTCCTCCGCCTGTTGAGGAACCCTAAACGCGAGAGTTGCACGACGAGTGTTAAATTCCTTCGCGTAAAGAAATAGGAAGAACCTACAGGTAAGCACTGAGAGTAATAGGGGTTACTCGCTACGCAAGTAGTTCCGGCTACACAGGTCTGAAAGGCCTAGGTCAGACTCTCAAATCCCTCGCCAAAAACTTGCTCTTACTGTTGGGCCAGTCCAGCCAATACCGCCACCTGTTGGTTAGAAACATTAGGCATGGCTGAATCCGCACTGGCTTCGTTGAACGCACATTGACCCCACTCTTGTGATTGCGCAGAAGTAATAGCGACATAAGCCAGCAGAAGTCCCAGACAGGTAAATGCCTTCATGGTTACTTTTCCCGAAAATGCGAGTGCACTCCATCCTGGACATGTTTTTAAAGACCTTCGAGGGGTTACACGGGTGATTCTCGACGAATTGTCGAAAGTAGATGCTACAAAACGTTCAATCTGACGCCTGAGCCTCGAGCAGATGTCTTGAAGACATTGAAGCTCTCCTGGCCGGTAAGAACCAAGGTTATTTTTAGAAACAGAGCAAACTCTAACGCAATTCAAATGCAGAAAACGGTTCGATGAGTCGTATAATCATATACATTTGTACTGGTAAATTGTCGGTCAGTGACGAGAGATAGTATGAGGAGCTGAGATAACCATTAGTCACCTGGAGACTTTTGATTGTCTGCCTCAATGTACATCAGGAGTAGAAGCGGAAAAGATGTCGTGCATATGTCCAGCGGGACCGAGGTTACAGCGAAATTTGGATTGAACAAATTCTTCTTTGTTTCTATTCTAACACACAAAGGGCATGACTACCAATATCTTGTCGAACAGTGAATGGATAAAAAAGAAAAAAGAAAAAAGAATGTTACAGTGATCTAGGAGTCCTTGAGACAAAAAATGTGAATGCTTTTACAGGAGTTTGTCCTTTGCAAACTCTTCAAATTTGAGTATCTAGGACCAAAGTAGAACACATTTATACTATTTACAACAGCTTTATAGAGCGGCCAAGGGCGATATGCATTTACTTCAAATTATACAAGAATTTAAGTCGTTTGTCACAATTTGGAGTCCTTGAGACAGTGTGACAGCCTTACATAGCCGAACGATCTGATGCATCCAAAGCTAATTTGACTTGCTTACGGCGCCTCGAGTTTAAGCTCAATGTCACGCAGGATTGCTATGCAGATTCAGCACCAGTATCTCACTCTGCGGCTCAAGCAATTATTGTAATCTGTAGAGAAATAACTGTTTTATAATCTGAGACCCAAATTTCCTGTGTTCTGGGTCAATTTAGCATAGCTCGCCACTAAGCCAAAAGTTTTGTATCGAAAAAACATGCAAAAATGACCAGTATTTTGTCTATATCTCTTCAGCCCAAGCTTCAATCACCTCGAAACTTTTTCAGGGCATGGATCTAATGTCTATCATTAATTTCAGATACTTGACTTGGAAAGAAATAGCCATATAAAAAGGTTTTAATAGACGTGTATCAAGGACTCCTAGTGTCTCAAGGACTCCTAGATCACTGTATGTAAAACCAGCGTTAAATCTAGCGTCAGGTATTGAATCCGTTTTCCCACACTCAACCAGGCTACACACCCTCCGTTTCGCAATCCTATCCAAGTTCTTCCTCAACAATTATGTCGCTGCAGCCAATCAATCACAGTTACGATAGTCGTACAGAGTGTCTGCAACCAGTAACTTATGGCATAAGGTTGCGTGACGTCGGAGTTGCTCCCGCTCAGCTACATTTCTCGGTGCCGTATCTAAGTGTTCCTCAGTCAGTATGTATGCTGATGTGGCACACGCCCTGATAAGACCTCTATAGCCACATTTTCAATGCTATTGAACCCTCCCAGCTGTGGATTGCTAAGCTGAGCTTGCGGCGCAGCAATTTTCTGGTCATGTCTTCTTGCCAACAGCTAGAAAGGAGGACCATGCCAGTTATCATCGCACACTTGATGTGTCACCTTTGAGTGTAGAATGACGAAAGTTATGTTTCATCTGCCCGTCTGGTACTGCGGTATTATAATCGAAACGATGTTATCAATGAATTCTCTTCTCTCAGAATGGGCCGAAGTCATTTGGAACCATGAAATGAGTCGAGATATTGCAAGACGCGCAGTATACCTTCACGGTACTCCCTCCCTTGAGCTTTCAGAGCGTCAGACATTTGGGAGCTTCAAAGTTGGTCGAAAGGGTCGACGGTATAAAAGTTCGAGGAGGTATCGGGTCACTGAACGACAACCCAATCTAATCATCACTCGCCTACTGAAATGGATTATTTCAACGTTGCTACTTCCGTCGTCGACTGGACCAAGTCGGATGACTACCATAACTCGTTCCTTATCGCTCAGGATGAGGTTTTGGACTTTGCTGTCAAGAATGCCGTCGACCGGGGCTTGCCTGACATTGCGGTCAGTCCTGCCCAGGGAAAGTTCTTGAACTTGGTAGCTCAGTCCATTGGAGCCAAGCGTATCTTGGAGGTTGGAACTTTAGGAGGGTATGCCTTGATGACTTCGCTACGTACCCGTATCGGGGCTGACTCATTTCCAGCTACTCCGCTATTTGGATGGGAAGAGCGATCCAAGCTGAGGACGGTGTGCTTGTCACGCTTGAAATCAGCGAAACCCACGCCAAGGTTTGCTAATTCGAATTTTAACCCCCTCAAGTCTGAAACTGTTACTTTAGGTTGCGAAAGAAAACTTTACAAAAGCTGGACTGGATAACAAGTGCAAAGTCATTGTCGGTCCTGCCCATGAATCGATGATCAATCTCCATCCCAATGAGCCCTTCGATCTGGTGTTCATTGATGCCGACAAGAAATCTTACCCTCAATACTTTGCGGAGGCTAAGCGCCTCGTGAAGAAGGGCGGCGTCATAGTATGCCCGAGTTTTCTTTGCCGTTTGTTTCTGAGGCTAATTCTTTCTCCCAGATCTTCGACAATGTAGTGCGCTATGGAAAAGTATCCGACCTGAGCGTCAACGACGTAAACACTGTTGGCATTAGGAACCTTTTGGCGGCTTTGAAAGAAGACAAAGAGGTTGAAGCCACAACTATTGCTACAGTTGGCGAGCGGGGATATGATGGCTTCACCTATGCCGTCAGGAAATGATAACGCACATAGAGTACACTAGAATGTGCTCGAAGCATCTTGTATAAGTTTTTTGGTAGTTTGAATCGCTGTTTGATGTACCCGAACATATTTACGTTTTGAGCATCATTCTCTGAATGATGAGTCTATAAATCAGTCCATGTAACTACTCAGAGGCTCGCTGGACCACGTCTGTCAGATGCCAGAGGTCAATCGTCAACCGACGCCAGGGTCGAGCTGAGACGTGCTACGTCATCAGTACGCTTTTGGCACTTTGACGCTCATCTAGAACATGACAGTGTCCGACTGTTGTTGTCCAATTTTCATCCAGTGATGATCCTATCGCCCGTTTTAAAACACGTAACTGGTTGATAGATAGGCAGAAACCAACCATTGAGACAATTGCAGACTCTATGTGTGCTTGCCATCCACACCCTCAACCAAAAAACATTTTGGTTACTAGCTATGTTACCGTTTGTCTAGTACATACATACATATGCAACAAATTTTATGCCAACTCCATGCAATGTTCAAGGGCAGTCCCCAATGAACAATGATAATGGAAAAAAAAAAAAATTAGAGTACAATGACGAGAATTGAACTACACCGAATAAGCAAATAATTGTAAGTAATAATGCAAATGACAAAACTGCTGTAAGATGCGAACATACGACATGAGGGAGATATAGAGAGATGAATAAGATACGAAAAAGAGATGTGAGAACGATATGGAGACAGATAAGACATAACGAAAGACCCAGACATGACGACTACGGCGAGAAAGAAAAAGGATAAGGAAGAGGGTAAGATGGAGAGTGACGATAGGGGAGAGCCATCCGAGGCGAACATACAAAGATGCATAACGACATAGAGACCAGTGCGAAGAAAAAAAAAGAGTAGGGTACAGTGCGTAGAACTAAATGTGAAGATATAGAGACACCACGTCAAAAGTCGAGCGCGTCTTATGCTGGTGATACGACTTGCGCCTGCGCTTGAGAATTTGAACGATCGCGAGAAGCCCAATTAAAAAGTTGTCGCATATCACCAGATGGACCCGAAGGAGGGGCGTCCGCGGGTTGTTTAGGTTCGACGAGTAAACTAACGATGAAGAGACAGCTGAGCCGGATAAACGGGCAGGGGGCAAGTGAGATACGTACCTTCGTCGGTACAGATCCTGCAAATCTCCCGTCTTCTGCGATGCCTTGAAAACATGAGTGAGATACTCCTGCGCCTCGGGAATGTCCTTGAGATTATATGGGACTTGGAAGCGTTGCATATCTACGTTTAGATTTACCCAATTATCAGCATCGAAATCACAAGTCGCAGGAAAACAACAAACCCTGCACGATCCTCGCAAGCTTGTGGTACTTGTTAAAGTTGAGAAGCTTCTTGTCCGGGTTCAGAGGGGAGTTCCGATGTGAAGGATTGCCCTCGCGACAAAAGGTGACATCGGTGAGGTACAGACCGAGGAAAGGGACAGCCGGGGGTGCGGTATTCCGTAACTTTGTACGATACTCGTGATAGTTGCGACCATGATCCGCCAGTTTTCGAAGCGTCTCCAGTTGTTGCTTACTTTTTTGAGTAAGTCCCTACCAGTAGAACGAAAGTCAGATTTGGATATTAAACGATCATCAGGCAACCATACCGTCCATGTCTGATGTAATCTCGATATTGTCGAAGAATCAAGAGCGGCCAACAACGAACGGAAAGTACTGTAATTATGAAGACCCACGCATCGCTAAAAAAGACGAGACACCTCAGTCGACAGTCTCTACGGAATGAAACAGAAAGCACCCACATCCGCGACCTTGATGAAGAATTTAATCAGAGCCGTCCGCTTCTTCGTATCGCGCTCATTCAGAATGCTCTCTGCAGCCCAGCCAGTGATGGCAGTGCTAAGAGATGTCACCTCCTTCACGTTCAGGGGAGGCTTAGCCCCTTCCTGCCCCGATTCCAGAATCTCCTCTGGGGTTATCATCGCATACAGCCTCGCTTCCATAATTGTTAGTTGCCTCGCCAACTCGAGTGGATCGAAATCTGTGATTGAAATGGCAGAAAAATTCCTGCCCTTCAGTGCAGAGAAAAGCGTCTTGGTCATCAAGGGTCGAGGAACTTCGGATGGTAGGGGAACGGAAGGAGGGTTGAGAGACATGCCGGGATCCCGAGTGCGATCGCCCTTCGGACTGATACAATCCTTTTGCTCTTTGCGTCGAAATATTGTGTCAAGAATACGTTCTGCTGGGCCAGGGAACATAGTCATCAAACCATCCCTCACGAAGGCTTCCAGTAAGGGTAAAGCGGCATTATCCGGAGTCGACCTCCAATAGCTTTCCAACCATGTCTTGATGAAATTAGAAACACGTAATCGTACAGCGAGCCCCTTTTGCTGCTGCCAAACCAGGATGTCTTCGTGAGGTAAACCGGTGGGCGGTACGAGATTATACCGCGCAATGAGTGCTTTCGCGACCTCCAGGGATGAGGAAAAAAGACGGAAGGTCATAAAGAACACAGCCGAGAAAGCGGGGTCGACGATACTGTCGTGAGGAGTCAACTTCTCTATCAACACGGTCAGCGTGGCTCCGACCAATACACCCTCGCTGTTATACGCAATGTCTTCAACCGCGTAGTCATGAGTGAACATGTATTTAGTTGGACTCAGGAAAGATGTGGGTATGGGCGCATTCGGTTCAGCCGGAACATCGGGCAAATCACCGTAGACAATCTTCTCCTCCAAAGACATGGGGTGTCCCCGAGTGCTGCCTTCCCAGGTCGTTCCGTCATCCGTTTTATTGAAGGAAACGGGGGAAGATAGCGGGGGCTCGAACACACCTCGAGATATGATGATGGGGGCGGGAATTTTGATCTCATTGGGTACAGTGAAGTGGGTGTCTCCCGACGCCGATGAAGATTTGGAGGTACTTCGACTACTGCTCTCTGATCCAGAAGAAGCCTCTGCCCTGAGCATAGGAACGCTAATAGGCTGTATTGTAACATCTTCATCGGCGACTCCTTCGAATCGGTTTTTCATACTTGACGATTTACTTGACAACCTGGTATGTTGAGAAGAAGAAGCATAGGATGTAGTGCGGAAGGGTTCGGAAGAACCAGGTTCTCCAAGAGGAGGGACGTTGATTAAAAATGGCCTTGCACCGATGGAACGATTCAAGCAGACCTTGATCGAAAAAACAAGGTCACTGCCAGCCTTTAGAGCGGCTGTCGCAGACCGCAGCAAAACCTTCTTTTCCTCGTCATCCGACATGGCCTGAGGTAGCGGTACAGTAAGAAGGCGAACGGATTCCGCTAGCTCACTGGTCACATTATATAACTGCTCCTTCGCAGCCCTCAAACTATCCAGCCTGTGAGTCGGAACATCCGGGTGCTGAAGAACCGCTTCAACGAGGGTGAGGAGTTTGCACGACATTTCCACAATTTCCCGGACGAGATCATACATATGCCCCATGCTCGATGCATGAGAAGACCGCGAATGTGAATGGGCATGTCCAACAAATGCGGCTACGGCAGACAGGTAATGATCGTGCGTAGTTCGCAGGGCTTGCAATACCTGGGCCATGGAGCACGCGCCATGGGGAAATGGCGGTTGGGAGGGCAGAATCATCGATCCGAGTGACGAAATAGAGGAAGAGGAAACTGTACTACTGACAGAATCCTCAGGTCTGTGTCCGCTAGCGGAGAAAGAGCGGATTGCGGGGAGCGGAGGAATAACTGAGACTCGTTCAACTCCCAGTTTCGCCCTAGTGCGAAAATCGCTCATACTCTTCGCTCGCGCAACCCCAGCGCCTGGTGTACCAGGCCTGTTCTTTACCCGTCGTTTGGTAGGGGTCTTCCCAGGCGGCGAAGGCGTAGAATGTTGTATGACCGTCGTGTCGTTTTCGTCGGCGGTTTTCAGGTCTGCGTCTCGTAAGACAGTGACGTTGACGACAGATCCAGAATCCCGTCTTATCGGTAACTCTACGCCGCACTGAAGTGCGAGGGCAAGAAAACGCCGAACCAATGTGAAAATTTGCTGCGCCAACCTCAGCATCGCCTCCACTTCAATGTCTAGAGTGTCTTGATCAAGGTCCTCGGCTGAAGCTCGCTTGGCCTGGGCGACGAGAGACGCAAGCGTGGATAGGATCAATCGACGTTCGTCAGCGAGGGCGGGGAATTTTTGTAGGATGGGGGCGTCTCGAAGTAGTGTGTCGGTGGCAGATAAGACGGAACGAACACATGATATGATACAAGCAGTCGAAGGCTGAAAATGTGTGATGCGAGTCGATCTAGCGGCGTTTTGTAAGAGGGACAATCCATGAAGCAAGGGCACCATTACAGGAGGGACATGAGACTCTATCTCGGGGCTTGTATACGACGGGGGAGATATTTGAGAGGTCGAATAGGGTGTAGAATAAGGCTAAGAGGATGGTTAAGCAGTGCACTAAGAGGCGAACGAGTACTTACAATGTCCGGACCCTCGTCTTCATCTGCCTCTACCAGAGGATTTACATCTGCATTGACATAATTGCTGGGAAACCAGCCCCGCGCGCCTTCCAGCTCGCCATCCCACCACCCACTAGGATCACGATTTAGTACATGAATGACTTGACCGGCACGGAAAGAAAGACATGTGTCGATATTGTGCTGAGGTTCATAGTCGTGCATTGCCAAGACGTATTCTGGCATTGCGCCGGCAGCTTCATTGGGGATAGGGCTAACCGGCGTAGAGGAAGTCGAAGGGATATCGCCAGATACTAGGGAGGAAGAAGAGGCGTTTGTAGAAGAAGATGGAGGAGGCGAGAGAACTGATAGGGAAGAAGCGGTGGAAGCGTTGGAAATAGTCCTAATGCGGTTCACATTATCCGGAGAGAGTCCGAGAGAGGATGCGGGGGAGGTGGCATGGGAATGGCTCAGGCCAGAAGTGGAATGACCCGGAAAGGAAGTTACAGAGGTATCAATTTTGAGATGGGACATGTACATTGGTCGTAAACGGGAATTTGGATTGATTCTAGAATTGATGATAACATGAAAAAAAAATGAACTGGGGTAACTATCAGGCGAGAATCTTACCAGGTGATATTGAATTCGTTGTGATATCCACCTGCGTCTGATGATAAGAGCCAGGGTCTCGTCCCAATCCAGCGGAAAGGTTATTGTGAAATGAAATGAACGTCGCGAAGGTCGTGAAGCAATGGCTCTGGCCCTAGATTGTACCCCTGCTGTCGATTTTTGGGATACTGACCCAATCCGATGGTAAGATGGAGCAATCCGGAATCTGGGCGCAGCAAAAAGAGGAACCGCGAGGATGGTGAACTAAAAGGAAAGGGAAAAAAGCCAACTTGGGCGTGGTGATTGGCTGCGAATCTGGAAAAAGCTGCGAAGAGCTAAGCGCCCATATGGTCCACGGTGTTCAACTTACGTAAACTCCTATTCGTATTGGGCGTCAAGTCGGGATCATCATCCCTGTCTAATGTCCTCCTAGTTCAAAGTTCCTGGTAACAAGGCTCGCCATATAAACTAGTTTCATTCTGAGAAAAGATCCCACTGGTATCCCTATATCATGATCTCAAAAATTCATTCTTTCATTTCTCCATTGCTATGGAGCTAGTAGATACAATTGACGTGCACATCTCCTCTTCAATATTCAAGTTGTACATCACTATGCCATTCTACTTTCGAACAGCATATAGAAACCCGTCGAATCCTCGCTCACCGACTGTCGCAATCGTCGTAGCCTCAACCTCTTCATCTTCCTTCAAAACCGCTAGGAGCTCTCGCACACCTACTGACCACTCCGAAGGGCTCTCCTTCTCCAGATCAGAAACATTGCCGTACTCCACCATATTGTCCACGATCTAACATCGCATTTGTCTAGAATAGAAAAACAAAAATGTCATGAGAAGCTCACGATGACCCCACCCCTCTTCACAAGACGTTTGGCTTCTTCATAATACTTGACATTGGACTTCTTGTCGGCGTCGATGAAAATTAGATCAAAGGGGAGTTCGGGGTGCAGTTTAATCATCGAATCATACGCAGGACCCAAGATAACTTTGCACCTGCCATCCAGACCCGCCTTGGCTAGATTTTCTCGAGCAACCTGGGGGAATACGAGTCAGTCGCTACAATATATTTTTTGCATAGACCCTTTTCACAAACCTTGGCATGTGTCTCGTTCAATTCAAGAGTAATGAGCTCTCCATCATATGGAAGGGCCCTGCCCATCCAAATGGAAGAATATCTGTTTAATTGCGTTACCAAGTGAGCAAGTTTCCCGTCAAAATCATCCTCACCCTCCCAAAGTCCCCACTTCCAAAATTCTCTTCACGCCCAGAGACTTGACAAGCAAGTTCAAGAATTTCCCTTGCGCAGAGCTAACAGCGATTTCCACAGGTATTCCATGGTCGATACCATTTTGAACTGCAGCATCGAGAACTTCATCCTTTCTGATCAGGAATGAGTTATGATATGCGTCGGATTTCGCCCAGTCGACAACGGAGGTAGGTGCGAAGCGATCCATTGAGGTATGCGATATTTCGAGTGCTATGAAAATATTTCATGTAGGTAAATAACTCAACGCTTTTATAGTCGAGCATTGATTTTGTTTACAGTACTGCGTTTCACGAATGGCGTCAATCCAGACACTTGAGTCGTACGATGTTTCTAACACCTCGCCCCCGCCTCGTTTGAACTCTGAAACTGAGATGGTCCTCGAATAGAGGTCAGAGTCTAGACCTTCGACATGCTAGACCAATCAAAGCACTGTACGGGTTCTCGCATCAAACCTCCCCAGTTGCTTCAGACGTCATTTTCACTGAAATGCATGCTGTTAGTCAAAGATGAAGGCTCTAGTAGTAGATGCATTGAAATTAGACTGATAAGGTCGTTGTACAGAACATTAGAGGTGGTGGTGCGTGGATCGTTCTCGTTCAGCGCTCACATGGCGAAGTGTAAAATCAACGTGACATCAATCTCTTACTCAGTTCGAGTCTTCTTGAGTTCATCCACGCCTCGCACCACTGAAATCAAATGAAAACGAGCCAACAAGCTTACACAGTACATGCCGTGCGCATCGTCTTCAGCAAAAAAAAACTGGTATTCAACACGGAACGTTTCGGGCAACACATACACAAAAACTCTTCTACAGCCCAGAATTGCGCCTGATTGTCCTTTCGAATGCCTTTAGAATCGTTGAATTTGTACGTGTACAGGAAAAATGAGTCCTCCCCGTACTAGCTTTTGTTGCATAAGGACCTGGCTGCGTAATATCTATCTATCTATCTACTGATTCTTATCAGATTATTTAGCCCAACGCAAAGAAATCTCAACTGAGATTCCCACTTTAGATGTTTGCATCTCGAGCATTCCCTACCAAATCTTATTCATCGTCAACTTCCGATTACTCTATCATCATCTGTTGCTTCCTCATGTTCCAGCAGGAATTTGCACTTCCGAGTCATCCTATGGCGAAAGTAGGGGCACCGCTTTGGTCTATGCCCGGTTCCAACATACAGCTCTATGGCAGTGTAATTCACCTTTTGAAGGTTGGAAAAGATGAATTCCAGTAGTATAATGCGATGAAAGCTTCCCCCCTCCACCCCCAAGTTCGGTTTGAGGAATTCGACGGGCTCAATCATACCACTTTACTCGGAGAAACAAAACGCTGCGTGCCAATTTCAAAGCTGAGGGGGTAGGAAACATGCTCAGGAATGTCGGAAGCTATGGACCGCTGCCAACGAAGTACGTCGATACCAGTCTGCAGCTTTATTCCTTTGTTCTGACCAAAGGCTTTCTTGAATAGCGTGTCAAAGACTCGCTTGATATCACTGGAGACGGGCTTCATGGAAAAGCGAGCGGCTTAATTAGCTGTCGACGAATTACTCAAGGAAGGGCGACTGTTACTCATCCTCGTCTTTTGTTTATCTTGTTGAGAATGTGCGAGAAGGTACTTACACATTCTAGGAGCGACTCAAGCAGTGCTCTATTGTTTTCTTAGTAATCTCTTTAAGTATTATTGAAATTAGTAGAATATTCTAGAAGTAATTACTCTAGGTATAAAAGATGTACGTAGAGTAGCTAAACAATAAGAAGTTTCACTATTCCCGAAGTACTTGCCATAACCTTTTCTCAACATATCTAATTGGTTTGCAGACTTCTGTCTGCACTCCACGATATTGGCAATCATTCTGCCTAAAGGTTCAATGATTCAGTTTACTCATGAGGTATGATTATAGTGAAGTTAATCAGATGTTCGTGAATCTCCAAAGCATACTCTACAGGTTCGGCTATTTGAGCATCCTGTACCTAAACATCCTTCACATGGAATGATCATCGAAATACCTTTTTGGAGTAGAACTCGAGACAAGGGTGATACATCATACCCAGTTACGTCTGTGCGAAGAAGGGGGTTGTGGGAACAACGATTGCTGTAGTCATTGAGATTGTAATGAGATCTTCGGGTCGTTGGCCGCCACTAATAGGCAAGTTGAGCCTATGAGTATCAAGGACCCAGAAAATTTTACTACTTGATATTGCAGAGATTGCGCAACTGGGAATGGCTGACAGGAGTTGCGAGAATGTAGTAGATGTTACTTGTGGCGAGACTCGACCTAGAAGTTTGGTAGTTCAATTGCGGAGCTATTCAAAACACTTCTGCTCGTTCTAGAGTAAGCTTAGTTTACAGTAACTGAAGATGGGACGTGTTGAAAGTCTGCGGGAGCGAAGCAAACTCGCTTCGCTTGAATTCCAAATAGGCAAGTCAAAGCTGGTTTTACGAAACACGCATCCGGACCGTTAACCGACAACGATCGACACGTGGCATTCCGAAATGATCTCCCTTCTCTTCTTCTCTCTTGACTGGATCCTCTAGCAATCGCGTCACCCCAAGTTAGAAATGAAGTCATACGATTCTTAGCAAATCAGGCCAGGATCGAGGGACCTCTTCCAGACCCATTTCTTCGAATGATTTCGAAGTTTATTGTACACCAAAATTTCTGGCAGTGGTTTGCTCAGTATGACTTGGCTATCCACAATTCCGACAGAGGAAGACAATACTCTAGCGTATCCTTGAAATCTCCGAGGATTTGTCGATAGGAAAATTCCGAGAAGCAAGAACTATCAGAGAAAACTTTCTCCTCTGCTGAATCGTGACCTACTGTCTCCACTTTAAGGAATTTCTCCTCTTATTATGAGAACGAGAATGCGGTGATATTATGTGGGCTCACTTAAGTTAGAGAACATTTTCGACGCTGCAACTAGCCCGAAGACGCCGTTACCGAGCAGTCCTAGGCAGATTCTCCTCCATGCGAACTTCGCGATCACTGTTCAATGAATACACCATGCGGAGTCATCTCCCTGAGATAGCATGCCACAACGAAACTCTACGTGCGTATCAGCTATTGTGGGCAGTTTAGTCTCCCAAGCCGCCCTCACAAGTGACCACGAATCGACGCTAAGAGTAGTTTTCGCTAATGTGTCAAACCCGGCGTGTGTCTTGGGGATCCATCCTCCTAATCCATTCCCGATAACCGTTTTTCATTTCCGCGCCCCGACCTCAATATGTAGATAATATTGTGGCACCACAAGTGTAACAAGTCCGGATACTAGGATAATGGTTAGTTGACATAATTGGCCTATACTCGCTCTCAATTCAACCGAGCAATGTCGGAATGTAGGACCAGGAGAGTAATGCTAGTTAGTGCACTGTCAAAGGGGGATATGAAACCTTATCTCAATCCACACAGGCGATTAAACAGACTGATCACCCGTTCTTGTTGCGCAAGAATTCATATATTATTCGCCTCATTCGCCGACAAGTCGTACGCCTAATTTCTGGACAGGTCTTGCGAGGCGGATATTTAGCGTTCTCGGATATGGATCTTGGCAGTTGCATCGAATAGTAATGTATTCTAGCGTGACTGCTAAGTCTTAGCCACTTGTTACTTTCTCCTTGGGAATTGCTAAGTATGTGGCGAAGAAGAGGTAACCGGAGATGCGTTGAGGAATAGAGTTTGAAGTGGTTCTCAAAGCAAAAACTCGACCCGAGATGGTAGCCTGTTTACGGAAATTCAGTAAGTATATTATCGTGATTGGATTTGGCCGCCCAAACACTTCACGAGAACTGTGGTGGATATATCCTCCACGAGAGTCCGTAGGTTCAACTGTTACCCGTCCGCGGGTAGGTCTCCTTACCATTTACTGAAGTGAATCCATGCCGCTTTACGGATTATACAAAGCCAAACTCCCATCGATGAGACACGTTGGTAAAGACATTTAACAACATTGTTGAGTTTAGAGTCGGGTTTCTGCGAAGCGTGGAAAGAAGCCATGTTCATTAGGCAATTCCCGAGAGTACAATGATAACCTTGGAGCCACATGAGAAGTAGCCGGATCAGAGTGTGAGCAGGATACAACCTTGAACCCACAGTGAGACTTTGGGAGACCCAGGTCCCGGCGACGGCGTTGCATCTTGACTAGGGATATCTTCCCGGAATGATATTATTCCGGGAGGATATCTCTACAGGAAAAGACGCAAGGCGTGTCCATCATAGCGCTAGCACCAGCGCTCAAGAGTTCAAAAGTTCAGGAAATACACCTTTAGAGCCAATAGAGGAGACAGTGAATATATTTTCAACTCGAATCTAACGTTGCATTACACGAGAAACTCACGAGAATAATACCCGCAGAAAGGGCTCACGTACCGTCGGATTATTACCGGTTTTGGTCAGCAATGTCCCGATTGGTCTCATGCTAAGTACTAACTTGTGAATGACTGAGAAAATTTGCGAACACCGATGCAAATGCAATGTATATTCTAGGTAAGTATATAGTTCCACGCGTTTGCAGACTTCTGGGAAAGTATGCGGAAACGTTACAATAACCTCCGTAGGTCGACGAGAATAAATTCCGCTGACTGGAAGACTTGAGAGAGCTGAGCTGCGACGGCCCGGGGAAGTTTCTCCGGTCCGAAAACAAGTGCTAAACTAAGATATGAGCTGATAAACCTCGTTTTTTCCTTTTCGGTCAACGTTCGCTGGTAGAAGGTAGCGATAGGGAGACTGAGAACTGCAGAGCTCATTGTTTCCTCATTTTTTGATTCAATATTGGAGAAGGCCAAAAATTTTGGGGACATTCACAACGCAAATTTGTCAATCACACATGCTATCCTGTCGAAGACGGTATGGTGACCTCTCACAAAAAATTTGGTCGAAGAGAGCAATAGAATCATCAGATCTTCCTATATGCGACCTCTGCTCACATTTCTCTCTGCAGATTGGCACCTAGAGGATGTAAATTGGAACATTCACCCTTTTTTCTATGTCTAGGGTTATCCACCTGCAGTATCTAAGCCGTTTAGTTCGGGGAAATGATTCCGGAGAATGACTATCTGCCGGTCTGATGAGTCAAAAATACGCCTCAATTAACCAAGAAAGCACACTCCGGATTCCTCGCGGCGTAATGGGGCAAATTAACCCGTGGTAAGTCTCAATAGGAACGCAACGAACGTTTACAGCTTAGTTCTGAACATATCATTAAATTTTCAACACCGACGAAGCTGGCAGAGAAGTTAGCACGGCAAATACCCGACGCTATGTTGCATCAACGGGACCGTAACCCGAGCTTCCTGCCTTCTTTGCACCCACGCTGTGCGATTATCAAGTAGCAAGTCAATTGAAAGCGTATGCATCCGATAGCGCTGGCCCGAGAATCAAAAGTGCCAATCCTCTAGCGATGTTTAACGTGGGTACTTACAAGCTGCATATACGCACGGAAGATCGGGGAGACCGTTCCGGTGGGCCACATTTTCATTCCTATGGAAAACCTAGGTGACATCGGACCGAACCGAATGGTGATTTCTGTCTACTTATGACGGATTTACGCCAATTGAACAATTTTTGCATGAATACCCGACTCGGATGAATAATAATCTGTCAGAGAAAAGGCACTGAAGTTATGCCACCTCTGTTCTGCGTCATAAGACTCGATGATTCTGCTTAGGCCCTCTCTACTATGATAGTATGTTGTAGATTCATCAACTACTCCTCCTGCTACTGGTAATAGTAGCCCCTATCTATCATAAACCCTGCATACTCCAAACTCAATCCGAGGTCTCCGTTGGATTCTTTTGGGACAATTGCTTACTGAGGTTAGTAAGGTTCGGGCGCTAAGAAAAATTCCGGTTAATCATGATGGATATTTCAATAAAATCAACCATTGGAATTAAGTAGCAATACTTATAAGATATATACAAGCAATATATGCGCAGAAAATTCTACGTAAGGACGGTCTCGAGGTTTCAGCGAGTTACCTACGGTTACTGATAGGTTATTGATGTGATTCGCTTTTCTTCCGCCTATCAAATTCTTGGCCGGGGTAACATTTGTAACTTCAAGACTGACAATCCACCGTAAAGATTGCGACTGCCGAGCTGTTTCCGACTGGTCGCCGTACTGCTCTGAATAGTAGAATTAATAGTAATATTGTGAATGGCAGGTTGAATACTTAGCAGTTGAATAATGGCTGCTATGTCCACGCATGTGTCTCCAACTTTCCAGGTAGGGTCGTACATCTTAGGGAACAGCTGTTCATCTTATCTGCTTACATGGGAGAATGTACATTTTAGCATGGCTCTAAGGCCACAGATAACATAAAATAGTACTCCTTATGACAAGGAAGTATCCATAACTGTACAACAAAACTCTATGCATGCGACCTACTAGCCATTTCGAGTAAACAAGAAGGGCTACTCAGTAGCATGAAGTTCTGATTCAACGAAGGAATTGCGGCGTCTACATTCTTACCTAATTTACTTACTTCTGTCGGAGTTTTTCCACTTGACAAGTAAGAAGTGGCGTTAGACCTTGAATTGGTCGCCAAAGGAGGGGCGCACTCGAACCTTCTTACATGCTTACCCTTCAATGGTCTTCTTCTGCTAACTTTGTAACTCTAAAATTTCTGTCGCCGTTCAGCTGGTGCGTTCTCAGCTCCTGTCTTTAATCCGAGTAATTTATTTCTGCGTACCCTACCCTCATAACGTGGGACGTATATAGCGGTGTGTTCAGGGAAGGTGCCGTTGAACGCAAGGAAGTTGTCGTTGAACGCAGGGGAGGCGTCGTTGAACGCAGGAGCGGTGAAACGGTATCCGCTCATCAGCGGCCCGGTGTTGGTCCCAGTTGGTCCCCCCTTCGAAGATCATCGATCATCCGCGAGTTTATTCCGAAAACTCTCCGACCTGTTACGAATTTTTGGGTACTATCCTCTTGATTATCCGGACATTGGCGAAAAATCAGTGTGCACATGACACATAGCATTCAATGAACTTCAGCTTACCTTCACACCCTGGAAATTTCAGCCCTTGGGAATGCTGTGGCGATTTATACACAAGCTTCGCGAACCGTTCACGCAAGGCGTTCCTGCCCTATAAACTCATGCGTTCAGGACCTTTTTAATCTATACACCTTCGTTATCTCTCGTCTCTCATCAAAGAAGCTCATAACGATCTCAATTTCGGTCTGGACTTCCGACTCATCGATCAAAAGATGTAAATGAATACACTGTCGTCGACAGCCAATCTATGTTCCTAGGCCACCAGTAAGGTTGAATTAAAACTTCCCAAGACTTCCAACTGGTGGCCTTCAACAAGCCTTCCGAAATTCATCCGACGCGTCTAGCCTTCAAGTCATCTGCGGCCGCTGTGCTAAGTAGTCGGTCGACGGATACACGTATCATCAGTTGAGTTGATATTGTCCGAGACCCAACGTCCCATATGGTTCTACGGACTACAGGGGTTTATTATCTCCGGACGCTGTCAAGTTCCTCCAAGTTCGATGCACTCAGCACCTCCTCCCAGATCGCAATATCGGTCAGAAGTACTCTAAAATACACACAGGGGGTCTCATAGACGCCGTACATTCAGCCTTCATTTCGCTGGTCATAATTTGAAGACCGGCCGATGATGAAACAATTCCCCGAGTCCCTATCCGTCTATCTTTTCCTTGCCTCCGACCTTGTTCCCTGATGACTTCTCATCCGTATCAGGCGCTCGAGACGGGTGCGATGTCGAGAAGAACATAACTGTGAGATTTTTCACCTTGCTAAGTCCTGTCGTCAAGTCAAGTTATCATTTTTTTTCATTTCTGAGGTTCTTGTCCCTAACTGTGACACCAATCCTAGTAGCTTTATGGCACTCCCAAGAATGGTATCTTTCTCCGGTGAGCTAAGTGCTTATTCCAATTGAAAGCTGGGTAATTCCCTGGTGAAGAAGGAACTGCAACAGGCATATTGTGCCCGACAATTGAGCGACAACAACACGTCTCTTGTTGAAGGGTGGACCCTCAAAAAGAGGGACCCCACCGCCCTCTATACTCTATACATTGAGGATCATCTGCAGAACAAAAAACAATTGTTGAGCGCCGGACCCTGGAAAGGAGGGGACGAACTTGGGCGCGTGAATTAGGAAAAGTTCACTCCAGCTCCAGGTTCCCCGTCGAATGATACGGATCTTCCTCCTTTCGCTTGAAACAAGCTAGGTTTTAGACTACCGTCGGGGGATATGCAGCACGGAATGTTAGTTGCCTTTTACAATGTCAGTTTCCTCATTAATGTTTTCTCTCAGACTCATGGATACATTCATGCTTACTGTGGATCTGAATTCCCACTTGGCTAAGTGATCCTCAGACTTATCCCCTGTGGCGTACGGCTGTGGCTGAAAATCGTGTTCTTGGTGTTGTGGATCCCCCAACAGATCATCATCCCGGCGAGCTTCTTTCAGAGTTGACAACGCGAATCCCAACAAGCACATCGGAGAATCTGCAAACCTCCTGATGTTTCCTGCTAAGCTAGGACAGCCTGGAGGGCTAGTGGCAGGCATTTGGTAAAACGAAACATTGAGTGAGTCACTTTTCAACCCTGGACGTGTAGGTATTTGCTCCGGACTCATCGTAAAAAAGAAAACAATGCCAAAGTATTCTTCGAACATTCATATTTTCATACATAGTACTCGAGATTAGACGGGCAGTGGACATGAACATTGAACAATAAACATTCTTGGATTAGTCTCTCCTAGAATCCATTTCCAACCGTCTTGTGCCATATGCTCTCGGTGCTTAACCAACTTAAACCAGATACATAGCTCGCCCTCAAAAAGTCACCGGAGCATCTTTCATTGACCCAGTCATGAATTGACTCAATTCACCTTTCAACTCTAAGCCAAATCCAACGACAAGGAACCCCCCGTCTTCATTCGAGTTTCTAGTTTAAAAACATTTCATAACAGCCTTCCTTCAACTGGCTATACATAGCGCGGATGGAAATGAGATGAGATGGGAATGAAATGAACGTGAAATGATTGATATCTTTGATTAGATTCACTACCTCGCTGCTCTATTCTATGTATCTATTTCGCATTCAACCGCTTCATAAATCGTTGGTTGAAGGGTGTGTAACCTTGGAACCAATCGGCGAAATTTGCCGTAGACTGTACTGTAAGCTGTTCACTTCTCATTCACGTTCGACTTGCGTGATTTGAGCTATTAGCCCAATACTTAGACTTAGACCCATTAGCCATGAGCGAACCATGATAATTGATATGATGTATGCATTGCAATGGTACAGGTAGCTGTAAAAAGTATTGATTGATGCACGAAGCACGAAGCGTGAAACGCGCGTTGCGTGTGGGCGTGTTGCGTGTAACGATGTAGGGCAGGCAGGGTTTAGGGTTTAGATTGGATTGGATTGGGAACGATGATGCATGCAGATGGGAGATGGATTAATATGCGATTAGCTTAGATAGGGATAGGGACTTGGGATAAGATACATCCATCTGATACAGCACACACACCCACTCACACCTGTGCTTTACACACTCAGGGATAAGATGACATAGGAAAAAGAAGAAAAAGTGTACAGTACACTGCACTGTAAAGATGGCGAGATGGGTAAGGGTTAGCAACCGCCGGCGGCGCACGTGTAACAGTTACTTGGTGAAAGGACTCAGGATCGTCGCCGTAAGGCATCAAGTTTCCCTGGAGGTCGCAGGGTGGCAAGACAGCCTGAATAACGTAGAGGCAACGAGTCTGGACTGCATCCGTTGGCTCAGGAGACTACCACTTGGTCTCTTAGTAATGGTAGTACATCTATCTATCTAACCAATCCGGTCACTCCGGTGATTACCCCTGCGGGGGCCTGTCTACATCAGGTAGTACCAGCGTCACAGGGGCACATATACGAGTATGAAGAAGTTATACGTGATCACGAACGCGCGCACGCACGCGCAAGTCCGAGTGTAAAACTCGAGTCGGAAAAGTCCACAAGTCCAAGCAAAGGCCGCCCCAACCGATGATTAAGAACCAATTCCCCCACAAAAACCTTTTATGGGTTTGTGTGTTCATCAATCCCCATGGACGTTGTCAATGCTAGCATTCGAGTTCCTTGACAGTCACGAGTACTAACAATAAGTACATACTCTGCAGCTGTTCAACTCCAAACATAGAGTACATAGAGTACATAGTAACTTGGGGCCCTCGGAATTATCTCCTTTTAATTACGATTCGTCCGAAGAGGACTTTAAGCGGTTAAGAAGAAAAAAATCAAGAGTCGTTCAAACTTCAAACACTTGGCTTCTTCTACTTGCCTTGATCCTGTAGGTAATGACGTACATTCCTCCAATCCCCCCGCCTTCGCCTACGCCCTGGACCCCACCGTGACACCCTTGACCCCGACCCGACTCCGAAACCCCACTACCCCCCGCGACCCCACTTTCATTTCCCCCCAATCCCACGCCATCCCTAATAGCATTACTCTACAGCAAGTACCTCCGTTGACCCCCACACAGACCCACTCGGTCTCGGGCCAAGAACGGCTGTTGAAAAACGAATCGAAGCGAAGCGGAGCAAATCGAAACGAAATGGTACTCAAAAAGGAAGAGTACCCAGTTAGGAGCATCTCAAAACGAACACCGCGAATCCTACTTACAATCCCCTAAAAAAAAAAAAAAATTACTTCCCAATTCCTGATGATCATATACGTACATCCTCTAAGTAGTTACTTTACTTTCACTATTCTGCTGCACAACTTCTCGTAAAAAATCTTATAATACTCGTAATAGCAAAGAACTCTCGCGAGCTCTTCCGAACCTCTACAGCTTTTCTTCAGAATTCGCCCTTGCCAAGTGAAGTATGGGTCAGCAAATAACCTCAGCCCACCCCGACGGACCATCGCGAATCGCGTATCGCGTCTCGTGCGTGTGTATGTGTGTGTGTAGGTGTGCCTTCACTTTACTAAAAGAAGGCACACAAGTACTTACTCTTAGAACCTAAACCTAAGGGTCTCACACACCAAATGGAGTATCGACGTCGACGAAAGCAAAACTGCGAGCATCAGCCTTTCCAGGGACCAAGGGAATAACCGTAATAAAATCGTGCATCATTCGTTTTGGAGGTAATGTACGCTACTATAAGTGTACATCGAGTAAGAGTATGTATGAATCGTGTGGCATTAATAAGGGTGGCTGTAGATGGGGGGTGGAGGATGCGTGGAGAAGGTACGGTAGAGGGGGTAGGGGGGAAAGGTTAAGGTAAAAAACGTTTCGAATGCTGGACAGGGGAGAGAATAAGGCAGCCGAAAGTTTCACAGCGAACCTTTTGTAAAGGCAGGAGGAAAGCGAGGTCCATTACAAGATAATCATAAAGGTAGGTAGGTTATGCACACATAGCAGCGTCTGCGTATGAACAACGACAACGACAAAGAGGACCCAAAAAAAAGAGGACGGATTCGTAGTCTGTGCTTTTGGAAATAAGATAAAAACTTTTGCAAACGATAAGAGGAAATAACCATAAGGAAGAAGAAAAACCTGAACCTGAAAGCGGCGATAACACACGAGAACCAATAATACACGGGAAACACCCAAGAAAAAGAAACGGCTAAAAGTACAAGATTGAATATATGTACATCAATGATTTGTTGTGTTGTGCTGTTGACTTGAGAATGCAATGTGTGAGGATTGGAGTGACGAATTGATGCGACGAGTATGGAGAGATGTCAAATGACGATGACGATGATGTTAAATCCGATGATGAAAGACCGATGAGAGAGACCAAGAAAACCGCACATTAGCCCGACAGTGGGAAGGGTATGGGAGATAATAGTGGTATGAAGATGCGATAAAGTGTGAGATCCGATGCGAAACAAAAAGAAATAACGTCAGAATATGAGACTAATCGGTGGGGAAGAGGAAGAGCTTCTTCCCATCCGGGTTGTAGCTCTGTCGCTTTTCCTTCTTTTGGGTCTTCTCTCGACGGGGCTCTCGGATAGTGGAAAAGGCACTGCCAGCGGCGTCGAATGACCACGCTCGCATGTCGCCCAAAAGCGGTCTTTGCGGTGCAGGGTAACCGAAACTACCGAGACCGGGACTGAAGGGAGCATCCGAATCTTCACAAGCAGACTCATCTTCCTCGCTGAGGTCATATCGATCTTCGTCGCCAAAATCGCTTCCGTAACGAGCCAAGGGACTGGTCGCGCTGGCGCGTGAGCTGGAAACAGAAGCCATGCTGCCGGTTCTGTTCCTCATTGTCATTGCACCAGGGGCAGAGGCAATCGATGCCATGGATGCCAATGATGAAGACGACTCGCGTCTAGAGGCAGTAGGTCTGCGAACAAGGAGGTCAGGAACCAAGAGCTTGCCCTCTGCACCTTGGGCCAAAAGTGGCCTCTCGCGTCTCGGACTTGTACTCAGTGCTGATACTGAAGGGGGG
The DNA here is from genome assembly GCA_000827265.1 of Collybiopsis luxurians FD-317 M1. Taxonomy (NCBI): domain Eukaryota; kingdom Fungi; phylum Basidiomycota; class Agaricomycetes; order Agaricales; family Omphalotaceae; genus Collybiopsis; species Collybiopsis luxurians. The sequence continues at coordinate 220,087 of KN834792.1, read as the reverse complement.
GAACGAGAAGTCGGAGAAGGGGGACCAGAGTACATGGATACTCGGGATTCGCAGCGTCGCGAAAACGAGCCCTGGAACGCGGAAAGAAGATTGGCGTCCGAGCTAGGTGAAGACTCGTACGCGTTCAAAAAGGTGGAAGTGGTGGGCAAAGAAGCGGCAGCATGGCGAGGACCTGAAGAGCGTGATTCACGGCCACTTAGGAAAGACCTTGAACGCTGTTTTGGTTGGCAAGTGATAGGAGTGCTGGCGGACATGTTTGGGGGGTGTTCAGAGGTGGGAGAGGGGTACGAGGCATCAGTAGTGGACATTGAACACAAAGACTCGGACTCGACGTCTGAAAGGGAAGAGGAGACCTCTGTGTGTTCTGATTTGGTAGAAGGGTAAATATAGTAGGTGGGAGGAGAATAAGAGTCTTGACGAGGATTTAACATGTCTGCCATTTTGCACTCGTCTGAACAGTACAAAGGAAAGGGACCTTGGTCGATGATGGTCTTTGTCTTTGTAACTGGTCGATTTTGGGCAAGATTGCGTTGGCGTGCTAAGAAGAGTGAGACAAAAGAGACAAATAAAGAGAGCTTGGTGGCTCACCTGAAGCCGGCAAGGGACGATTCTCAGTTACAACTTGAGTTGTGCGCTTTGGAGCGATTTGTTTATCGCATACTGGACAGAATGGAGTATCGTAGTCCATAACTACCGAAAAGTTGGATAGTGGATTATTTGTTGAGGGAAAGGAAGGTCAGATTGGGCCGAAACCATTCGGTTTTATAGTTTATCATCCGTTCCCCCTCGGCTTTCGTCCCGATGATCTCAATGGCCTTCCATCATTCCCCTTTTAGACATTTATTTTATTATTTATTTATTTTCTACTTCCGTCTTCAACGTGCATGTCACATTTCCCGTCACACTACCTCTCTGATCCCCGCGGCCCTTCTCCCATCGACAAACTAGGTATGGCGTCTTCCCCTCACTCACCATTCCCCCCTCCCCTTCATCTACATACATACTACTAACCCTTACATCCGCTTTCCTCCCTTACTTTTCCTTTGTACCCTCAACGTAATCATTCACATATGCTTTTATTTTTTTTTCCGATCCATATGATATTATTATTATTTCATACCCTATCGATAACCGGTCTCTCTATAGCCCACTCGTACCTTGCGCGCACAAGGTCTTTTTTCCACCTCCTCCACAAAACTGCGGCGTAAGCGGAACAGGCTTCTTCCTACAAGTACAGTGTATACTACACCGCCTAATCATCCCTTGTATCTATCCAAGCAAGATGCTCTTATAACGTGTATGAGAATGACGCATTCCATCTTCTTTGATACCAAGATCATCTCTTTTCGGCGTATCCAAGTTTCCAACTATGATGCGCTCATCCCCGACAGACTAGCTAGTAGTATGATTCCCCCGTACGGCCACGGTACTTGCCGCACAGCTCTCTGTCTGCCTATTCTCCTTTGCATATGATTTGACAGCCCGCAGCTCCTGAAAGTCCTGCTCTACAGCAACCCATCGTGCGTCGGATTATCTGTTAATCGTACGACGTGTCGTACAACTAATTTTTCTGCAATCCCAATGGAACCAAATGCTAACAAGGTGGAAGTAAAAAAACCCGACATTTCTCCTGTTGAATTTCGTTTTTCCTCTGATTTATCTTATTATTCCTACCCTTGATCTACGATTGAAAATGGCGCAACCAAGCGTTCTACTCCACTTTGTCCCTACTCGTCCCTACCCAGAGCTGCTTGCAAGCCAACTGGGAGCTCCAAAAATATGACGATCGATGACGCTGATGATGTTTGCGATCTAGCGAACTTGCAGGATGGGTATCATTTATCACAAATCCAATCCACCGCCAACGCGCTGATAACCTCTAGGAACCTAATTGCAAAAATTGCGCTTGCCCGCGCGCTCGTGCGCGTATGTAGATCAGTTGCAAATTATTTTTACAGCTCACGGTACGGTATAGTAAACATTCCGAGTCCCTCCCTCGCCGCGTACCGTTCCGTTCCTCCCCGTTCCTCCCCGTTCCCTGATTGTAGTAACCCACCTCACATCCCCGCAACCAGCCGCATCCCCGCATCGACATCGGGTTCAACGATTGACGCTCTAAAACCCAACTAACTAAAACAGCTCAATCAACATCCCCACCAGGCAATATACAGCATGTACAGCCAGGCATTTCGGCCTTCGGATTTGAGATATCGTATAGTTGCATATACTTTTTTACTCTGTATGCGGGGTATCCTTCTTCCAATAAATATGTACTTGGTACCACCATTCAGCAAGTACACGACGCGACTGAACTCTGTCTCTGACCCTCCGTGGACATGTCTTTTCAAAATACTTATCCTACTGAACCATTCATACATACGTTAATTAAAGGGACCAAGTAACATAGCTAATGATAATCGTCATTCCGAGGCACCCTCCGAGACCACAAACTCTAATGCGCGTTCCTTTGGGGCCTGGCATGCTATGGAGAACGTCAACGTCGACAATCATCATCGACATTCATCAATAACTGCTAGGTACAGCACCGCTGCGCATGTACCAACGCCCTAGTACGCCCTAGTCCCCAAAGGCCCCAACATTCGTTATTTCGGTATTCGCCATCCTCAAAATGTCCGCGGGGCGGCAAACCGTCCTGTCTCTGTCAAATACCCCCATTTTCCAGTCTAAACCTCTCGAGGAAACTAGTGTCAAAGAAAGTATAGGTCGAGTGTATTCCAACTTTTTTGAAAAAACGATCTGCTGACCACTCCCACAGCAAGGTGTTATATTATACATATTATACATATATCCGATTACAGGTGGTACTTACCGCGTACCAACAACTTAAACCAGAACAACAGCCCAGCATCACACATACATATAAGTATGTATTCCAGCGCTCCGTTGACAACAAACGTCCTACTTAGCCGTGCCGTATATTTGAAAGCATTTTGCCTCCCTCGTAACTTTTAAGGATGGCAGATGCAGGCAGAGGTGAGGTTTGGGGGTGGGGGTGTTCATTTACCTCTTCGGACGCAATATGGACTAGGCCGGCTCCCACCCTCTAGCCTCCCCAGGTCCTCCCCAGTTCCTCCCCACCTGCCCACCCTGGCAGGCTCCCAGCCGTCTGGAGAGTTTATACTGTAGGTTCCTAGACTCTGGCACCCCCCACGTATGTGGCGAACGGGCTAACGAGCTAACGGACAACGCATAAAATTCGGAAGACATCCCGAGCCCGATATACTTACATACTCTCCCCCTACCTTTCGCTAACCGCTACAACTCTTCCCTGACCCCAAGTACATAACTAACCAACTAATACCCACCTCCCCGTCTTTCACCCCGAAAAAACCCAAAAACCTCGGAGTATTTTACCTCTTTCAAATGATATTCAATAAAAAAAAACAAACAAATCGAATTATTTCAATTGGCTCATGTGCACTCGCGCAACGGAATAATACGATCCGTTCACGGACCGTTACAGACCGTTGAAGCGTCGACCTTGTGCTCTCTACCCGCTTTCCCCTGCTCCCTCTTTCAATGAATCTGTCTACCTTGCCGCAATCCAATGTTTTTTCTCAATTATTCGCAGTAAGCAGGTCTATTTTTACACTCGATGCAGGATCTGGAATGCTCCATCATTAATCATGCACGGTCGATCTATTTTTCACAATTTTCTATTTTTTTTTTTGACTGTTCGACCCGTTCTCGTCGTACCTTTCCCCTCAAATACGTCAGTCGTGAGTTTACATACATGAGCCATGTACACACTTCAGCATACATACATACTCTCGAACATGTATGCCGTTCATTTTGACTTGACTAAGACTTGACTTGACTTACTCAGCGGTCTTACTTCTGCTCCTTTTGGAGTTTCTCCGAGAAAATGCGAAATCGCGGTACTATTACGATTTGACTCGGAGTCCGAAAGCCTTTCATAACTTCGAGGTTGGGTAACCATTCATTCATTCATTCATTGGTGCGGATCGACGAGCACGTCTTTTTGTCGCAATCCTGAGTCCTGAGTCCTTTCAAACCTGCAAGAGTCCATGCGCAGTGGGCATATTGCACATGTAAAAGTAGGTTTCGAATCTTTGGAGTTTCAAAAGAGGTGCATGATTCTTCAAAGCTGAGCTACGGCCCTGAGACAATATAGCGATACGTTACTTACTCAGTGACTTATTGGAGCCTGATAAGTTTCCTAGAAAACCCGAAGTTACTGGAAAGTTGATTGATTGTGGATCACCCAAACGCGTTTCTAGCTGTATAGGACTCCGATCTGCAGTTAAGCTCGCTGCTCAAGCTGGAGCTGGAGCTAACATATCATTTCAGCCGATCGAGCTGACTGTCATCGTCAACTTGCAAAGGTATTGCACGTACGTATGAGAAATTGTTGCTTTACCAGTGCATAGCTATACTTGGAGCAGTACTTACGGGCATATATCTCCTCTAATACGTACAGGACATCAACTTGACGCTGGTGATTTTAGAGCGCAGTATTTACAACGTCCAGTTATAAGTGTGTAATGTATCTCTGAGTCAAATATCAATCAGGCATTTCAACTGACATTATGGCACTGCAAGCTGCTATGTTAGCTGCTAACTGTTAACTGTAGCATGGCCACCCCCGCCCCCGCATCGCCCATCAGCGGGGCAAGCTCAAAACTCAACTGACACAGTCACAACAGGTCATTGCACTGTACAGGCATCGTGTCGTCCCTAGGCAGCCCGAGGCGCCCTTACAACAAGTTGAAAGTCAAAATCCTCGACGGAACGGCAACATCAAATTTCCGAGGCAACGTCAAGTTCACTTATTACAGCGTCATAGAATACAGCCTATAGGCATTCGCCATTTATGCATTCAGAGCGCCCGCCTACGATATCTAACCTCTAACCTCTCATTTGCTATGTACTGTGCGCAATGCACACCGGGGAACTCGATCCACGGGCATTCCGAGTCCACCAATCCCTGTGATTCCATACCCTGGTTACGAATGCCCATGCCCACAGTCGGTGTGCAGTTACCTTATGGCCTTGATGAGTGTTATGCCCTGTCCGTGCCGTGCCTACCGTAACCGCAACCGCAACGATCCACGATCTAGCAAGTAAGATCAGTTACCCACTCGACTCTATGGACTGTACGCACATTGCATACAGTCACCTCGATGTATGTATGCACTCTATTCAATATTCATCATGCAATAACTCAAGTGAGTAATTGTAATGCGCATCAGTGAAACCCGTTCCGGGTTTTCTTTACACCACGCACGCCTTCAAGTTTCGGGTCAATCATTCCTTGTATGGTTATCATCATCGGCGTTACTGTAGATACCCCGGCCTGTTTATGGACTTGTCCGTTCTTCTGGGGACCGTGGCGGGGGCAAGTGGGATAGGTTAGAGAAAAAAGTCCTTTTTTTTTTAGTTCGCCCTGCGACGCAAGGTTGCAAACTACTGTTGGTACATACGATAACGCCCGCAGGGGTTCTCCTCGGTGCTTCGAGATGATCCCGATGAATAGTAAGGGATAACTACCCGATCCAGGGTCCTGGCGAGGGGCGAATAAAGTTGGAGGAATTTACTTATATAGCTTAAAACTTTGACTTTAGGTCACCTGGTCAATGTTATTTCCCCAACTGGGAGATCGTCAATAGCTTTTTGCCTTGTAAAGGCTTGGTCCTTGCGAGTATTGCGGGGTGGGGAGGAGATCAGGGGATCATTCTTTGCGTGCAAAAAGTAGTAAAAGTCCATGCGTTGTACCTTGCGCACACGAGTTGCTCTTTTGTCGAAAAGGAGACTCGGATTCGGAAAAAAGTTGGACGTATTCTTACGATGACGGACATTATTTACCTTGCCTTTGGGTACGCTAACAAGGTGATAGAGAGACTGGCCCACACGGTCGTCAAGAAAATTCAATTTACCATTCGCCGTTCGGGCCTGTGACGACGCTATTCGGTCCAAATACTTCGGTGGAATCCAGAATCGTCATTCGCTTAGACTTGAGGATAGAGTAGATTCATACATTCTTGCCGAAAAGAGATAAGAAGATTTCATACTACGGCATATTTCCTATCGGTTAAGCGAACATAAGTGAACGCGTTGAGGTAAGTAAAGTGATTATTATACTATCTGAATTATTTACGCTAAAATGTTACTTGATCATGATTCATGAAGCGCTACGGCCGCATTGGTATGCCACACGTATGATATTTAGCCCGTTCCGATTCATAGGGGAACCATACATTTTGAGCGTTCGATATTCATTGATAACTCGAGGATGCATGAACCTGTCGAGCATCGACAGGGCCTAATCGGGCCTTGCGACCTTATCTGCAAAGCTCTAAGGAACCCGTGATTTGATTGTACAAATGTCCAAAGGAAAATCGCTGCTCGAGAGTCCATCCAGGTGGATATTTTGAATATCCGGGCAGCGTTCAAACAAATAAATAACCACTTGCAAAGTCTCGTTATTCAGTCCTTATCTTAAGTCGCCGAAATCTTCCACAACAACGCTCGTTACTCATGCTGCTTACTTGGGTCCCTTTGATTGATCAAGTAGTACATAGTTGAACCGGCCGCTCTGAACAACGCTCCAATCTCAGGTCGAGGACGAATGTGACCGAAAGTTTGCTTCTCCCATAACTTGCTTACTTGCTTTACCCACGTTCACGACGGTTCTCTTGCTATGTTCCTTCGAGCTCTTTGACAATTGAATTATCAGCTAACTACAACACGGCAGATGGGTTGGACTTGATGAATCACTACTAAATGGGTATCAAATGATCAGGCCTGGGGATATGATGGGGCGTCTTCTTATTGGTGGAATATCGCCGGTCTGAACACCGGCGGTGGATATATATTCAAACTTAGCTTGCCCTTCAAGTTGATCAAATTCTGTATGATCCATACTTGCCCGTATATGCGCGTAGCTCAATCTGGAACCCGACGCCTGCCGCGGCTGATGCGACTAGAGAAAACACAAGTGATTAGTGCGAATGCGAGTTTCAAGTTTTCGACTCTTCTCGCTTCAGAGCGAGCGCACAGATCCGAGAGCCATTACTTCCCGGCGGAAGATCTTCTGGATTTCGCCTAGTAGAAGAGAAGTTCTACAGCTTTAACTGAATATCATGCTAAGTGGCTCGGAATGGAGAAGATAGTTTAAGTCTTCCTCGGTCCCAACTCTCTTGCCCTGCCGGTTCAGTATTTATTTTCTACGCCAAGCTTTTAAGCAGTATTGAATAGTACTGGCATTTAGAGAGAAACTTCTTCTTCTAGTGTAAGCGGATTTTAAAAGGATTTAACTACTTACTAACTATGGTATACGTATGCCTGTATACTCTACAGCTTTTTCATATGTGGATACTTCACAACAGATACGGATATCTTGAAGAACCTATCAACGCAGTTCGCATCCGAAAGGTCAGAGAATCACAACACTTGTTTCGATTCTTAGCATCTTTCTTCCTCAAACTGATGAACAGACTTGCTAAGAGTGACAATAAAGATGATCATAAAGGATGGAGATGGAGATGACACTCAGTTAGAAATCAAGACGAGTCCGCTTAATCGACGCATTTGAACCGCTGCAGACCTTCGCGCCCTTTGCAGTGCTCCGGTGAGATCACTTGCGGTTCAACGATCGACGCCGGTAAAGGATTCTGATTCCTTCTATCCCACTTGGCTGGACACGACGTCTTCTAGTTATACGGATACCCTTGTGACCCAGATACAGCCCAAATATGGTCGAAACGCTTGCACGATATCACAAGGATCCAATCATCGTTCCGTGTGGTTCTCTCCTGAAGTTCCTTCCCTGTGATAAATGAAGCTTTCGACGGATCGGTTCCTTTTGCCTAATCGAAGACTTATCTGGTCTACATCCGTTTGTGGTACGATGAATCCGCTGCTATATTTTTCTTGGGTTGCGGATGTCTGCAAGAAATCAAGTGAAATATACGCAGTGAAATTTCATGAATGTAAACAATCAACAATTTCGAGCTGCGAGGACATGTGCTTTACCGGCAATGTAAGAACCCCAACTGGACCGCTTGAACGGTATCCCATTCGGCTGAAGTTGGGGTCCCGGGCCGAAGGATAGTTTCCGTAACGGATCAATTCTCTCTATCCTCGTTGGGGAAATTTGGTGTCCGAGTGAATTTCGGGTTCATTCTAAGTCTTCGTAGAACAGTTATATCAAGAGTCCTGGCCTTGCGAATGAAATTTTCGTTCCTCATCTGCCATTTTTCGAAAAAAACCGCCCATCGGCTGGCTTCTTCATCTAAACATCCATTTCAATGTGTCGACTTGGTATGTAGCAAGCTCAAGTAGCATTCAAAGAATTTCGAGGTCCTCCAATTATGGATGAAACCAGTGATCGGCAGTTTAAACCAGTACGCTGTACTCCAGCCGAACGCTGATGAGAAACTTCAACGAAGGTGAACGAGAACAGCACGCCTGGTACCGTGTACTCTTTATAATATTTTGCTTGACGAAATTTTTGCGAAGCAGAATGTCCAAGATCTGGCAAATGGTTGGAGCTGGTCAACGACTCAGTTCTAAGATCAGGATTCCAGGATTCGACGAAGAAAATCAGGCACAAGAGATTACTGCCAAGGTGAGCATTCAAGTTGGTAAAAGGTGGAAGTAAAACAACGAATAAACCAACCCTGTCCTTCTTGTAGATGCTTTTATCATTCCCTCCGAAAATTTTACCCAGGCCGTTACCCTCTACATGCAGGTGTGCAATTTCCTTCAAATGTCTTGATGGACTGTGAGCTCGCGGCCGTGTCTACCTACCGCAACCCCATGATATGATCTCTGCAATACGCCGAAACGAAAACCAACAGAACTTCTGAGTCTTCAGAAACCACCCGACTCTCCCAGCTTCCTCGCCTCCTCCTTCATCCCTCACTCCTATTCAAGCCATAGTTAGTTAGTTAGTTATCACACAGCGTGGTCCCTTTATATCTAATCCAGATCCAGCAGATCCAAGATTACTTAAAACAAAAGGTTCTACTCTTTCACTGCAACCGCGTTTATGGCTAAGGTTCTAGCAGGGAACTCCCAATAATGTCAAGTCTTCTTGTCCATAGACTCGAGTCCTTAGATCCAAGAAGCACGAAACTGCTCGTTTATAACTGTTATTGTACCGTAGGGCGGTAAAGTAGTTGTTCGAAAATTGGATACCTAAGCTAACCAGCAGATTCAACATTCAACATGCGATAGTTGCAATGCGCATCAGATAGGTAAATAGATGAGCACGCTCCTTTGCCTTCGGCGGAAGAACAGCCGGGAGTAGTTTTATACCGGATCAATACCTTCTTGCTCTCCGCTACATGACTCGTTGGGAAGATCTAACTGTTCGACTGGACTCCTACTTTCTGGCAAGCCGGCGGGCTCCAGGAGACCCAGTCATGCGAACGAAATCTTCATTCCTCGTCTGACTAAATTTCTGCAAGCTGCACGGCGTTCTGCCGAAACTGTCAGGGCAGCTCACCGGTACGTTGCTTATCCCAGTGTACTGACGGAAATCGATTAGAATACCATACTTCGGGTGCTTGGCAGTCGTGCTCACGTACATATTCCTTGAAATGACTTGAGGTCTATGGCTAGATCCGTCCGTCTCCAAAAGAGATATGTCTGATTTCGCCATTGAGGATTCGTTCCACTACGTTCGTCACTCATATGGCAAGCATAATGACATAAAATTTCAGACTAGCAATTTCCCCGAGTCTAAGCCGGGGTCAGGTAGCTCGGTAGCCGTATTCAGGTGAAGCAAGAACGTTCCTCTACTTTTTCGTATAACACTAGTATGGGTGTTTGCGTACGCCGGAGTCATATGGGTTAAACTCTAACCCGGGAATCTCAATCGCCAGCCGTTCTGGCTGCACAACATAATATCATGCTGTAGCAGATTCTTTCTTAAATCCGCCCCAAGCGACTTTTTGATCGGTCTCATGAACCAGAGCTCACGGACATGGAGAAATTCCTACTATCTCACTACAGCTGAAAACACTTTCCAGGTATACCTTTTTCGATCGCCCAATGAACCGAATAAAGGGACCCCGGGCTTCATAATCAAGGCGAAGGCGCGAAAATGTTCGGAACTTTTTCACGTTCCGGTCTAGTACAAGTTCGATTGGAATGATTATACCCAATGGTTACCGTCTGTTGTCGTAAGTTTGGGTGCGTTGAAAATCTTGATACAATTGTTGAACCTTGAAACCAAATCTGAATCAGATTTGTGGATGACACAGTTCTTTCCGTGTCTAATCAAGTCTATTTCCCCAGCCCCAAGCTAGAAGATTACACATTTCCCCGCAACGTCAAACCTCAGGTGAATTATTGAGATGATACAGCGATGCTTATTGCTTCACAGTGTCCCCGACTCTGCTTCGTGTCCTACTTCAGACACGTCCCTGGTACCAACTTTGACGGCGCCATTTGCGTATTCCATTGCAATAAAATTCTTCGGCAATGTCGAGTCGCTACGACTTCTGACAAGATATTGAACCTGGCGGGCCGTCGTGAACTCCTAATACCTCATTGCCGAATAGATGCGTGTCGCACGGATCGTCAGAAACGTATCAGCTTCAGGTTGTATAGGTGGTGTAGGCGCTGTGCAGAGGTCAAATCAGTGCACGGTAAGTACTTAGCATGTCACAGTATGTAACACCACTGCGTTATCCCCTTTTTGGGAGTCTGTTCATGGATGATACCGAATCAGACAGTGTTCAACGGCCGAGGCTGACGACCTCAGTTCAAGGATCAAATTTCACTGGATACTGGACTCGGACCAATCTTCATCAAGCAATTTTGATCCCTGCAATGCTTTGCGGGGTGTGATTTCGTTGTCTGATATCTTCCTCGTGATGCTCGTATTTGACGGTCTGAATTTTCTGGACAAAGCCACAGATTTGCTCAGCTGAGACCAGTTAAGGAACGCTACGTAGGACCCAAGGAACGAACATCATTACCATCACTGTCTTGTAAATTGCCATCATTCTCGTCATGCTCATGTCCACGCAAGGTGCGCAGGGCCTGAAATGAGCTCCATTAAATGTCGAGCTCTCTCACATATTGGTTGCCGACTCAGTCTGAATTTCCTACGCTCTCCCCAAGCCTTGTCATCTGCTCCCAAACCCGTAAGAAAACGTGGCGGCACCCTGCCTTTAGAGAACTATGGATGTGGTAAGCATGAGAAGGCGAGAGTCTCTCGTTGAGTATTATTGGTTCTCGATCGATGAATCCGAGAGAACTTCCTGGACTCACCCTCGGAGGTACACCTGTATTACACCATACCCAGTGGGTATCGAACTCCACCTATTTCCCCGCGTTGCTGTGTCATGAGTTATCTACATGTACGTTTACGATGTACCTCACCAAACAGTTGAATTATACTGCAATGTACCTCGGCTGTACCTTGTTTGTGGCTTGAAGTTTTGGAGACTTAGCAGTTCATTTGTCTGGGCACCGATGCTTACTATGGATAAACCTCTTCGTACATACATTTTCAGCTGAGCGCAAACTGATAAGTGGCGCAATCTTGCCCGGGGTTTAGCGAGGTGCTCTCGGGTATAGCATAGTGTCGGAGAGTTATCGATCCGATGCTTACTTCCGAACTCAAAGAAAAGGCTAAATCCGAGCGCTTCGAGCGACAAACAACCTCCATTAGGAACGTCACAGATCCGAACAAATCTGACCTCCGAGACCTACGAGTGATAGCGGTTGACACTTCATCAAGGCCCAGCGGTGAAGTCGCAACCAAATGCTCGGACACGTCCGTAGAACGCCACATCGTATGGTTCTGAGCTCTGGTGGGTCCAAGTTTGTAAAAAGAAATCCAAGTTTGCCCTACAAGCCCTACTTACAAGTTGTAACGAACTTGCGCTCCTCCTGCTAGATGTCAGTGTGAGTAAACCGTTCCTTGCTCATAAACCTTATCCTGTAAAACTGTCACTAAATGTATAGCTGACATTGTAAACTCCCGCTGGCAGTGACTCCTCATTGTAGGTACGCGGAAGGCCACTTCCCCTGACTATTGATAGCTTGCTCAGGTCATTGGAAGGGAAGTACATTAGTTCTAATGCGAAGTTAACCTGCCGCGGAGGAGCAGTCGCTGCTAAGACAGACCTTCCGTCTAACCGCGGCATCTGTACGTGGACTTTGAATCATCTCAATGCCTCAAGTGGACTGCAACCTGTATCAATTGTCACCATCACTGCGCATCATACTTTACCGTCCTCAAGGTAAACCAAATTCAACCATGACACTCCCGCAACATCCAGAAAGCTGGGTGCAGCAACCGGCTTGAGTGTAACGCAAATTTTTGCGTTTACCCGCTGACCAGGCAAGCGATTCCCACTCGGGCACAGTTAGGGGGAAGCAAAATTAGCCGCACTGATATATGAACCGCACACCTGTCAACGTTGAATCTATTTTCGACAATAGCAATGCCGTAGGCCTCATTTTCTGGGAAGATACTCAAGGTTCGAAGGCCATTTAAACAGAGAACTTGTCGGGAACACTCTAGTATCAAAAACCATGATTGTGGTGTATGAAACATTGTCGATGATCGCAGACTCAGAAGTGGCACTTACCACGGGGTTGGCATCCTTACCAGTGCACCACCCACCGCTTAGCCTCCATATCAGCATAACTTCTAGTTGGCGTAGATGAACACCAAGTCGAGAGGAACAACAGGATCAAGGTTGATCATCGTCTCATGGACGGAACTGACGATGGGTTTTATCCATGTAAATTTCTTTCCCCAAAAATCAAGTGATGAACGCATGAACTGAATGGAGAGGAGCACTGGAAAAGATTGCACTTACCAAGGCGTTGTTTCATTGCCTTCAATGGATGATCAACAATTTGTCATTTGTTCGAATCGCCCTTCCCCTCCAGACGGCGAAGGATACTGGCTCACGACCAGATTCGAATACCTTGTTCAAGTTGGCCACCATGTAGAGGACAAACGCGCTTGATACCTGACAGAACGAACCAAGGGATACAGATATTAGACCGACAGCAATGTAACACTGCAAATATATGTTTCTGCATCTTGAAAAATAGTGATAATAGTTGTCCGCTTCGGTGTAGAGATGCAAACAAAATTATGAAAAAGTAACTTATAATATTGCTTGCAAAGGGAAAGTGGATGTGAGTGCCTGTTCAGACAGTATTCAGAATTTTCTAGCAGGTTTTACATTTACCCCAGGAAATCGTCAACATGTTGTCAACATTTCAATAGTAGCTGGCGTAGATCAACTGCAGGTAAACGACGCAAGCAGAGGGATGAAAGAGTAAAATCGAGTCCCATAAGGCATGCGTTGACCTGCATCGGCTCGCTTCTGGGTGGCTCGCGCCTAATGCGCGAACAGGTTAAGCGAGTGGAATGGGCGCTCGAAAGTCAAAACTGGAAGAGGGCCCAGCACGTGTGCGCGTCTGTTTGACTGTGCCCGATCATGGCGCCAAAACACTGAAAAGCTCTTTCTGATACAACCATCTCGCCATGCAAACCCTTCCTATAGATATCCAAGAATTTCTAGACCGATACCCGGAGAGTAGAGATGACAAGAGCCTGTCTGACAATCTAGAATTTTACAGCAACCGTCTTCGATGTCGACCCGATAACCTCCGGATAGAGGAAATTCATGACCAGTGCGCTCGCTCAGTTTCTCTAGCTTCACTCGAGAACCAACTGTTGGTAGGTGGCTTGGAGATTATAACAAGCTAGAGTATAAGCATGGGTACATTCAATGGCTGTAAGTCCTCCGCTTTTCGACTGATTTACCCCGTGTTGTTCAAGTCCGAGGCCGATAGGTTCCCGATTAGAGAGTATGGCATGAACTACGAGTCTCAACCTCTTCAACTTCATGAGCTCGAAGCCATGAAACTCGACCCAGATGTTATCAATCGTATCGTAGAATCATACAAGCTCATGCTCGACTTTTATGGAATGCGTCTCGTCTCTCTGGAAACTGGACAAGTGGATCGCTCGCTTCCACCTCGTAATTACGCTGCAAGGTATAAGAACCTCCTCCGTCAGTTTGTCCCTGTGTTTCGTGTACTTTTCCAGGGACGAATACCCTTTTCTAGGCTCCTCTCATAATAACCTCCGAATATCCCGTATCTTGAAATGCCTGTCGGAGTTTGGACTAGAGCGCCTCAATGCTGGGTTCTTATTACATGTACTCAGCGAACAGAGCGAGTCGAAGGAGCTTAATTCAGCGGGTATTCGGGGCAGCATGGATCGATGGTGGGCCAACTGTTTACGAAATGAAGAAGAAAGGGCCTGGATACAAGCTACCATTTCCAAAGTTCGTGCCGGGAAAGATTTTGTTTTCACTAGAGAGTTGTACCAACAGGCATTGGAGAGACGGCTTGAATCTGGACGATTAGGTGAAGATGATTCTACTGCGAATCTATAGAAGTGTGTCTATATAGAGGTAATGTAGCTATAGTATTTACACCAACATGAAATCATCCCCACTGTAATCTCCGCCGTATTATGGATCGTCTGACGAATTTTGCTGTGAAGATAGCTCGGTGAGGGCGTTTATTAAAAGGGCTTGTTTCTGTTGACTAAAGAGAGGGCTAACGGATTGGAGTAGATCTTCTATGGCTTCGAAAACCGTTTGTGTGGCCTCCTGCTAGAGTGTAGCTCGAGTTGAAGTTGATATCACCAAGCAAATGTGGGAAACTGCTTACCAAGTGATACCCTCGGTCAGTGAGTTGGATAATAACAGTATTTCCTTCTAATAGTGTGACCGATGCAGTAGCCTGCAAGGAAGAGGAAGAAGTGATAGAAAAGGAGTTAATAGCTGCGGCTTGTTCCGAAAGCGCTCTCTCCAGCTCATTGAGGTAGAATTCGGAAGGGTCCAAAGCAGGAGAACCAAGTAGCTCAGCTGCGTCGATTTCTTGGTCCACTTGACCCTCCATTAACGAACTTTTACTGTTCGTACTGAAAAGTGTAAATGGCTTTTAAGGAGAGGAAGTCACCGGCCGGAGCGCTATTCTCGATTCGGAAAGTCTCATCCAGTGTTTTATCTGATCATCGAGATTCCAAGGGCATGAAATCAAAATTGCTAAAAAGGTTAAAATGAAGACATTCCTCGAGGCTTTCGACCTCCAGACAACGAGGCACTTACGACGTATAAGGAAAGGTCGAGATTGAAAGATTGAGAAGACCTGTCTTCGATGATAGGAAGAATGAGGTGGAAACGCGTTTGAAAAAAAAAAAGAAAATTGAGCACCCGGGCGGACAGACGGTTAAGCCGGTCACTGTGTGACGTCAGTACGAGAGACCTGCAGTCCCGAAGCCCAGAGATTGCTGAAAATTCCGCAGCTCAGCGATGGTGAGCTAGGGAAATTCTGAGAAGATCCGCGGTACATAGAAGAGTTGAGGATCTTATCGATTTTGTGAGCGGGAAAATTATCTTTTTTGCCCCACAAGATATTCATCGACTCCCATCGCGGTGCGTCCCTTGACGCTTCTTGAGTTAATTTGAAGGGAACTCAACCTGGAGGGTGTGAGCAATATGTATAAATTCGGCCAACAAATCGCTTCCTGAGGATGAAACCGAGATGATCATAAGGAAAATTTGAGATAAGAGTAGCATACAACACAAGGGTAGAAACTTTAAAATCTTGAGCAGTTAGCGGTTAGTGGCTGCAATTTGATCGTACCAATTTTTCAGAGTTCCCTAACGGTGCTGTGACGAAAAATGCAGAGTCTATTGTCCCATCGGAGACCAGATTTTATACTGAGACTGATTCTGACATTTCAGTGCATGCAAAACGGTCACTGCAGCAAGGTGGCAGGGTCGAGCACCGGCGGCAAACTGGGCGTCAAATTCGGGCGCTCAATCAAGGTTTTGGGCGCTAAAGATTGTAATACCTTGAATTCTCCCCATATGGACGTCGTGAAAGCAGTAGAGACATATGTCACAAAAATTATCGCAGAACCTTCTGCTATGAAAGTTCTACTGCTGGACACTCATACTGTGAGCAAATAGTGCTCTCTCATCGCGTACTACCTCTGATGATGTCTGCAGACCCCCATCGTATCACTGGCATCCACGCAGTCAACACTTTTGTCTCACCAGGTCTACCTAACCGACCGTATTGACAATCATAAACGTGACAGAATGCCTCACATGAAATGCGTGTGCTTCCTCCAGGGCAACGATGACAGTCTTGAGGCTCTTCGTGTCGAACTCAGAGAGCCTAAATATGGAGAGTATTACCTCTGTCAGTCGGTGAATGAGTGCAGCTGCTTATAGCACATGCAATCCAAAGCTCTGACCGGCTACTCTGGACAGATTTCAGCAATATTCTGAGCAAATCGATGATCGAACACCTCGCGGAAGCGGATGAATATGAAGTGGTACGAGAAGTCCAGGTACTTGCTCTGATCTTATACTGCCTTTGTCCACAACTAAACGCTCAAACGGAAAGGAATATTTTGCAGATTATGCGCCGTTACTGCCTTCATTATTCTCTCTTAATCACATGCCCTCAACCTCTAAACCATTGTACGGCACCTCGCCGAATACCTGGAACGCTGATGCCCTCGAACGCACGGTACAGGGTATAACTGCTGTCCTGCTAAGCCTCAAAAAGAAACCTGTGATTCGGTATGAGAAGATGAGCGGTATGGCGAAGAAGCTCGCGACCGAAGTACAGGCACGTAAATCGAATCTCACTTTGCTAGCTTTCATTTGACATAGACACTTCCCATGCAGCACCGGATTCACTCAGAGTCTGCCCTGTTCGACTTTCGCCTAACTCAAGTCCCGCCACTCTTGCTTATCCTGGATCGACGGAATGACCCAGTGACCCCACTCCTATCGCAATGGACGTACCAAGCGATGGTGCATGAGCTGATAGGAATCCAGAACGGTCGGGTAGACTTGAGTTTGGTCCCAGACATTAGGCCGGAGCTTTCCGTTGGTTCAATTTCTACTCTGTTCAATCATTTTACTGAGCGTTATCTTGAACAGGAAATCACGCTCACCACTTCGATTGATCCATTCTTTCAAACACATCATTTGGAAACGTTCGGAGATCTGGGTACCTCATTGAAAGATTACGTTCAGTCATACCAATCGCGATCTCTGGCACATTCGCCGTCTTCGATAAATTCAATTTCAGACATGAAACGTTTTGTTGAGGAATATCCCGAATTTCGCAAACTGGGGGGTAACGTGAGCAAGCACGTCGCGCTGGTCGGAGAACTTAGCCGGCTTGTCAGCAAGTTTAAGCTTCTTGAGGTTGGCGAAGTAGAACAGGGACTTGCTACGAGTGCAGGAGCTGATTACAAGGTGCACCGGTTCTCATGCCCGGCTCCGTTTATACTGACGTGTTCTGATATTTCCAGGATGTTCTAGGCATAATCCAAGACAGCGCAGTGTCATCGACACACAAGCTCCGACTCGTGATATTGTATGCCCTACGGTATCAGAAGACGCAAGCCATGAACATTGCTAATTTAATAAATCTCTTACTTTCGAATGGGGTCTCTCGCGAAGATGCACGTGTGAGTGCACCACTTGGGCTGGATGCATTCATCTATTGATTCTGGTTGGCAGTTGGTGTATGTCTGTTTAAATATTTCTGGTACAGATCAGCGACAGGACGATCTGTTTTCAACAGAGTCTCTCCTGGCGAAAGGGAGGTCTGCCTTGAAGGGCCTGAAGGTACGTAGTTGAAGCAGCGCCGTTAGATTGGTCTCACATTTTTTCGTAGGGAGTTGAGAATGTCTATACCCAGCACACGCCTCATCTTTCGCAAACACTGGAACATATATTTAAAGGCCGATTAAAGGATACGAGTTACCCTTTCCTCGAGAATCCCGGAGCTAACGCTACGCTACAACGGTATTATTCTTGTTTTCAAGGATGATCGAGGTGCTAATCTAATTCGTAGGCCTCAAGACATAATTATTTTCATGATTGGTGGAACTACGTATGAAGAAGCAAAAACTATAGCCCAGCTCAACCAGCAGCAATCTGCATCGTCTGGAGGCGCGGCTTCTTCATCCCCTGGTACTAGACTGTTACTAGGAGGAACCTGTGTTCATAACTCGGCATCGTAAGTTTGCCATTTCTCTACTCAATCCACCGTTTTTCAACAATCATGTAGGTATCTCGAAATGATTCGTACGGCTGCGGAAAGTTTCCCCTCTTCGGTTTACGAACCTCCTCCAGAGTCTGCTTCGAACGCGCCTGTACTCAATCTCAATCTGGGAGGAGTGAATGTTAGCCTGGGAGGAGCGGCTCCAGGCGTGTTTCGAACAAGTAGTGAAGGAGTCAATGTCCAAGCAGATGGGATTCGAGACGGAGTGATGAATCTATTTGGGAAGGTGAAGCAGGGTGTGGATCGTATTGCTACTTCATAAAAATCTTTCGTTGTAAATTATTGATTTTGGAACAATATCGTACTTATAATTGTTTACCTTCCATTCGCTCTGTCGCGACACGTAGGCAAGCCTGCGGAATATCCGCGGGACACGTCGACAGCATCACGGGATGGTCGGCCGGAGGATTTTCGCATCCTTCAAGTTTATTTACTCTCTTTTCCAGCGCCTTCATCCTGCTCTCGTTGCTCTCGGTTTTCTCTCGGTCTGTGGCTATAGGATAGGTAATAATCAATGGCCAAGGGTATTCTCGCCAACTTGAAAGGCGTCGACGCCTTTGGAAAGGTACGCAGTCTTCAATGAGCTAGCGTTCCTCGGAACTGATTTAGATCTCTCTACTTAAGACCACAGACGATGTCAAGGTTAAGACCCGTACAGGCGCCTTCTGTATGTGATTCCTCGACTATTATCGGGTGCTGAAATCAATTGGGTGCTTTTAGTGACACTCGTTTCTGCTGCAATCATCTTGTCGTTTACATTTATGGAATTCGTGGACTACCGGAGGGTATACACTGACACTTCTCTGGTCGTGGACAAGAGCAGAGGCGAGAAACTAACGGTGCGGATGAACGTTACGTTCCCAAGGGTTCCTTGTTACCGTGAGTTGTCCAGCTGCCTATGTGCTGTCTTGTTCTCTAAAGCGGGCTTCATTTCCTAGTCCTCAGTCTCGACGTCATGGATATCAGCGGTGAAACTCAGCGAGATATATCCCACAACATCCTCAAGACGCGCTTGGAAGCTTCGGGGAAAGCTATTCCTGGGTCAAGAAGTGCGGATCTAAGGAACGATGTGGACAAGTTTAACGATGCTCAGGGATCTGATTATTGTGGTTCATGTTATGGTGGATTGGCTCCGGCAAGTGGATGCTGTAACACATGCGAGGAAGTCAGGACTGCGTATATTAACAAGGGATGGAGTTTTTCCAATCCCGATGCTATTGAACAGGTTCGTTCTTTCAACTTCTTACGCCAGTGGAGTTTTATTTTAACGCTCGCCTTTGGGATGCAGTGTAAGAAAGAGGGCTGGTCAGAAAAGTTGAAGGAACAGGCCAATGAGGGTTGCAACATTGCTGGTCGAATCCGTGTTAACAAAGTTATTGGGAATATCCACCTCTCACCGGGAAGGTCCTTCCAGAGCAGCGCACGTAACCTTTACGAATTGGTACCCTACCTGCGAGACGATGGAAACAAGCACGACTTTTCGCATACTGTCCATTCACTTTCGTTTGAAGGTGAATCTTCGCTTCTTGTTTTTTTGTGTGCCTGTATTCATCGACATCCCAGGTGATGACGAATACGATTATCGCAAATCGAAGATTGGACGTGAGATGAAGACGCGTCTTGGGCTTGACAGAAATCCCTTGGACGATACCACACATCGGGTTAGTGATTTTACCTTGGCCTCGTTTCTGAATCTGTTTTTCATCCCGTCTCGTTTGTCGATGCTAGACTACCAAAGCACAGTACATGTTCCAATACTTTTTGAAAGTTGTATCTACGCAATTTAGAACTCTCGACGGGAAGATTGTGAGTTTTTCTGCTCTTTTTTTGCAGTAGGTATGCTAATCTTTCTATTCAGATAAACTCTCATCAGTACAGCGTGACACACTTTGAGAGGGATATCACAGAAGGTGGACTGGGGGACACTCCACAGGGTGTACATCTGCAACATGGAGTTGCTGGGATACCCGGTACATCTCACATCCTGCTTGCTTGTGTTCGTTTGACTTACGTTTCCTCTCAAGGGGCATTCTTCAATTTCGAAATTTCGCCAATTCTGGTTGTGCATACTGATACGAGGCAGTCCTTTGCGCATTTTATTACTTCGTAAGTGAGCCCTATTGTCAAAGTAGCAACTGTTTACCAACATTCGACAGGACGTGTGCCATTGTTGGAGGTGTCCTTACTGTTGCCTCGCTCTTCGACAGCGTCCTGTTTGCAACAACGCGTGCTCTGAAAAAGCAGCAAGCGAGTTCAGGCAGTGGAGTAGGATATGGGTCTACAAAGGCCATGTAAAATACCTGGGTGCATGCCGAGACCGAGACTTGACTGCGAGGAAAAGGTGTGGGGATGCCGGAGTAGCGTGGTTCGTGTATTTATGGCATCCTAGTGCTGGGTTGTATGAACGGGAACGAACATGTATTCTGCTAATCCGAGTGTATTGCGTGAACTGAGTACGATGACAATTATACCTGCGTCTCTACTATTGACTTCACTAGTATTTCGCTATCGGGTCGTTGCCAAACCAAAACAGATAGATCCTTGAAGCTTTCATCCTCCGATTGCCCTCCTCGTATGTTGAGCATTAGGCGTGACATTATGAGGCTAGCGATGCTATGATAAGTGTGGTCAGAGATATTCAATTATTTTGATTCCTCGTTGCTTACACGTTGGATATTATAGGTAATAGGTTCCTTGTAAAACCCTATGAGAGACGATGTCAGAAGTATAAACAGCCAAGGACTAGCAAAAGTCAAACTTACACTCCCCAGCTAAAGGCAAATGCGAAGCATGAGTGCATGAGTATCTGGTCACGAAGGTGGAGAAGACTTACAGCGAACGTTAGTATATTGGTTACATTAACGACTGCGATGATTCCGAAATACAGGATACCTATATTCAGATGGATCCTTCAGAGGTAAACACTTGGGAATCAATGGATACTTGCCGTCTCGCATGATTACCGTCATTATTCCACCAGGTATGCATTCCTTACGCATTCTCAGAGACTTCCAAAGAGTTAAAAAGATGACACAAATGTCGAAAGTAACAATTCCGATCCATGCATATATCATGTCTAGAAAAGCAATTCTTAAAGGATGATTGGAGACTACTGCAGTTCGCGTACGCAAAGCTCTGATTATCCGATTAGTTATGGATTGATTGAAGAAGAAATCATTTGAAACGTACTCTGTAGGTTTGTCTCTCTTGATGCATCCTACTTGTTTCATAAGTGGTAAAGTTGAATCGAAACCATCATCGTCGGTATTACCACCTAAATACCATTGTAACTATCCAGCAATCATAAATCGTAAAGCGAAAGCAAAGACGCGAATGAGCTCATACTAACGGCACCATTTCCTGCCATACACATTGCTGCGATACTCATGAACGCAGCAATTCGCCGACTGCAGCCATAAATAGCGTACAATTTTATGATAAAAAGTGCTAGACGTCACATCGATAACTTCTCCATTGAGGAAAGTGTGTCAAGACGTACTGCTAATCACAATTTGGACTCAGGCCAAAAGAAAAACAAGGTGATAGGAATGAGTCCAAAGAGAGGCAAATATCGATTGATGTAAAAGAGTATCGAGGCCAGCCCCAGAGTACTCTGTGATTTCCAGAACCGTTCGACTTCCAGGTCGAATGTGAGGAGGTAGTCGTATATTACAATCGCTGCAAGAGATTGAGGTCACAGGAGGATAACAGCTAATATTTAGGCGTACCGAATGCTGCAAGCTGTACGTAGAGGGTCAAGTTTCTACGGTGCATAACTCAGTGAGATGATCTGTCAATCGGCAGGCTGAACAACTCGTACACCTGCCCTTGAACCTGAATAGGACTAAGTGAAGACATTGTAAGCAGCGATGTCCAGGCTGCTAATAGGTGGGGAAACCTGAGCGAGGAAAGAGGGTATTTAAGTTGCACAAAGCGACTAGCGAAATCTATTCAACGATACTTTAGAACTTGCTTATAGGATCTGTCAGGCTGAAACTGTACGAACAGGTACCAATACTGTATAATTACGAACAAAGAACACAGAACGCCAATGCCCATAGTCGTAACTCGGAGACTTTGTAACCGTAACATTGAATTCGCTACAGGCGTTACTTGTTTAAGCGCCAGTGCAACTTGAACGCAAGCTTTTTTGCTTCTATGTAAGTACGTCGTGGAATTGAAAAATTACGCCACTGTTCAAACCTCGAAATTGATAGATGCACCGCCCGGATGCGCCCACTGCAACCTGCGCCTTTGGCGGGCGTGGATTTTCAATGAGTGCCATGTGTAATGCATAACACCTGCACTTACAGCCATTTTCCCTCCTTCCCCGGCTTATCTTACTGAGCATACATAGCACTCCTGTGCATAGTTCCCTCTCATATTGACGTGCGAGCGACTAGTTTGATTCCTCGCTGCTTATACATTGGACAGTATAAGCAACAGGTTCTTTGTGAAGTCCTAAAGATGAGAGACTGTATCAAAAGTATGAACAGCTAAGGACTAGCAAAGATTAAACTTACATTTCCCGGCTAACGAAGCCGGAGAAGACTTACCGCGAAAATGGGTGTATCGGCTATATTGACGACTGCGACAATTCCGAAATATAGGATTCCTATATTCAGATCGATCGATCCTTCACAGGTCGTCGAAGCGAAAAGATACTTCAGAACTAGCTTGTAAGCTGGTATCTGACTGGTTGGAACTGTGGCGAACAGGCACCAATATAGCTATCACCAGTTCATTTTTAGAAAAATTACTTGAAGGTTTCGGTTCAATGATTGCAAGTATCTTCAACTTCTACCAACGCCGATAACCCGTATCCCTCCTTCCACGGCTTGTTTGCTAATCATAGCACTCCTGTGCATACTTAGTTCCCGCTCATACCAGCATCTTGTTCTCTGCAGCCCTCATCCGGCAGTGCTCCATTTACGTTCATGGGGGCCTCAGGCGCGAAGACCGTCTTTCATGGTGTTTGATTCAGAACCTCCAGAATTCTTGCGTCAAGGCATGGGTGGATAAACAGGCGATAGGTTCATTATTGGATTCAAGACGGTGGATGCATGAGACTAAAGAAAGAGATTTCATTCACGTTATAGCTGCGCCGTTGATACGGTCACATGTAGCCAAGTCGGAATGCGCGCTTGCGCAGTTGGAGCATCATGCATTTCTTCCTCAACGACGACCATCATGTCGTCCTTCAAAAATTCACGGTTCGGAAAACGACTTCAGGCTTTCCACAAAGTCAGAGATGAAAAATCGCCTCGAAAGAAGCGACGTCGTACCGACGATTCCCCTACCAAAAACCCAGCGAAGAGGATGAAGACGCTGTCGGGAGCTGCAATGGACATCACAAATACCCCCACTAAACGCAAAAAAATTCGCTATCTCGCAGATACGGGAGACAGATTTGTTCCATCCCGGGATCAGAACAGTATTCAGGCTTCATACAGTCTCGAAGAGAATTCGGACAAGGCAATCCCTTTTGCAACTCCTGCCAGATGGTATACAGACCCGGAGAAGGGTAAATCCTACTGTTTCTCCACACAATCTCAGCTCATGAATTCACTCGATAGATCAAGCAAATGTTCTTTTTAAGTCTGTACTCCGGGCTGAACTTGCTAGCACACCTTCTCCTACTGGCCGGATAATTGCCTATCATTCACCTGCGAAATTTCAGGCTGATAAACTACCCGAATGTCTGGACAACCCACTGGATCACAGCTACCAAGTCAGTCCACTTCAGCAGGAGACGCGTATGTTGATGAACCAACCCCGTCCTCTCGTGCGAAAAGTCCCAAACTCTCCGTACAGAGTTCTAGACGCTCCGGACCTCGAAGATGACTTTTACACCAATCTTCTGGATTGGTCTCCTTCCGGTGTCTTGGCTGTCGGTCTGCGGCAAGGAATTTACTTTTGGAAGGCAGATGGCTGCAAAGTGGAAAGGCTGCCCACTTCTCCCCGGAATAGGTACTATTCATTAGCATGGATGCAAACGGTGCGTATCTATGACTGCTCTTGTGCTGTTGCTTGTCTGATTATCAGCTCATCTCAGAGCCCCACGATAGCTGTGGGGACCGCTGACGGCGACTTGGAACTTTATGACGTCTCGACTCTTCAACGTGTTCGAAAATATATCAATGTTCACGATGGTCGACGAATCGGTGTACTTTCTTGGACTGGAAGTACGCTTTCCTCAGGCTCGCGAGACTACTCTATCAACCACTGGGACATTCGCGATTCATCTGTGAAACCGTTCAAACGGTCTCTCGGTCATACCCAAGAAGTATGCGGTCTGAAGTGGAATTCGGATAACGGGATTCATAGCTCCATGTTGGCAAGCGGTGGAAACGATGGTAGGGTCTGTGTATGGGACCTTAAAGCCTCGATGAGAGACCCTGAATCAAGGCTTGGATCGAGTTCTATCGCACGGCACTCCAGCAGTGCATCGTGTGGCACTGATGGCCCATTGTTCAAATTCTATAAAACTAAGGCTGCCGTCAGAGCCCTTGCTTGGAATCCTCACGTTTCGGCGGTGCTGGCATCGGGTAGTGGCTCGCAGGATCGGTGTCTTCGATTTTGGAATACCTCGGTTGGGACGATGCTGGATGAAATCAATACCGGGAGCCAAGTGAGTTGCTACTGCAGCTTTTGGGTGACCTGTCTAACTGACGCTTCTATGCAAAGGTATGCAGTCTCTTGTGGTCTAAAAATACCCACGAACTTGTCTCGACCCATGGGTATGGTTTGCCTACCACCGCGAACCAAATCTGTATCTGGAAGTATCCGACAAAGAGAGTTGTGACTTCTCTAGTCGGCCACACTCACCGTGTTCAATACGTTGCGCTGAGTCCTAAAGGAGACACTATCGTCACCGGAAGCGGGGATCAAACCCTGCGATTTTGGAATGTCTTTCCTGACCGACTCCCTCACTCGGCGAATGAAGGGAGCGTACTGGACTATGGAAAACTGATTCGGTGATGTGCTCTCATGTTATAATTTTGTCTCCAAGACTATTTTCAACTGTTGTCAAATTATGGAAGTCCAAACCAAAAAGCTGTGTTATGTTTGATTCATGTTCTCGACATGTATATACCTATCTATCCTTCTTCTCGTACATAAGGTACCATGCAGTACTAATAACATTATCTACTTACATAGGTTAACTATTTTACCGGTTTTCTCATTTGTAACGTTCATTAAATTTGTTTGTAATCGTTGTCTTTCTGCTACTGTTTCGAAACCTTTACTTATCCACGGGTCTCAGTTGGAAGGTGTACTCACATTGCGCTTGAGGATAGGACGCGCTTCGGAAATTAAATAATCTGTAATACAGTGTAACGAACACTCCATCGGTTTATGACGCGCAGATACTTGAAAAGTCTTCCTGTGCCATTCCGTGGGCCGCTTTATTAAATGAAAGCCGTGCAACGAGCGCCTCTTTCCCTCACATTTCCTTCCTCCTACCATCATTGGCCGTCCTACCAGTGCCACAAATTCTTGAATCTGGGGTATGATTAGTTTCTCGAAATCGTTATCCTATGTCTGTAAGTCTTTGGTTTGTCATTTGCCTGCAACCGATGTGGTTACAGGTACAGAACCCAAAGTAAGAAACTCGATATTACCTTCACGTCGGACGCGCCTGACCTAACTTTGTTTCTCAGTCTATGACAGTTGATTCAGCTCGACCTAATAGGCGGACTTCATACAACAAAACATACCGGAGAGTTCTTGCCCGATGCAGAATCAATGACATCCCAACTTTATCTGCCGATCGCTCCCAGTTGCAGGCTCTTCTTGAGCGCACCCATGATGAAGTTCGAGATTGTAATGCGCCAAATAACCCCCAACTCACTAAACTCACTGCCTGTCTGCAATCTCTACTATTCTCCCCTATTCGAACACTTCCCTTGGAAATTTTGAGCGAGATTTTCTTGTTCGTTGCTGACGAACCGATTCACATGGGAAACCGTCGGATATATACCAATACCACCAACCCGGTATTGAAGCTTACTTGGGTTTGCTCTTGGTGGCGCACCCTAGCTCTTGCATTACCTACCCTCTGGTCTGCTATGCGGTTAACTTTCGCAAATTTTGCGGATAACTGTACTATGCCTAGGGCCAGGGACTTCGAAAAGGAGTGCATTCTGCGCTCGGGAACCCATGTTCCGCTGTATCTTTTTATAGATATTATCTATGTACCCAATCGTCCTTTCCTTCATCGTGCCGACCTCGATGTTCTAGATGTAATTATATACCAAGCACGGAGATGGAAAAGGCTAGAACTGGAGCTTTTTCTTGACAGAGACCAGGATGTGGATCAGTTCCGTGATAGATTGTGGAGAACCTGGCACCAGGATACTCGGTCTTCTGAGTTTCCCTTGCTTGAGGAGCTGCATCTCCAGCTCCGCCACTCTCTCGACCTTCCCACTCAAAGCCCTTTTTCTCAAATTTTCCTTGTCTGCCCTCGTCTTCATACTCTCCGTATATCCCATCTGTCGACTGGAGATGCAATAGATTTGAGCCATTTGGTTGTTTTAGTTGTCGATCACTTACGTATCAATGGCTCAATTTCGACGTTGCTTGAAAAATCTCCACACTTACAGCGTTTAGAATTGCATGAATACTACGAGGATGGTGGTCTACCTTCGACATCGTACAAAACCAGTTTTTATCACACTCAACTCTTGACCTTGAGTGTCCCAATATCAGGACGAGATTTTCCCGACGGTATGTGGAACAATGTTTTTTTACCCAGTCTCAAGCATATGAAAATTCGACTATCATGGCGAGCGAGAAATCGACTTCCGGGAGAGGCGAGAAGTTCCACTGTCGCTCTGAAGGGGATGTTACTTCGGTCAGATTGTGTTTTGGAAACGGTATCGGTGCAGGGACTTTGGAGCTCTCATAGTACGGTGGTTTCCTTCCTCGATGGGCTTCCTGTTACCTCGGAGACGGAGAGTCGATTCGTGAATGGTAATCCCTATAGGAAATATGGCAACTTATCCTCTCTATCCTCATAATTAATGTTTCTATATTATTTGTATTTACTCCAGAATGTGTTCTGAAGGAGTATGACTGTAGGTAGGGCTCAGGGAACTCTGTATCAATATGAGAATGTTTGGCTAGCGTCGACCAGAGTGTTTTTATCTGTCAGGGAGAAACACACACTTTTACATATTCACTGCTTAACCCCTTCAAGTTATCGGATACGGTATCAAAACAGCTTTCAAGAACTACTATACTTGAAGTACGACCGGTATCCGAGTAAAACAGGACCTCGTTCTCTCAAAGTTGGCGACGTCGAACGCTGTACGGAGAAACGGTCAACAAGGTGGTTAGTATATGATCAGATATGGTACCACAGCCGTCTGAGGAACGTTTAACACTGACAGTCCCTTGCTATGCGGGATGTCTGAATATGAGAAATTTACCGGCACATATCCGCATTTGGCATACTAAGCGCCCGCCTGTAACGCCACGTCGTCACTGCTTTGCCCAAGGGCACCATATGCCGCTCAAATTTCAGCTTTAACCCGGGCCCTATAGTTTCTTCTTCACTATTCTTCATTCATTTGTACAATGGCCAAGGGTTTTCTGGCCAACTTGAAGGGCGTTGACGCCTTCGGAAAGGTGCACCACTTGCGCATTCCAATGGAGCAAATATCTAACGTCTCTTCCAGACCACCGACGATGTCAAGGTCAAAACCCGTACTGGCGCTTTCCGTACGTTTTACATTGTTTATGGGGGTTCGTTTTAGCTAATCTGCAACCAACAGTAACCCTTTTATCCGCTGCAATTATACTATCATTTACTCTCATGGAATTCATGGACTATCGAAGGGTATACACCGACACATCTTTAATCGTAGACAAGAGCAGGGGAGAGAAGTTGAGCTTGAGAATGAATATCACCTTCCCAAGGGTCCCTTGTTACCGTAGGTCGTGTGCCCATTTATCCACATTCTTTAACCGTTTACCGTTCGTCTATAATTTTGCCTAGTCCTCAACGTGGATGTAATGGACATTAGTGGCGAAACACAGACAGACGTCTCTCACAGTATGCGCAAAACGCGTCTCGACTCTTACGGGAAGCAGATTCGTGGCACAACTGTCACAGGGTTACAGAACGATATTGACAAACACAATGAACCGAAGCCAGCGGATTATTGTGGTTCATGCTATGGTGGGAAGGAACCAGAAAGTGGATGTTGTAATACCTGTGAGGAGGTCAGGACCGCGTATGTTCAGAAGGGCTGGAGTTTCTCGAATCCCGACGTCATCGAGCAAGTGCGTAGTTCTGTTCGCTCTCAACCGTCCGGAGCTTGATCGTCTGCTATTGCGCATTTGTCTTTAGTGTAAGAACGAAGGATGGCTGGACAAGTTGAAAGAACAAGCCAATGAAGGTTGTCATATCGTCGGCCGCATTCGTGTCAACAAGGTTACTGGCAACGTCCATCTATCCCCGGGCAAGTCGTTCCAAAGCAGCCAGCGCGACATTTACGAGTTAGTGCCTTACGTCCGAGAAGACGGAAATAGACATGACTACTCCCATACAATCCACGAGTTGTCATTTGAGAGTGAGTTCTCCGGGCTGGCGATTGGCAAAACGTACTAAAATACCGCGCGCGTCACAGGCGACGATGATTACAATTATCGCAAAGCCAAGGTCACCAACGCAATGAGGAAGCGTCTTGGACTCACACAGCCTTTGGATAACTTTGAGCGTACAGTGAGTACGCCCGTTCAGCATATTCTCTTCCTCGTTGACTAACCGCGCTCCTAAATAGACCAACAAAGCCAAATATATGTTCCAATATTTCTTAAAGGTCGTGTCAACACATTTCAGAACTCTCGATGATCAAACTGCACGTCCCTTTTCTCCGCTCCTTCTCCCCTTCTTTCTCAACTGACCTTGGTTCCTGGATACAGCTCCGCTCCCACCAATACAGCGTGACACACTTCGAACGAGATATTTCTGAAGGTGCATTAGGCGATACTCCCCAAGGTGTGCACTTGCAACATGGGATCTATGGGGTTCCTGGTGAGTGAAATCGCTTTCCTCCCCTCCATACTCGACAATGCATACATTTCGACTTCGACGTATCCTACGTTATTTACGCGTTTGCTTTGAATTGCTTTTTTTTACAATCAACTCATCTTTCCTGCAGGTGTTTTCTTTAATTTTGAGATCTCGCCAATTCTTGTTGTACATACCGACACTAGACAATCATTTGCACACTTTATTACCTCGTAAGTAACTCGTCGAACCAGTTTGACATTTGCGGCTGACCAGTGACTATTCTTATTCTTACCTTTGAACTGCTTCCGTGTTCCATTCCTCGGCTGTCTGCTGTGGTCTCCCCTCATCTCATCTCGACTTTCTATCTCCTTGCTATATCATCTGATAGGACATGCGCCATCATCGGAGGAGTCCTCACTGTTGCCCAACTCTTTGATAGCGTGCTATTCGCTACCACACGTGCGCTTAAGAAGAAAGCGTAGTGTTGTACATTGGGAGATCTATGCTGGATATCTGGCTCGCGTGCACCTCGAAATATAAAGAGTGCTGGCAAAGGGAGTTAGGTTGTACAATGCGGGGGAGCGCGATCTGTATAATTGTCATGCTGCAGTAAAATAATATCTATTTCCTCTTTTTTCTCTTGCTTGCAGATGGAACATGATGTCAGTTTAGCACTGTTCATTAGTGGGAAAGAGGAGTGGAGGAGTGTTGTCAAGTATTGGTCGGTAGGTTTTCTGAGTATCCGCCATTTCCGATGCCTGGTACTGCTTCGCAAGACTGGGCCACCAGTCCACGCAAAAACATGAAGAACCCATTGATTATGGGTTGATTATGGGGGTACCGCGGATCGAACGCGGGACCTTCAGAACACAAATGTTTTCTATCGCAACTTCAGTCTGCTGCTCTCCCAGCTGAGCTATACCCCCATAAAAGATAAATGAAAATCATGCATACTATATGTTAAATCATTGTACATTTCAATCTGTACAATCGATCAAGTTCAGCTTTGAATTTCGCCTCAAGCTCCTTTCGTATGGTATCAGAGTCCTCTTTGGTACTTCGTGGAAAAGTACCTCTCGGAACCACGACAATCATTTTTACTGAGGTGATTCTTTCATGAAGGTACCTCCGAGAGTGGAAATGTCGAGTCTTGCGCAATATTTCCCTCTTCAGCTTGGACTCTTCCATCTCGGAATCTGTCTCTACGAGGAGGACCGGGGAGGGGCGCCCTTTGCCAATCACGATACACTCTGATATTAACAAACCACACGCGGCTCTGGCGTTGTCTTCGATGGACCTGCGCATAATATTTAACTTGAAGCGATTAGGTTAATATGTGCGAGAGCTTACTTGGCGTCGCATCGCAGGCCGTTTTCAGTTTCGAATTCTCCGTCGCCTTTCACAAGATTCGGTAGTTGAGACTCAGCCTCCCTCTCTGCGAGCGAGTGTGCCTTCTGCATCTCTGGATTATCACAATTATCCGTTGACTCCACATTTTTGGTAATCAAGGACGATCTAAGGAAAGGTTAAATGCATCGCCGACTTCAATTGATTATCACTTGTAGAATGAACTCACGAGGAGATTGCGCTTGAGGTGGTGTTAGGTGATGGCTTCCGTACATGAGGGGATAGATGATAGCGAAGTAGCTGAAAGGCGCTTTGGGCAGGCATTAAATCAAATATACTCGATAACAAGAGTCAGATGCAGGAAGAAGCTGTTGAAGGGGCGACCTGCTGCTGTCCATACTGTATTGCTGTATGCGGTACTTTACAGCAGCCACGTTTATTCCATATGTCGTGCCCACCTGGCCTCGCGGCTGTCAGCTTTATATAGCTTCCTATAAGCAGACTGTTGATAGACTATACACTAACGATTAATAATGATGTGTGTATATATTTGAAAGCTGTATAAAAGGTCAAGCATTTGGCTGCCCCTGACACGCATCCACCCCCACCAAGGTTGCCTTCAAATTACTTTCGCGTCAACCTGCACGCGCTACAAGTCGAAAATTCAAACATGCAACAGACTACTACATCAAATCAATCAGAAGAATCCATTCACAATGCATTTGTTGCAGTTGATATGCACGATAATGGAGAAGGCCAAGATTCTGGCGATTATGGTGCTCAACCCACTCACTTGCCTAGGCAGCATTCGAAGCCATCGAAGACGAAGAAGGAAGATCAACACTCACGCCTGTTGGGTATACTTCCATCTACTCAATCTCCATACTGTGGTAAGCTCAGTCATTACAATTGAGTGGACTGAAATTGTTAATCTGGGTGCAGGAACTCGCTCCTACGACTACGAAGAAAAATATGCTCCAGATCCATTGGGTGATGAAATTAAGGATAATGCCCGTGTCTGGAAAGTATATCTTGATGAAGCAGAAAGCTATGATGATGAAATGTTAAGAAGTTTCAAGGATACTATTGACTCTCTCTTAGTGTTTGTAAGTATCATTCTCACTTTTTGCATTAGCTTTTCGGAAATGAACTCAGTCATGTTGAACAGGCAGCACTCTTCTCTGCTGTTGTCACTTCATTTGTGGTCTCAACTCTAGACTCTCTTCAGCCTAATTACAATTATATTATTGCTACATTGCTAGATGAGCAGGTGAAAGTACTACGAGCAGTGGGAAATGAGACGGCAATTAGTCTCATTCCACCCTCCGCTGTCAATTTAAACACTGCGTCCCCTAGTGGGGCTGATGTTTGGATAAATGGCTTATTTTTTGGCAGCCTTTCACTTTCACTTTCTACTGCTCTTCTTTCTGTATTAGCCAAACAGTGGCTTCAGGCTTATAGCTCCATTTTATCTGGAAATGCTAAAGAACGGGCACTTATTCGCCAGTTTAGATTTGAAGGATTTCAGAAATGGAAAGTTTCGGCAGTTATTGCAACTTTACCACTCATTCTTCACGCATCACTAGCTCTTTTCTTTATCGGCCTCGCTTTGTATGTTTCTGAGTTACATCATTCATTGTGTTGGATTGTTGTATCAATCACTACCCTTGCATTTTCAATGTATTTACTGAGCATTGTTATCCCTCAGTTCAACCTGGCTTGTCCTTATAGAATACAACTGCTTTTTAAACCTATGCAGTATATTCTTCATCCATTAAGCATTGCAAGGTGGATGTGTTTTCAAGCATTGAGAAAGTTATTTTCATTTGTTGCCTCGGTTGACTGGAGGCACTCCTCATACTTCAAGACCTTTAACAAATTGAACACACCTTATCCTACTTTCAACAAAAGGTCATTGAAAGAGGCTGAGCTTGAGTTGCTTACCTCAGAAAACACAATTCATCATGGTCTTGGGAGCATTCTGGCATGGCTTTGTACATTGCAATCAAATCAATCAATCCAAAGGATTGTTGTTCAGGCTCTTCATGGTGTTTTCAAACTGGATCTGGAATATCTTCATGATCGAATAACATGGAATGCATCAATGTCTATATACAGTACAATCCTCCAACCTTATTTAAAGTCATTGCAACAAACAATGTGGAATGCTTTCATGGAAATCAATGAGAATGATAGCTATGGCTGTGAAATTTGGCCCTCCGTTCTCTCACAATGGATGATCAAGGGAAATTGGAGAGTATGGCATCAAATTGACATAGAGATGACCAGAGACTATTGGATCAAGTCTGTCAGAGCTAATAAGAAAATGCCACTACTTAAAATCATCGAATTATCTAAATTGGAAGAATCAGCATTTCCAGATCTTCATAAGGTGTATCCTACTGCATTACATGATGCTTCCAACTTGGGTCATTTAGATGTAATCAGAATATTACTTGAAAATGGAGCCAATGTAAATGAGAAGGGAGGGTTTTATGGAAATGCAATCCAAGCAGCTGCATACAATGAAAGATTAGACATTGTTCAATATCTTGTTGAACAGGGTGCTGATGTCAACCTAGTATCAGGTGATCATAACACTCCACTCCGTATAGCGGCTACTGGAAAGCTGGATGTAGTTAAATATCTAGTTGAGAAAGGAGCATATATCAATGAGATAGCAGGAGAACATGGGACAGCACTTCAAGCAGCAGCATATTATGAAAGACTGGACACTGTAAAATTTTTAGTTGGAAAAGGTGCAGATATCAACATGTGTGGTGGAGAATATGGGACGGCACTTCAAGCTGCAGCATCTGCAGGCAGATTAGATATAGTTCAATTTCTAGTTGAAAATAATGCAGATGTGAACATGCAAGATGGAGAATATGGAAGTGCACTTCAGGTAGCGTCACAAGAAGGCAATCTGGATATTGTCCAGTTTCTCACAGATAATGGGGCTGATGTCAACTTGCAAGGAGGGCAATATGGAAATGCACTTCAAGCAGCAGCAACCCATAAAAAGTTTACCATTGTCAAATTTCTTGTGGACAATGGTGCCAATGTCAATATAGAAGGTGGCCAATATGGAACATCACTTCAAGCGGCATCTAGACAAGGATATTTGGATATTGTCCAATTTTTACTGTCCAGGGGTGCAAATGTAGCAATACAAGGAGGGGAATATGGGACTGCACTGCAAGCAGCAGCTATAGTTAGCTTTGATATTGTAAAATTACTGGTGCAAGAAGGTGCAGATGTTAATGTGCAAGGAGGGAAATATGGAACCCCATTGCAAGCGGCCTGTTATTATCAGAATATAGGTGTTGTTGAATTTTTGATTGGACAAGGAGCAAATGTTAATACTCAGGGAGGTATACATGGAACAGCACTTCAGGCAGCTGCATCTGCATCCAAAGGAAGTTTGGCTATCATACAATATCTGTTGGCGAAAGGTGCAGATGTCAATCTCAAAGGAGGGCAATATGGGAGTGTTATGGAGGCAGCAATTGCACAAGGTAATGAGAATATTGTCCAGTACTTGAAAAATTACATTTGATATGATTCATTCGGACAGTCTACTTTGTTAGTACATATTACTTAACTTGCAATGCAATGCAATTTTTTAAAAAATTTTATTACAATTTCATTGTTCAAAAATGCATGATGAGTAATTACACTTTATGACAATAAATTCTTTCTTTTTAAGAAGCCAGAGTTCAATGCTTAGTAATAGTTGCTAATGGGCTGTGAGAAAGAGAGCATGAGTCACACCTTACTACTAACAGAAAAGGTGAGAGAGGTACCATGATGAAATAAAGTAACTATGCCGCTAGAAATGAATCCATTTTCAGATGCTATTGTTCTATAATAAAATGTCTGAGAACTGATCCTGAGACCAAGCTGCTTGCCCTCAGGTCATCCATTCCCCATACTTACAGTTTTCAGTATGAGCAGTTATATGGCATACATGTATTCCCCAAATCTTTGCCGCAGCTGTGCCATACTGTTGTAGCAGTATACTGTATCATAATTTTCATGATATCTTTTTGCCACCTGACAGCTGAACTCACCTCACGTGGTATGGACTGCTGACCCAATCAATCTCAGGATGAGACATTTTTATAGAACATGGCACACATACTGGACTGGCAATTTGAAGGGGCCAAACAAAAAGCATGCATCTTGCATTGGAGGTGCAGTTTGAGACATCAAGATTCAACCATTTCCAAGGACTAAGGCTAATTCTTGGTTTAGTCTGCTGCTCTCCAGCTGAACTTGACTTGAATATTGGCAGTATCATAAAAACATGAACTAGAATTGTAAAAACTCTCTTGCCAGTGATTGGCCTTGTATGTACTGTCAAGCTTACAGCATGAAAATAGACAGTAGACCTGAGTTCATGCATCAAAACTACCTACTAATGCTACCATTCTACAGCACCCGTAGACTACATACTACTGTTCATTGTTCAAAAATCTTCTCGAATACAAGTCAATCTAAATGAAATCACACTTGACTAAAACAGTGATATGGCAGTGATATCAATAATCCCCAATCAATCCCCCGTGTCCATGACTATACCTCGTCACATAATACCCCGCGTCTCCACCAGCTTTCGAACGACGGGGTTTGAGCCCTGCTGTAGAAGAACCAGACAAGGCTGGGTATGTTTCTTGTGTTACATTCGGGCCCTGGAGAAAGAGATAGTTAATAACATGCAAAAGAGGAAAAGAAAACAACATGGGAGATGAAGGAAACACAACTCACAAAATCATAAACAAAAGCCCTACTATCCGTAGCTCCGAATACCCTCGAGCTCTCCATAATGATACTGTACACAGGAGAAATGTCGTTCCCAGGAGCGTATACGGACCATCCGTTGCCTACAGAACCTCGTTGGGCTCCAGCGCTGCTACTGCCATTGTTGCTGGTACCAACCCCTCCACCTCCGCTCCCGTTCCTGCTACTATTACTATTACCATTACCATTACTATTACCCCTCCATCCCCCATCACTCCCACTCCCACTCTGAACCCCATCCGATTGCCCTGCATCAACCCTACCCCTCGCCAACGCCGCCCCCTTAACATACCTCACATCCCAAAACGAAACCACACTATGCCGTGCCGAGCCAGCAGCTACATGCGCCCCACCCCCTCCTCCCGAAGACACAGAATAGATCGGTTCAATCGACCATGGGTCAGAGAGGGTCAACACTGGACTGAGCGGGATCGGTCCTTGCCCTTGCGCAGCTCCAACTCCAGAAGCAGACGAATCAAAATCGGAATTGGAATCGGAACCAGAACCACGCAAACGCGCCGAACTCCTCAAATCATGCACCCTAACCTTCCCATCGTACCACCCGCTGACCAGAATCTGCGGGGACGAACCTAGAGGCGAAGAAGGCGGTGCACGACAGATACCGTATACCGCCGATCCGAAGCTAGCCCCGCTTCCTCCTCCTCCTCTTCCGTCTGAGATGCCTAGTATAGCGGTAGGGACGTACGACGACGACGGTATGGATCCGGCGGAACTTGCGGTTGTGTTTTCGTCTTGGACTCGGAGCGAGTTTAAGGAATAGACGGTCAAGGGTGTGGAAGAGGATGTGCCGAAGGCGACGAAGGGGGATGAGCTTTCGGTGCATAGGTAGGATGACCAGGAGCGGGATGCGAGGTCGAGAATTTGATGAGGTTTGGGTGTGGTTGGAGACGACTCTGGGGAGGGAGAAGTTAGGTTCCCTAGGTAAACCTTTCCCCTTGAGGAAAGCGCTATGTAAAGGGAGCGGGAATCGGATCCGGAAGATGAAATGCTTTCGATTAGGTCTGCGGTTCTCGGTACGGTGATAGTATTCGTATTGATATTTGAGTTGAGTACCTGAGTCGGATAAGGAGGGGGAGGAGGAGGAGGGACGGGAATGTACTCGATTCGATGAACGAGCGAGTTTCCATCGCGACATAACTCGACTCGCGCGAGAGAACCGTTCCTGAATCCGCATATCAATGAGTGCCGCACGAAGGTCAGAGCGGTAATGTCCCAGTCGCTGCTCCGGCCGTGAGAATTAGGGAGGGAGAAGGATCCCTCGAAGTGGACTGGAGGTGAGCCGATCACTTGGGCACCGGTAGTGGTGTTGCTGCTGGGTACGCCGAAGGAGTAGGAATAGATTGTGTTTCCCGCTGCGACGACGAGTCGTTCGTCGTTGATCGCCAGTGCGGGTTGTTGTTTGCGTGCCCAGGGATGGGAGAGGGGACGGGCGATGAAGGACGGGAGGAGACGGGAGGAAGAGGAGGTGTTGGTGTTGGTGCTGGTGTTATGAGATGAATCCCGGGCTTGAGCCCGGGTAGCGAGAGTCGAAGACGTTGGAGATGATGTTTGACAAGAAGATGAATAGCCCCGGCGACGATACCCCTCCCAGTTCCTGTAAGCTAACCAGTCATACTGGACTCTTGTTTTCGGAGTCCATGTTTCCCGAGCTTTGGTTAAACTGTGAGATGGACGGGGGTGGAGACGGAGGTGGAGGGGCCAGCCGTAGGTCGTTACCTGTAAGCGAGGGTAAGAGGGGGGTACGAAGCTAGGAAAGGGAAGAAGCGCACGAGATGATGCAAAAGCTTATTGGTACAGCATAAACTGGCCAATTCTACTACAGAACCACCATCGGAGCTGACAACGTGGTGTAGAATAAGAAGAATAACGTCCGTGGGCAGGTCTGTAAGCAGCATTCGAATGGGAATTTCAATGTACGAGTCGATTTCTATGTGTGGTTGAACAGGAAGAAAGAAAAAAAAGTAGGAATACAAAAGAAAATTATATGTACATAGAGTCAGAATGAATCTAAAGGCGTCGGACGTCGGAGGTCGGGGTCAAAGTGCAATGACTCATCAGCGGCGGGCGCTAGATTTTCAAAGTTTCCCGGGCGGCTAAAAAATTTCCAAGGGTTGCTGAATGCCTCTGAATCCTCAAACCCTTCTCATATCCCAAGGCTGGTCCGGCAAAGGTAATGGTCTACGAAAAGGCGCCATCTCAAAGCCCATAACCGTAGCCCAGAAAAGAAACTTGGGTGGGTTGGGGAAAGAGAGAGACGAGGCGTTTCCGTTTTGGGATCAGTGAGTATGGAGTATATAGTTCCCTTCCTTCGAATGGGATTACTGACAACAGCCTACCAACAAAAAGTTTATTCACAGCAGCATCACAGGCTATAACGGTCAAGATTGATGATTCAGATGTAGATTCCGACTCTGTTGGTATCTTATTTTATACTATTCGCTCCATGCTCACTCACCCTTTCCTCTTCAGGACGAACCCTCAAACCCAAACTCAACTTCCGCCACCGTCCCTGTCCCCGTCCTCCGTCGAACCACGACTGGAATCCTATCCAATCGCCGTCCAGTCGATATCACCCCTTCGTCTTCCGGTACTGCAACTCCAGACCCAAGTACGACCGCACGTGCGCACGCCCGCCCGACTCTAAGTCTCATAGCGATAGCTAAGAGAGAGGCGGCAAAGAGGAATCTTTATTCGAGGTTTTATCGAGCTGCGGTTTTGGTGTCCGGGGAGGAGGAGGAGCGGATGCGTGCGAGTGCGAATGAGAAAAGCAGGGACGCGGTTTCGAATTCGGCTTTCGCCTCATCGTCTACTTTGATCAAAAAGAGTGCTGCTGTTGTGGATAATGATGAAGGTACTTTGAAGACAGCGAGTTCGTCGTCGGGACTTTTAGTGGATAAGGAGAAAGTGAAGAAGGAAAAGGGGGAATCAAAGGAGAAGAAATCGGAGAAGAAAAAGAGTAAAGTGGACGTCGAGGTTGACACTGAATCGGGAGACAGAAAGAAAGAGAAGAAGAGGAAGCGGGAAAAGTTGACATCTTTGGACAAGTCGAAATCAAAATCAAAATCATCCAAGGAAGAGAAACGGAGCTCAAAGAAACGCAAGGTGGATCAGTTGGAAGGGAAGGAAGATGTAGACGAGGCGGAGGTGGAGGGGGAAAGTAAAGCTGAAAGACGGGAGAGGAAACGACGGAAGAGGGAAGAAAAGGAGGCAAAGGCGATGGTCAAGTTGGAGAAGAGACGGAAGAAGGACGAGGATGCGGAAACGATTGAAAGAGATAAGAAGACGGAGAGAGATGATAATGACGAGGAGGAAGAACGGAAACGACGCAGGAGGAAAAAGAAGGAGGCTAAAATGGCCAAGATAGATTGATGCCTAGATCTCAAAAGTACAGTGCATACAGCAAGCGATTCGTATATACAAGAGTTGCTAAATATTCGTTTCAAGACATGCTAATATCGTTCAAACCGTCAACAAGATCATCCATAAAATCCTCCTCCATGTCCGCGTCGGTAAGAGCCGGCCGTTTTTCGACATTCCTACCGAGATCATCAAGCGAAATCTTGCCATTCACAATCCCAGCAAACAAACCCTGCCACCCCAAAGAGTACTTGTACCCCGGATTGGGAGGATTCGTCAAGTCAATGGTCCAAGGTCTACACAATGTGTTGACATTCATCGGCTTGCTGAAAAAGTCTTCGATGAATTTGAACACGAAAAAAGCGCGTCCCTGCCCTCCTCCGGCGCGTATTTCTCTGGATTTCTGGAGGGCGTTTGGTGTGGCGATGTTTGAAAAGACGATACTGCTGCTATCGCTGGAAGAGTTGAGTGGAGTGACTTTGGACAAGACGATGTAGAATGGGGAGGGGATGGGACCGAGGCGGGCGGGGGCTCTGTCTGAATAGGCGAGGTAGATTTCGATGATGTTGTAGAGGATATCGTCGGTTGTGTGCGTGCGTAGAGCTTCCGCGGCTACCCAGCGTAAGAGCCAGTCGTATTCCTGTCAAGTACAGTGATATAGAGATGATCCCTGATTTCCAGCTTCTCACTTTGCTTACCGTCATCCAGCCGTAGTAGTTCACCACGACTTGATATTCTCTGCAGTTATCTTTATGCTCTGGCCAGTGTTGTTTCTGGCATTCTTTACTCTGAATGAGAATTTGGGTTTAATCCAGACGAATCGATTCGGAATCCAAGACTTGGACACTTACGCAGTATCGTACCTGTTTACATTTTGCGCACACTTTCAATTTGCGTCCGGTGTAGCCAGATGGTTTTCTGGGGCATGCTGGGTACGCGCAATCTCGTTCAGGGCTATCTTCGGCGAAGCATACGCCTAGCATAGGGTCGACTCTACTGAGTGGCATGGGTGGCTGAGTGAGAGTGGAGAGTGGCGAGTGGCACTGGCACGTGTTGGTCGTCGGCTAGCACATATCGCTTAGGATTCAGATACTTTCCAGATAGACTCTCGACGCTGCTGGCCTCTGAAAAACAGGTGGTCATCGTATCTGACGCGTCAGGTCAACTCTGACAAGTTACAACGGGCGTCGATGATAGCTTCCGAATAAGGAAACTTAGCCCTTTTCTTGGCACAACGGTGAAACGTTGATGGACATTGTTGGGTTTTTTCCCACGCTCAACCCTTTCCCCTTCCCCCTCGTCCTCAGTTGGGCGACTCACGACGGTCATTCACCCCCTGCCATTCCTTTTGTTCTTCTAACTTTCCGTCTTTTACTGAATGGGTTTCCAAAAGTTCCGACTAGGCCATGCCAGCGCCGCTAATGCTGCAAAGAGTAAACGAGCCAGTAGCAGTCCGTGATTTCTCATTTTACTCTAGTTTTTTTTACTTATCAATTCGCTTTTAGACTGCCTAACAGGAGGATTTTACACGAATCCAACTTCTGGTGCTACTATTGACTCATTGAAGCCTCTCAATATTACTTGGGAGACTTCCTGCATTACCCCCGCTGAAAATCTAGTCGACATCTACCTTTATGCTCCTGCCGCTGCTTCTCCCCGTCTTCATCTGTGGGAGAATGTCGATTATACAAAGGGTTCCTATGAAGCTACATTGATGCCACGCTGGTGGAATTCTAGTTCATCGGAACAACTACAGCTGCTTATCATCCAAAGTGGAGACGCTCCCTTCCTTGCTACTCTCCCCGCCGGTCCAGTTTTCACCGCAACCTACACAACACCCAGCTCCGGTGTTCCTGCCTCTGCCCAGACCAGCTTGTCGAGTACCTCAGATCAAATCACCAATGTTAAGGCGGCTTCCGCTTCCACTTCCTCCTCATCTCACTTGTCCGGAGGTAAAGTCGCTGCTGCCGTAATCATGCCCCTCCTCGTTGTCGCCGCCATCGGCGCCTTCCTTTGGCTTAGACGTTCTAGAACCAGGGGTAGAGCCAAGAGCCAAATGTTCTCTGAAAAACTCGACAGGCGTATGTCCGTTGTCTCCGCCGACTGGCAATCTACCACTGCAGCCGGCGCCCAGGCTGCTATCCGCACCTCCATGGCTATCCGTGCATCAATGGCAATGGAGAATGATTCCCGCTTGTCTATGTC
Source organism: Collybiopsis luxurians FD-317 M1 (assembly GCA_000827265.1). Taxonomy (NCBI): domain Eukaryota; kingdom Fungi; phylum Basidiomycota; class Agaricomycetes; order Agaricales; family Omphalotaceae; genus Collybiopsis; species Collybiopsis luxurians. Next base: position 179,193 of record KN834792.1, on the reverse strand, counting down.
CCAGGCGAACATGGGTATCAATCTCGCCGGAATGGGTGTCCAGGCTCCCGGAGGTGGTGTCGGAGGCTTCTTTATTCCCGGCCAAGATGATCCGACTGTCAATCCCATCGTCAGTATGCCCGTCCCTGCCGTCTTGCCCGAAACAGGTATCAACCCTGTCTCACACTTGCGTCCCGGTCTTCGTTCGTCCGCCTACAGCAATGCCGCCGCCGCCGCCCGAGTTTCCCGCGTCTCCTTTGCCGCTGAGCCTACGATTCCTGGCCGTCCCTCTGGCGAATCTCGTCGTTCCATCTACGAACGCGAACGCCCCTCGATCGATACCACCGGTACCCGTCGCTCGACCTACTCTCAATCCTCTCGCGGAAGCAGAGCGTTCCACTACGCAGAAGGCGAGATGCCTCCGATGCCGGAAGGCGCCGCCGAAAGGGCTTCTCAATTCTACATGCTCAATTCGAATGCCAATATCTCTGGAACGATTGGGAGCGGAGTAGGACTCGGTCATCTGCGCACGTCTCATATGAATGTGTCGTCTTCTTCTCTTGGTTCTGGATCCCAGGATGCTTCGAGGATGTCTCGCATGTCTAGGTTTGATGAGGTCTATGGAGAGGATTATACTCCGGAATCGGATACCTCTCGTACGTCGTCGGATGCAGGTGTCATGTCGCCCACTCAGACTCAGGGACCTGTTGCGCTTACGACGGAGGATATTAAGAGGAGGATTAGTATGCGTCAGAAGAGCTTTGATTCTGAGCAGCCCAAGGCTAGCTTTGATTATTCGGCAGATGCGGATGTTGGTCCTGCTTTGAGCAGTAAGTAAATATAGTTTCTTTTTCCTCTTTGATGCCAACATTGTTCTAGTGATGCGTGCCCAAGAACAAGAAGAAGGCTACTTTACGCAGTACCCTTACGCGATCACGTCTGAGACTCTCTTCTCGACTTCACCTTCCCCTCAACAAAGCTCCTTCCCTTCGTTCCCGATGCCTTCCCTCTCCGGCGCGGTGTTACCCCAGTCCCCTGTGATGGCCAGTGCGGAACTTTCTCCGGCTTCACCCACCGCTTCGGTCACCTCCTCGTATACCGGTATGGCCCCGCCTAGGAATGAGGCTAGCCCCGATGATATGTTGAGGGCATATGCTAAGAGCAAGAAGGGATCGAGAGCAGCGACGCCCAATGTATCGAATCCTTCGCCTTTGGGCCGGGCGAGTGTTTTGAATGAGGGGAGTGAGGATGGGCATGGTCATGGTCATGCTATTTGAGAGGGTGGAATTGTAAAGATGGATGAAATGAAGAATGGATGATTTTTTTCTTGTGGAAGCTTTTGACAAGGTCGGCGATGGGATTTATTCGGTCGGGACTGTCGTCCGTCGGTCCGGGGAATCCCGTCGTCCGCCTCGTTATAGGGTTTTGCTAGTCGAGAATGTCGTCTGGCTGGACGTCCTTCTCGTTTCGTCACGTAAGAGTGACGGCGTCCGTTCTTTGGTCCGTCCTTCTCCTCCTCACTTCCTCCCCACTTCCTCCCCCTTCCTCCCTCTCTCCTCAGTATCTTTCCCTTCCCTTCATTGTTACTGTCCAAATCTCTTCCTCAATCCCTCTCACCTCTTCTCTGTTCTCCTTCTACTCTACGGTGTGAGGCCAAACTCAACGCGCGCCGTGTCCTGTCGTTACAAGGGATTCAACTGAAAAATCATTTTTTCTTGACAATCAATATTTGTTTATCCCCTATTTTCTATTCTTGTATCACTTTAAATCACTCTATCGCTCAACCTTGTCTAGTCTGCCTGCCTGCCTACCTTTTTACCTACCCTTCTTTCCTTATGATGATGATTATGTGTGTGTGTCTGTGCGTGTTGATGTGGGGACAAGTACTTATTTCTCGTCCCGGTGTCGGTGTCGGTGTCGATTTTGGTCTTCTCTTTATCATTATACTTGATAGCTTTTCTTTCGAGGGCCCCCCGGCCTGGCTTGCCTCGAGGTCTTTTCTCTACCCCTCCCCTGCTCCCCCCATCTACTACTTTTTAACTTGACTCTGCTGGTCCTCAGTGATCACTCCAATCTTGATAGTCTCTCCTACGCGCACGCGCACATGCACACAGATACACATTAACTTGCAGCTGGGTTGTTATTTCCTGTACTTGTTTGTTTGTGTATATACCCTTTTCTTTTCCTGGCCCCCCCTTTCTCGCCTCTGCTCACCTGGTTTTGCTGGATTTTTACTCAGTCAGTTAAGCTTGGCTGTGTTAAACTTGGCTATAGCCTACAGCTGGGTATAAATACTCGTTCTCGCTCACGCTCTCGTTCTTGTACTCGTATGTGTATGCGTACTTGGGTGAGTCGTTATCTGGGTGGTGAGCATCGGGGTGTCTTTAGGTAGTAGGTAATCTATCTGTTGATATCTATCTATCTATCTATCTTCTCTGACGGATACACAGTACTTCGAGTACTACTTAAAGTATCTGATATCGGAATGTGATTTATTTTCTATTTTTGATTATTGATCGAATGCCGATGCTGATGCCGAAAATGCCACGGTAAGGGGAGGTTGTTGGTCGGGGCTGATTGGACTGGGGATCTGGGGATGCTTGGGACTTGGACTGTGCTTTTTTCTTTTTTTCTTCGGTGGCGTTTGAGTTCAGTTCGCCGGTTGACTCGCGGCAGATTTACATTATAGCGGCTACTTCGAGTTTGAGATTTGAGGCTTGAGATGTTTGAATTTATACTTGGTGAAATTTGACGGAACTTGGTTGAGCTTGGCACTGTACTACCGCATTGAGCGGAGGTCGTTGACCTGGTGGTATGTAATAATTTTGTAAGTAGCATGCATATGTTAGGACCTTGCCAAATGAGGTATCCGAGTTTGGACAAAACACCCCTCTGAAATCTGAAAATAACGGAGTCAGGTTCGGACAAAACACCCGCCACAGTCGGGACCAGGGAAGCCCAAACTACGTTCGGACAAAACTGGGCCAGATTTGGAGGTCCTCATACAATATTATAACAATAGTTGAGTTGGATTAAAAGTCACAGAGTTTCATGAAGGGTCTTGAGCATGTTCCTGGAAAGGATGTCGGAGAGGTCCTATTTGAAGCGTGGGAAAACAATGGCCATATACAGGTTCAGACAAAACACGCCCTCATTCTAGGATTTTCATCTTGGGGTAACTCATAGGTTTCGAAAACGCACCTTAATCTTAGTATTCATTGCTCCACAGATGCACTGCTTGCTCAGTTACTGTAGCTAATGCACGAAACGCGATATCGCGTAGACCACCTGGTCGAGCTTGATGACTCAGACAAGCCACCTAGCTGACTCCGAGCTGACTCCGCCCCGGTTTTTGCGATAGTCATCTTGGACTAGCATCGCCAACTCGTTATTGTATGGAAGCTCTATCCGTGAAACAAGCAACCTGTCCGATAATCACCCCGGCCGTTCGTCCAAGTAAACCAACAATGGATGCTCGGAATCCTTCCACCGCATCCAAGCGTGGTCAACATAGCCTGACGTTGTGATTCATGAAGTCCTTACGGTAATCGCAGCCGTTCTACAACTAGGGAATGATCGCAGGTAATGGCTTTGGTAAATGCTTTCCCGATGCTGACTATCTTTAATGTCTTCCAGGAGGGATAATTTTACTACGAGAATTTCTACCCAAGGATGCTGGTGGCCGCGTAATGCATTTCCCTTCTTCAGGCCTCTTTCGGTATATTCGTTCAGACAATGGATTCCCACCTCGCTACTTGGCGAATTAGGCATCTAAACTTTCCTTGTCTTGCAACGCGTTTTGCCTCCCGCCTGTGCTCTCTCGTCGGCCATGCAACAACGCGAAAACGCCCCATATCCATCTGGTATCTGTCGGGCTTACTCTACAGAGAACACGAGTACTCCCGCTTCGGGGCGGTTATCTATCTGTCAACATCAACGGACAATCTTCAATGATTACTGCTTTGACATTGCACTATGTACTATACATACGCGGGTTTGTTACCTAGGGATAAACCTTCTAAAGGTAGGGTAAGCTCTAATGTTCCAATTCATGAGTTGTGCCAGTTTGGTGATGCATAACATTGAGTCGGAGTTATTCCCTCTGATCATAAAAGTCTTAAAGGGAGCCCGACCTGGTACTGCGTATGAAACGCTCCTGCTCGTTTACTCCACTAGAAGAACCGGAGATCCCTCAAGTTAGCGTCATAAGTTTCGGCTCTCAGTCTCGTATCAATGTCTATTTCTTTGGGCTACGTTCTTCCTCGAATAATCATAGTAATGGTCAGTCACTAGAAAACTCATTGAGCCTGCGGTGATTATGATTCGCAGGTTGAATGTATATGTTACGGTGGGGAAGTCGTTCATCGAGGTATCTTACTTACCATTCCGTTCTGCAGGAGCATATATCGTGCTTTTCGGTATCGCAGTGTGGATTCTTCCTCGGAGATTCCATACTCCCTCAGTGAGAAGGTTTATCTTTCCAGCAATCATAATTCTCTTCCTCCTCACAACTGTAAATATCGCACATGATCTGGTGGTCGAGGCATACGCAATCATGATTCCTTACAAAGAACAACCATGGATGGTTGCTGGACAGTGAGTTGCTCGTGACTTGTCGCAAAGAGGCATTGGTGGTGATTTGGAATGCTTCTAGGGTTATTGATGATGTCACTCTCGCTATTTCCGAGTGAGTTCTGTGACCGTTCCGACTCGGAGACGCTCAGTATTTCTGGTTACCGTGCGATCTAGTATATTAAGCGATTCGGTTCTGGTATTTGAACCTTTGCTTACTCCAAGATTTTGAACCAATGGAAAGAAATTACAGCTCTATAGAGTATATGCAATATGGGGATTTCGAAAGATTGTATTTTTGCCAATCCTTTTAGCCTTTTCTTTAGGGAAGGGTAAGGAATCACTTTACACCGTTCATCCCATTTCCAATCTGGCTTCTTATGGACCACTAACTTCGAGGACTGGTTTTGGCAGTGTCAAATATCCTGGGGACTGTTTGTCAGATCTGGAAGTTGGTGGCTCATTCGCGGAGGTTTTCCAGATTCTGCGACGTCGCCGATCCGTACTTTTGGGGAGTTAACGCTCTCGCAAGTGCTTCGATGACAATTGCAATAGGTACGTACGCCAAAGCTCTTCTGGATTTTCAATCATCCTTCCTGCCAAATTTCTGATTTGCGTCATATAATATCAGCTGGTCGAGTATGGTACATCTCGCGGGTTACTAGAAAGGAGACCAGTTACGAGCTGCGTCGAGACGCGGCTCGTTGGTATAAGAGGACCCTAGCTATAATGTATGCTGAGTCAAACATTTTTCTAATCGAGGCTCATGCTCCATTGTAGCATCGAGTCTGGCATAATACATCCCACGTACCTTGTCATACAGGCGGTGTTGTTTTCTCGAGGTATTTCGCCGAATTATTCTTGCCTTGGATCTATCTTCGTCGTGAGTGAACCAGCCTTGATTCCATGGATATGTCTACGAGAACGACGTATT
>KN834792.1:0-173688 GCA_000827265.1 Collybiopsis luxurians FD-317 M1 | reverse complement strand
GATCCGTACTTTTGGGGAGTTAACGCTCTCGCAAGTGCTTCGATGACAATTGCAATAGGTACGTACGCCAAAGCTCTTCTGGATTTTCAATCATCCTTCCTGCCAAATTTCTGATTTGCGTCATATAATATCAGCTGGTCGAGTATGGTACATCTCGCGGGTTACTAGAAAGGAGACCAGTTACGAGCTGCGTCGAGACGCGGCTCGTTGGTATAAGAGGACCCTAGCTATAATGTATGCTGAGTCAAACATTTTTCTAATCGAGGCTCATGCTCCATTGTAGCATCGAGTCTGGCATAATACATCCCACGTACCTTGTCATACAGGCGGTGTTGTTTTCTCGAGGTATTTCGCCGAATTATTCTTGCCTTGGATCTATCTTCGTCGTGAGTGAACCAGCCTTGATTCCATGGATATGTCTACGAGAACGACGTATTGATGTACCGCACCGCAGGGACTCGCACCTACGTTGATTTCTGTCCGCGTCGGCTTGAGGAGTCACGTCGAGGACCAGTCCTCGCATTTGGCTGCTGTCGCTCCACCGGGATCGCCCTGGATGTTTACGCAACTTGACCTATCGCCTACTCCTGTTCGCAGAAGACATTCTATAATTACTCTTACAGATTCTTCGTCTCTCCAACGAAGATCGGAAAGTTCCCAGATTAGGGAAGTAATAGCTATAGGTCCGGTGTAATAATCAAAACGGAATGTACGTATTCGATGCATACAGTATACACAAAGACAGTATATTTCATTGAACATGCAAACTAACGGGCCACTCCTGTCATTCCTGTCATGTGGCGAGTGAATGGCTACTTGATAAATCTAAGAAACCCAGCAATTCCATCGGTCGAATTTGCCACTCAAATCACAAGCTGGTCTTCCCAAAATTCATTCATGCACTCGGTCCTCTGAGCCACTGATCAAAAAAAAAATGGTGGCTCTGGTCCCTTTGACCTGACAACTAGAGCTCATCAAGGCCATTGCATTGTGGCTATTGTAGTTTGCCCGCCTGAATATTCGGGGAGAAAATACTACAAAAAGCCCCTCCCCCTCCCCAGAAGGTACAGTCCTCAATCATTCACCCCACAATGTACTCACCAACCTTATCATCATGAACGTACAAAGCTCCGCTGTCTCTCGAAACGGAAATCTCTACGACCTCGACGATCTGTTTCCAAAGTTCACTGAGCCCCTGATAATGCCTTTCAGCCATACCGATTTTCAAGCAGAGTCGCACTCAACGTCAACCATTGCTGCCCCGGACTCTAATCAGGAACCCGAAATTCTCACCCCATCCTGCATTCTTCATACGTCGTTCAGTCCATTGAGCGTAGATTTGACGCAGACGCGGACTCTTATATACTTGGTAGCCTTTTTTTCGAGGGCCCCCCAGCCTGGCTTGCCTCGAGGCCTTTCCGCCGCTTCCTCCTCCTCCTCTGCTCCCCCCATCTACTACTTTTTTACTTGAATCTGCCGGTCCTCAGTGATCATTCCAATCTTGATAGTCTCCCCTACGCGCATGCGCACACGCACACGCACACAGATACACATTAACTTGCAGCTGGGTTGTTATTTCCTGTACTTGTTTGTTTGTGTATATACCCTTTTCTTTACCTGCCCCCCCCCCGGTTTCTCGCCTCTCCTCACCTGGTTTTGCTCAGTTAGTTAAACTTGGCTATAGCCTGCAACTGAGTATTCATACTCGTTCTCGCCTCGTACTCGTACTCGTATGCGTACTTGTACCTCGATAAGTCGTTGTCTGGGTGGTGGGCATCGGGTGTCTTTAGGTATTAGGTATTAGGTATCTACTTTGGGAGTAGGTAATCTATCTGTTGATATCTATCTATCTATCTATCTATCTATCTACTTTGACGGATATACTATCAATGTCCCAGAGTTGTAATTGGGCCAAAAAATTATTTTGTTTGAGTGCAATTCTGATCCAGTGGACTTCAAATTTTTAATATAAGCTCTTATGCAAGTATGCAAGAAGCCTATCAGCTTCATCTTGCGAAATACTACAAGAAAAACATTCAGGGTTTTTTAGAAGTATTGAAACTCCAGTTGCAGGTCACTTTTCGAAGCCGGCTCATACTTAGACTGTTCAAAAACTCGACACTTCGGATCGCCGGACCGGATTGCAACTCCCGCCACTTCAAACTGGCTTCGCGTTGGCTATACTTGGAGCCATTCTAACATCCTCAAATTTAGTTAAATTAAAGCTTAGGATATGTTTACAATATGTGGAAAAAATGGAGCTCATCCGCTTCAAAATGCAAAAGTTTTTTTATACCGACATTTTCGGTTGCAACTCTGGGACATTGATAGTACTCGAGTATGTATATCTGATGTTTGAATGTGATTTATTTTCTATTTTTGATCGTTGATTGAATGCCGATGCTGATGCCGAAAGTGCCACAGTGAGGGGAGGGTGTAAGTAGTGTAAATACTCGTTCTAGGGTGGGAGGAGGTTGGCCCTGTGGTTGTGTGGTCCGGACTGGACTGGGGATCTGGGGATGCCGGGGAGCTGAACTGTGCTTTTTTTTTTGTCTGGGATGTGGCGTTTGAGTTCGAACAAGAGGTCAGACCGGATACAGCCAGACTTGCGTGGCAACACCATCATTTCGGTGAAGTTGCCACCGGAATAACCGGTGTACAGGATGTCGGATTGGTCAAAGGTCTAATGATGGATTTAGGCTACAGATGTACCACCAAGAGCCAGATAAGTACAATTTGAAGTGGTATCGAACGACTAATTAACATGGTTCGAAAGTGGTTGACAGGGAATGAGTTAATTGCCAGAAACAAGTTAAGCACTTGAAACGAGTTAAGCGCCAGAAGCATATTGATAATGTATTAGGAAGGGGGAGGGGTCTTTCCGCGCGAGTCTTGTAGTATCCCCGATCTGAATCTTAACCACCTCTTGAGTTCAAACTCACGGCATAGGACAAGGAATTTGTATAGAGAGTTTGAGATTTGAGATTCAAGTTTTACGGAACTTTGTTGAACTTGGCACTGTGCCGCGTTGAGCGGTGGTACATATGTACTCGATAATTTTGGATGTAGAATACTTATTCGAAAAAAGCGCCCAAACAAACATACTATTCATTGCTCCACCGATGCTAGGGCAACTGCTTACTGTACTCGTACATTTGGCGGCATTCTCGTGGAGTAAATTACATAGTAGGTGGTAAACACAATCAATAAGGCGCGTTTTTTGAAAATTATGCTAAACGTAGTGGACGGTACTGACTGCTCATGGTCCTGGCCAGCTGTTGGGGATACCCTGTGATAATACGCATCCATAGGCTAGACCATGGCACGTTACATGTAATGGCCTGAATGGCCTGTAAGTAACTGGTGCACGAAATGCGATGTCGCATAGACTACCTGGCCGAGCTTGATGATTCAGACAACCCACCTGGCTGGCTCCGTCCCGGTTTTTTTCTGTTGCGCGATAATCATCTTGGATTACACAAGGCGCAAATAACGGTAAGTTGTTCAACTTACGAAAAACCCATTAGATCTTATTAGCCAGGCGTTACAAAACGATGGTTTTTTTTCGTTTCAAGACATTACGTTTTTCAGCTAAAATTTGAGTCGAGAAATTGGAGCTCCATTCCTTTAGGTATTTTGGGAAGCCCTTGACCGAAGCCGATCGACTTCTCAGCTGTGAGAACATCAACTGGAAGGCCAGCTGTTGGAAAACTATTAGAAAACTATACTGGCGGCAAGTTCCGGCCCAGAGTTAAGTAGTTACTCTCGAGGTATAGGTCGCACCTAATCCGGCGACAAACGAACGTTCCATTTGTCGTTTGTTTTTTATTTCAAGGCAGGTCAAATTTTGAGTCAGTTTTTTTTTCTGTAACGCGTGGCTAATAAGGTCTAATATGAACATATGCTGAAATTGCCTTTGCAGGAAGGTGTCTAGCGTTTGTTCACAATTAGTTTTCCGTAAATACGAGAAATTGCTGTAACATGGGCCCTGTGCTAGCATCGCCAACTCGTTATTGTATGGGAGCTCGAGTACGCCCAAGGGATACGAAAACCCTAATTGGCTTACAGCAAGTAATCTATATCGATGAAACAAGCAACCTTCCGGACAATCACCCCGTCCGTTCGCCCAGTAAACTAACAATGGATGCTCTCAGCTCTGGCTCCTCCGCAGCATTTAAGGGTGGTCAACATAGCCTGTCGTTGTGATTGAACAAGTCCCTACAGTATTCGCAGCCGTTCTACAGCTAGGGATGATCGCCGGTAATGGTTTGGTAAATGCTTTCTGATGCTGACTATCTTCAATGTCCTCCAGGAGGGATGATTTTACTACGAGAATCATGGTTAAAGCGCGATGCTCCATGTCGAGACCGAAAGAACCCGGCTCGGCTCATCCTTGGTAATAGTTTTGGTATTTCTACCCAAGGATGCTGGTGGTCACGTAATGCAGTTTTCTTCATTCAGATGATGGATCTCCACCTCGCGACTTGGATTGGGCATTTAAACTTTCCTTGCTATCTCGCAACTTGTTTTGCCTCCCGCCTGCGCAGTGTGCTTGCTCGTCGGCCATGCAATAACGCGAGAACGCCCCATATCCTTCTAGTATCTGTCGCGCTTACTCTATACAGAGAACACCAGTATTCCCGTTCCGGAGCGGTTATCTATCTGTCAACATCAACGGACAATCTTCAATAATTACTGCTTTGACATTGCACTGCTACACAATACGCGGGCTTGTCACCCAGGGATAATTCTTCTAGAGGTAGGGTAAGCTCAAATGTTCCGATTTCTAAGGGAATATATGAGGTGTGCCAATTTGGTGATACACCAACATTGAATCGGAGTCATTCCTCTAATTATAAAAGTCTGGGGGGATGAAGCCTGGAGCTCAACTTCACTTCCCCACGGTGCTGCGTATGAAATACTCTTGCTCGTTTACTCCACGACAAGAACAGGGGATCCCTCAAGTTAGTGTCATAATTTTCGGCTCTCAGTCTAGTATCAATGTCTACCTCTTTGAGTTATGTTCTTCCTCGAATAATCATAGTGATGGTGAGTCACTAAAAACACTCATTGAACCTTCGGACTCCAAATCTTGATTATGATTCGCAGGTTGAATGTATATGTTACGGTGGGGTAGTCGTCCATGCCATCTTTTTCTTACTTACCATTCCGTTTTACAGGAGCGTACACGGTGCTTTTTGGTATCGCAATGTGGATTCTACCTCGGAAATTCCATATTGCCTCAGTGAGAAAGTTCATCTTTCCAGCTCTCATAGTTCTCTTCCTCCTCGCGACTGTAAATATCGCTTATAATCTGGTGGTCGAAGCATACGCAATTATGATTCCTTACAGAGAACAACCATGGACGATTGCTGGACAGTGAGTTGCTCGTCCCTTGTCGCAAAGAGGCATCGGAGACGATTTGGAATGCTTCTAGGGTTATTGATGATGCCATTGCCTCTATTTCCGAGTGAGTTTTGTGATACCGTTCCGACTCGGAGACGCTCAGTGTTTCTGGTCACCGTGTGATCTAGTGTATTAAGTGATTCGGTTCTGGTATTTGAACCTTTGCTTACTCCAAGTTTTTGGACCAACGGAAAGAAACTATAGCTCTATAGGGTATATGCAATATGGGGATTTCGAAAGATTGTATTTTTACCAATACTTTTGGCTTTTATTTCAGGGAAGAGTAAGGAATCACTTTACAGCGTTTACCCCACTTCCAATCTGGCTTCTCATGCACCACTAACTTCGAGGACTGTTTTTGGCAGTGTCAGATATACTTGGGACTGTTTGTCAGATCTGGGAGTTGGTGGCCCATTCGCGGAGGTTTTCCAGATTCTGCGACATCGCTGATCCGTACTTTTGGGGAGTTAACGCTCTCGCAAGTGCTTCGATGACAATTGCAATAGGTACGTACGCCAAAGCTGGATTTTGAATCATTCTTCCTGCTAAATTTCTGATTGCGTCATGTAATATCAGCTGGTCGAGTATGGTACATCTCGCGGGTTACTAGGAAGGAGACCAGTTACGAGCTGCGTCTTGACGCAGCTCATTGGTATAAGAGGACCCTGGCTATAATGTATGCTGGATCAAACAAGTTTTCTAATCGAGACTCATGCTCCATTGTAGCATCGAGTCTGGCATGATACATCTCACGTACCTTGTCGTACAGGCGGTGTTGTTTTCTCGAGGTATTAGACCGAATTACTCTTGCCTTGCATCTATCCTCTTCGTGAGTGAACCAGCCTTGATTTCATGGATTATGTCTACGAAAATGACGTATTGATGTACCGCACCTCAGGGAATCGCACCTACGTTGATTGCTGTCCGCGTCGGCTTGAGGAGCCCCGTCGAGGACCAGTCCTTGCATTTGACTGCTGTCGCCCCACCGGGACCCCCCACGATGTCTACTCAACTTGATCTATCACCGACTCTGTTCGCAGAAGACATTCTATAATTACTCTTACAGATTCTTCGTCTCTCCAACGAAGATTGGAACGTTCCCAGACTCGGGAAGTAATAGCTATAGGTCCAAAGTAATAATCAAAATGGAATGTACGTATTCGATACATATAATATACACGAAGACAGTATATTTCATTGAACATGCAAACTGACGGGCCACTCCTGTGATGTGGCGAGTGCAAGACTACTCGATAAATCTGAGACTCAGTAATTCCATTGGTCAAATTTGCCACTTAAATCACAAGCTGGTCTTCCCAAAATTCATACACTCGGTCTACAGGGCCACTGATCAAAAAATGTGGCTCCGATCCCTTTGACCTAACAACCAGAACTCATCAAGGCCATTGCAGACAAATTGCATTGCGGCTATTGTAGTTTGCCCGCCTGAATATTCGGGAAGAAAAATACTACAAAAAGCCCCTTCCCTCCCCAGAACGTACAGCTCTCGATCATTCACCCCGCAACGTACTCTATTATCATGAACATACAAAGCTCCGCTGCCTCTCAAGACGGAGATCTCTACGACCTCGATAATCTGCTTCCAAAATTCACCGAGCCCCTGATAATGCCTTTCAGCCATACCGGTTTTCAAGCGGAGTCGCACTCAACGTCAACCATTGTGCCCCTGGACTCTAATCAAGAGCCCGAAACTCTCACCCCATCCTGCATTCTCCATACGTCGTTCAGCCTATTGAGCGTAGATTTTGATACAGATGCGGACTCTGACTCAGAGAGCATTCACGAGACTCTCCCAATGCCTGCTGCTCAGTTCAAGATTGGGGAAAAAGTGCCGGTCAAGGGTAAACAGTTGAAAGTGACGGTTGTCACCTATCCCCCCTGGCAAGCGTACCGCGACATTCTTGATAGATGCAGAGCACATTTCCAGGCCAAGCTTGCGCAGAAAGGCGGCAAATATCATGAGGGAGAAACTGGAGATGATAACGGCGACAAAAACACTCATGAAGGCCAAGGAGCGGAACTTGAAGACAAGAAGGAAGGAAGTGCAAAACTCGGAGGCGGAGCGGGACAATATGGAGGAAGAGGTGAAGAAACAATTCCTCAATGCTAGAATTGCGAAGGATTTATCTTTGGGGATGGAGCGCTATTAATAATAAATGTGCTGTAGAATGGGAGTCAACTCGGAAATCGATTTGCTGATGTGTTTATCCTTACTTTTGCCTACTGATATGTTATTCTTGGCATACATCAATGCGGTGGCCGAATTTTGTCGATCTCATCTGGATCCTCCAATTCGTCAGAGGTGAAGAAGGCAAATGGGTGTGCTAAATCCTAGCTTCGAGGAATCTGGCTAGAGCTTAATTAAGAGATAGGCTGAGAAGGAGATTGCCGCGCTGGGACAAGCCTGGATAAGAGGACGCCTAAGTAGCAGAAGGCGGGTGGGTTGGGGCAATTTTTGGTTCCAGGGTCGTGATGTGAACGATTCACTGAATTACGGATCCCGGCACGATCAACGAACGGAAGGATAAGTTAAATGACTTGCCATTTATACGGAAATTGACCTAATCCCGGTAAGTATTACACGGTGCTAATGTCCCTGTTGTGTGGGCGCAATTTACCATTTCAGTCAATGCCTGCGTATCTACTTCATGCCTTTCATTTCATGGCTATCTTCATCTGCTATACAAGCAGCGAGGCAGGTCCCTCTACTCCCCAACTTTACCTTTCTCCATAGAGGAGACTCCTTGTCGATGTATCGGATACCTCCATCTCTTTCCCGCTCATCTCAAGGCGAATCTGTCCCCCTTTTGGATGAGGTGCAAGATGACCTAGAAGATCAACCTCGTTCCATAAAGCCTGCTGCTACACCGTTGCCCAAGTTCCAATTATCCATCGCATGCCTCATACGAATCACTGATCCAATACTCTATACTCAAATGTTTCCTTACATCAACGAATTTATCTTGTTCTTACATTTGACAAACGAGCCATCCCAGGCGGGTTTCTACAGTGGTCTTTTCGATTCAGTCTTCGGTATCGCACAATTTGCGGCGACATATCACTGGTCCAAGTTATCTAGTGCGTGTGAAACTGGGTCCATCTCTAGAAACTGACTTTTGACATTGCTACAGATAGAATTGGGCGGAAACCCGTAATTTTGGTTGGCACTATCGGCGTAGCATTGTCGACGATGTACCTGGGCCTCTCGACAACTCTGACAGAATTGCTGATTTCGCGTGTCATTGGTGCTTTCAGTCGCTCCTGCTCTTTGCTGCTGGTCTGGACTGACGTACCCATCATCAGGTGGCATCTTCGGCGGGACTGCTTCGGTCGTACAATCTGTTGTCGGGGACCTTTGTGATGGTAGAGTTCAGGGCGCTGATATAAATTCATTTTATCTCACTATCCACGTTTAGTCTCAAACCAAGCGGCTGCTTTTCCTATCTATGCTCTGGGATGGCCTATTGGAAGCATTACCGGGTGCGTAGTAGTATTATATTGAGTTCAGTTTTGAGTTTAATTATCCTATTTAAACCTGACGTTAGACCATTGCTTGGTGGCATGTTGGCTAATCCAGCGGAGAAATACGGCTCGTTCTTTCAGAACTCGATTTTCAGCATACATCCGTATCTCCTCCCTGGCCTTGTATCGGGAGTCTTCACGTTGCTATGTGTCCTCTTCGCGCACTTCTACCTGGAAGAAGTGAGTGGGTCTGTACGCAACGCCCTTAGAACATCTGTTTCATATTTCACCTTGTCAGTCACTTCGAAAGAAGCCAGTCGTAGACAGCCTCAACGAGCTATCTTCAGATGAACCTGAAATTAGTGTAAAGCAACTTCTTTCCATTCCAATCATCCGGATCCTTGCTATCAGTGTCTTTTCGTTAAATGTAAATGGAGGTGCCTTTGATTTCCTTTTCGTGCTATTCTGTTATACGCCTCTTGAGCACGGGGGTCTATCGTTTTCAGTGAGTGTTTTAGCTTTCATCTTTGACTCTTTTTTACTGAATTTTCATTTTTCTTGCAGTCTTCAACAATTGGCCTCGCATTGTCTGCCTCCGGTCTTGTGTATGCGTTTTTACAGCTCTTCATCATGCCGGTCATGTTGAAACGTGTTGAAGCCACGACGCTATATTCCATCACAATCGCATCGTGGCCTGTACTCTTTGCTGTTTTACCAATAATCCACATCATAGCTCGTCATGGACTAGGAGAAACAGAACTTCTCTCACGAATTGTGGTAGGGGCTGGAGTTGCATTTGTGCTTATTACCTCCAAAATTGGTCAAGAAGCCTATAGGTAAGCACCCGATTGCGAAGTGATTCTACTCGATTTACCTTTCTTGCAGCTTGAGCATGGTTTTGACCAAGACGAACACCTCCGACGACCCTGCCTTGCTTGCGGTCTCCAATGGGATAATGTCTTGTGCGATGTCTTTGGCACGAATCGTCGGTCCCGTGTTAGCCAGGTACGGCTTATTGAGGCTCCTTTTTCTTTTTCCCTGTTGCTCGTTTTCATTGTGAGACCATCTTTCATAGCTCTGTCTTTGCTGTCTCTCAACAGTATCACCTACTTGGCGGGTATTTCTGGGCACTGATTATGGTCTGTTCATGTCTTTTGACATGTAAGCTGAGCCGGGATGTTGCAAGTCAAAGTCAAAGCTCCTTGGTTTGTTACACATGAAAGAAGATACAGTATAGAAAGACTGCTCCTATCCCCATTTATTTAACACTTCTAACCTCCCCTTCTTTTCAAATATACCCACTTTGTAAATCCTTTATGACTATCTCATTCCAAAGAATTGTAGCATGCCCAGCCTCAACGTGGATGACTTTTGCATTGGGAAAGCACCTACGTATGCCTAGATCGCCCCAACGCTCCCTTTCCACTGGATCTTTCACACCAGCGATTGGACCTCGAGAAGCCACGTACAGATTAACAGGCACTGTGGGCTGAATTCCTTTCAGCCACTTCTCGACAGCGAACAACATTCTGTGCCACGGATTTGATCCACTTTGTTGATTCGAATTCTGATAGTCGGGAAGCTGTGCAACAAAATCCCAAGTCTGGTCTGTATAGATTTTAGCCATCCTGGCCATTTGGACGTAGTGATCTGGCGCAGAACGTCCTTGCCATGCCTCCATAGGATCAGCGCCTTGCCAGGCATCCATGAACACACTTTGGACTTGCGCTCGATCTTCACGGGCACCGAGTTCATAGTAGCCATATATCATACGCTCTTTATAGCATTGTCGTGTTTCCTTGTCCATGATATCGAAGTTGTCGGTGAACGTAAATCCAGAGTCTTGATTGATTCCGCTGAACATCATGGACGGTGTATGGTCTATAAGAGATAGTTGTGTAACCTCTTCGCCATCGTTCAGCATCATTTCGACGATGAGAAATCCAAGGAGATGGGTCCCAGAGTAGGTCTATTGTCAAACTATACATTGAGTGCCGACTTGGAATCTCGAAATCCATACACTCACCGCAAGGCGATAAGGACCATGAGGACGTATTTCCTGTGGATAAATATGAATGCATTAGGAGATACTATACAGCAACTGCACCTACCTTTACTTTGTGATAATAAAATAATGCGTCTCCACGTAGGCTCTCCTTGGGCAGATCAGGCGTAGCCTGTACAAGCCACAACGCAGATCTGAATTTCTCCTGAAAGTGTACCATTCCGTCGACGCGACCTCCGACTCCATGTATAACAATGAGGGGTGGTTCACCTTTCCCCTTTCGCACTTGAAGAATCGTGTGGCCTACTTGTCCCATTTTGGGCCATTGATACTGTGGCTCAAAATCTGATTCTTCATCCTCTTCAAGTTGATTCTCATCCCCACCATCAATTAGGGACACGCTAGAAAGGATACCGAAGACAAATTTGGTTAGGGAGGAAATGGATGGGTTGTCATATACGAAATTTAGTGGGAGCGCTTTGACAGCGGAGGGAGGGACTATATGCGCCTCCCGAAGTCCACGAGTAAGGGTATTTCGAATGTATGTTGCGATCAGGCTGTGAGGAGTTTGAGGGTTCAAGCTCTTTTATAGAATTAGGATGACGAACCTATCTGCTCCTACTCTAAAGATATTGTCGTTCTCATCCACTTCGAACCCTAAAGAACTGCTCACAATTTCAGATACAAAGATGTTTATGCCTGGGAGATCCCAAGTTGTGGGGGGCTTTGTGTCGCGCTGGCCACCTTCTTCGAGGGTTTTGTAGGCACCTTCAATTTCATCGTGATAGGCTTTGAGTGAGGGCTGACGCCGCAGAGTCCCTTTTGGAGTAAGCTTGAGAGGTTTCGATGGATTAGTAACAATAATTAACTATCAAAAGTATCCATGTTGAGAAATGTTCTTATTCCATAGAGATATACTTCACTTCTTTAACGATCCTGGAATGCTGCGGCGCCTCTTTGTTTATGCGGAAAACAGTTTCCCTGTGTGCGGCATAGCATTAAATTGGGAATCTCTAAAACAAATGGGATGAGAACTGAACCAGATTAGGTTGCGATACTCCGACAACTTTTCCAAATCTTCGGGGTCAAATTCGAACATTGGAGAAGGCAAAATGAGAACACCAGCTTGGGTCTTTTCCCGACCGAACATAACAGCAAGAGCAATTTTTTCATCTTCCATGAGTTTTTGTTCTGAAATGATTTCTGATCAAAGACTGGCGATGCTATGAATGATCAATAAAAACCAACAAACCGATTGGTCCTGGATTAGTCTTTTCACCAGTCTGTAAAAATCTAAGCGTGCTAGATCTCAGAGACTGGCCCTGTTAAGTACGTACCGAATGCATAATTTGGTCAGCTGTGACAGTGGGCATAATTGAGAAAAGTACCCGAAGACAGCAAATATCAAACTTTACCAGCTGTTCCGTGAATTCTAAACACATTAGGATTGGTGGCATGACGGACAAGTAGGTCGTTAGTATCATATGCAGGCTGGTCATCTACGGTAGTATTGAAAACAGCAGGTGAATGTGTTTTGCATTTCTAAAGAAGCATGTTTCATTTGTGGGACTCCGAGTGAGTAACCCTCAGTATTGGGTGTCATACCTTCACCACAAGGCGGAAGATATTGTGTCCGTCCTCCGGAGAGCGTACTAGAACTGGATCGAGCATTGTCCCGAGCTAAGAATAATCGGAATGTTAGACACTGATGGTCATGAACGAAAATGCATACAGTAAGATAATTCCATCCTTCCGGGAGGATTCGTGCTATAGGCATTTTAGTGGGTTTTTCGGGAACTAATGGCTCTGCATGTTGACTACGAAAGACTTACATCTGTATTCCATCATCGCTCCCACCTCAGTTCTTTTTTTATTTATTTTTAATTTGTTCCTGTTGAGTATCATGATGAAAGTAGAGAGCACCAAATTCTTACGATGCGTAGATAATGGCAACATTGATACCTTGCCTTACTAGCATGTCTCCAACGGATACAGTGAGGGGACCTCCACTGATTTGCTGGAATATAGGGTGAATATCTGAAACTAGAACAAAAGACTTGGCTCACCACTCTCTTGATTGCCTTTAATATTTGAACCTGCTCTGTATTTTTAGCCCATTGCTAAGAGATAGATTAAGTAAATTGGTATGTGGTCTTATACAGTTTTGAAGTGATCATCTACCTCTAAGATTGAGGGAACAGTAGATATCATGGTTGATTTTGTGGTGACTGCGGCATGAAGAATATTTTCAGTGGTAGGGGTGATAGGAGGATTCAAAGGTGGAAATGTTGCAAGAATGACCCCAGTTAAAGCCTAATGGCAAGTCCAGATTGTTGTATTAGGTTGATCATTGGTATCACTCACCATTTCAGGCATCTTATGGATACCCATGCCGTCTACAAAGCATGTGCTGAGTTTGGGCTGTATCCATGATGCAAGCCTGCATGTAACATACGATACATAGGGATTCCTGCAATTGACAAGATTTCGCCGCAATAATCAATATCTCCGTAATCTTAAAGTCGCATTGGGAATAAGTAACTTTATCCCGGGATGCTACTACAAGTTTTTTGAATACTTACATGGCCCTTTACCCCGATTGAGGAAATTGCAATGGGATATTCTGATTATTTTCGGAAAAGAGGTTGAACCTGTATATAGTTAGAGGAGTTATGAGTCCCAAATTTTCAAGAGACTATTTACCAGAGGAATGCAAAATGATAGCAATACTTTCCATATCAGTTACTTCAGATGGCTCTGGATTCAGAGCAGTTTTTTGGAATAAGTCCTCAAAAACTGGAGTGGGAAAGATATCAATCTGCTTCCCCGCCTCGCCATTCACAAGCCCATCCTGGTACGCTAGTCTCGAAAGTGCTCGAGAAGCCAGATCCTGCATAGCGACATCGGGACTGACAAATAGGAATTTGGAATCGGTGGATTTCAGGAGATGAGCAACCGCTACATCAGAATTGCGAGTGGATATCGGAAAGGCAGTATACCCTGCACGCATAATGCCTTCCACGAGGGCAAAGTAGGTGATGGTATCTAGTAATTGGCCAAATCTGGCATGAGGATAGAGGATACAAGGATCATTGTTAAACACTGCCCACCCAAAGATGCCAAAATTGAGACAACAGGGCATATGGCATCACTTTTTACCAATGCTTTCACAAGTTTGGACGCAGCACAGAACGCTCGAACTGCTTCACACCAAAATATTGTCCTAATGCTCCTCTCATCATTGCCGGACACGTATCGAAAGACTGGGTGCTTTGGACTATATCGAGCATGAAAATCATGCAAAGCAGTGAGAGTATTAAACCCATCTCCGGTGTTGGGAGGAGGAGAGAAAGTTGAAGAATGAAGGCCTTGGATGGTACATAAACTCATTGCACGAGTCAAGGGTAATAATAATGGTAGAGTCGCTCACATTGGATACTTTTAACTGAATTGTAAGCTGGCATCAGTGGCACCTTGTAGTAAGAATGCTCAGGTACAACTTTCTGACATCAATGGGACTAAAAATTACCTTTCACAAAGTAATAATAGTACAGTCCTTCTCAGGCAGTAATGCCCTGTGAGAAGAAATGGCCACGGAATCTAGATACTTAGATCCATATGTCATAGATAGCAAGTGGCGTTCAATGTTATGATACCGATAAGTTGAGTGCTTGCCATCAGGGTTGCAGTTAACCGGGTATTTACCCATCCATTGACCAATTTAGACTAACTTATGGAAACGTCCGTAGTGTGGACGTAACACTCACGCTTATGGGGCCGATACTTGTGTGACACATGGATTGGTATTCGGAAGATGTACTACACGAAGGAGAGAAAGGTGGAGGAAGGAGATGATGGTGGTATGAAGGTAAGAGAGAGAGAGAGAGCATCTACAGTAGATAAATAACTATATATAAGAAGCCGGAGGCTTCGGCGGTAAATATACGTAAGCGTCCGAGAATGGTAAGTATATGCGTCTCGAGTGAACGGAACGTTTACAACCTACAGTGACCGCCAATTCTCACGTCACCCCCAAATCGGGAAAATGGGTGCTTAATACCTCAACTTCGTCAATGAACCTCAATTTTTACCGCTATTCCCCACTTTAAGCGCGTCATGCGTGAGCCCAGAGACTCTTACCATCTTAAAATGACACCTACAAAAAGAATTTTCTACAAAAAATGCCTAAAACTTCCACTTTCCCGATTTGGGGGCGACGTGAGAATTGGCGGCAAGCCTTGATCGTTAGGGGTCAACGGCGACTCCAGACTATGCGATGCCTTCCGGAAATTTGCCGAGCTAGCTGCCGCTTCGGCGCTTCCCTGCATTGACCCAGGCTAGACCTCGTGGGGGGGTTCCACAGGGTCATGACCGAGTCGACAGTCTAGCCTGGACGAAAAAATCAATGGTCGACGGTCTAGTGCCGCAACCCTGCTCTAGCGAATCGAAAATGTAATATATCCAACTACATACTCACAGAGAACCGCTATTTAGCCTATCCGAGAAAACAAACCTGTCCGACATAGGCTCACATACTGCCATCTCCAGACCTAAACTGCTCACTGGAAGATCAGTTTTCGAAGTATCCTTCAAAACGTGGGAAGATGGGCCACCGTGCTTCGCGTGTGGCAAAGGCGAGTCCGGGCTTTCGATTGGTCTCGAGTTACTGTGGTCTTCTAGAGGCAGTAGAGGAAGTTAAAGAATGAAGGCCTTGGATGGTACATAGACTCATTGCACGAGTCAAGGGTAATAATAGTGGTAGAGTCGCTGTCAATGCTTTTAACCGAATTGTAAGCTGGCATCAGTGGCATCTTGTGCTCAGGTAGATCTGACATCGACGGGAAAAAAACTACCTTTCACAAAGTAATAATAGTACAGTCCTTCTCAGGCAGTGGTGCCCTGTGAGAAGAAATGGCCACAGAATCTAGAAAGATCCATATGTCATACTGATAGCAAGTGGCGTTCAATGTTATGATACCGATAAGTTGAGGGGCTTGCCATACACCTCATACAACTCTAGCGAATTGAAATTGTGATAAATCTAACTACATACTTACAGAGTACCACTGCTATTTAGCCTATTCGAGAAAACAAACCTGTCCGACAAAGGCTCACATACTGCCATCTCCAGACATAAACTGCCCACTGGAAGATCAGTTTTCGAAGTATCCTTCAACTCAACATGGGAAGGTGGGCCACCACGCTGTAAGCAGGCTATGGTGACTGACTGTAGCTGTTACAAAAGGGACATGTCTGTTCAAGTTACTTGAACAGGCACCAGTCACAATATGAGCACATCATTTTTCCTTGTGGCAAGCCCAGGCTTACACGCACTTCATGTGTGGCAAAGACAAGTCTGGGCTTTTGATTGGCCTCAAGCTACTGTAGTTTTCTAGATGCAGCACTGCAAGCTGTTGACTTTTATCACCTTTCTGGAATTAACCTGATCTGCGCTACTTCAAGACTCTTTGCTAATGTACGACATTTGACAAATCAACCTGAAGGATAACCTTATAATGTGCTAAGTCTGTAAGAACGAAGTTGAACCGAGGCATCTTTGTGCCCATTCTGGAGTACACATTGCGCAGGCCTTGTTTGGCGCTGATTTTACGGTGAGTTTGATCATTCATTGAACTTCTGTACCATACTGAAGTAGCGTAGTTAAGCAAGGACATGCCATGTAGTTTCTATTGCCAGTCAACAAAATCAGGACTATGCCGTACTGCACTGGAGCGCCGCAGCCGCAACAAAAAAGTCACAATGACGATGTGTCCAGCTGGACAGAACAGCGCAAATTTTCAGCATTCGGCTGCAACCAAATTGACAAAGTCAAGCCCTTCCACTATTGTGCTGATTGCCCACTGTGTGTGTCAATGGGTCCAACAATCATTATCTGGAAATACAATGTATTGCAACATTTTCGAGGGGCGCACGGTCATCATGACTTGCGAATAGCTCACCCGAGCGCGTTACACCATTTTTATTATCGATAAAGGAGTTGGAATTTTTGAATATCTTTCGCAACAATGTTCCCTCTTATCTGCTGGTTAATTGAGACTAACCTTCTTAGGAAGACTAATAAATGTAATGGAATTACTTAGGATGCGTACGTGGTACAAGTAATATATTTCTACGCAGGTTCAACACAGGTTGCACTCTAGGACGCAGGCTCTACAGCTAATGAAAAATGTTGATCGAATTGAATTGAGGCCGGGCTCGTTAGCTTTAGCGTGAATTTTGGTACAGATCTGAGCAAAACTGAGATGCTATCAAGCAGTTTATGCCCCGGACCAGAGCGAAGTGCAATAGATCCGGCGATCACGTTTTCGGCAAAACTGGCAAGTCACGTTCTGGCGCTGCTATTTCTGTGCCGAATATCCCTTGGGATAGCGAGCCGTAAATAGTGCAAGTAAATTTAAGACAACGTCGCCAATGGCCATCGCATATACTCCTGGTATGCATCCTGTTTTTTCATTCAAGCCTGCTTCTTTGCAGCCGATTCTGTCAAAGAGTGGCGCGGTTTGTCAACTTTGACAGTCGTCCCTCGGCACACGCCGATATCGGATAGCTCCCAGCCTTATGAAAGAAGTAACCAATTCTTCACCCTAGCGACGGCTGTCCTTTCAGAGGGTAAGTATGAGCCTCGCTACCTATGTAAAATATACTCAGAAGCCTACAACGCCGGCAAGCAACTGTCCGTGTGTTCAATTGGGTGCACGGTCGTCCTCCAGCTATTACCTTCCAGCATTCTACGTCAAACACAGCCTTGTAGCGAAACTCTTCTTATTACAACTCGATAGCTTGCAAGACAAAAATAAGACGCTAATATTCAAAATCACAGTCTCATGTGTTTAACCAACTCGGCTGGAAAGGATGCGTTATCGGCACGAGGCCCATTTTGACCTGAATTCCCCGAGGGAGGCTGAGGCTCTTACTAGCATCGCTCCGTAAGATGGCAACGCTCCCTCTCAAATTGTCGGCTGCGCTACAGTCTTCATTCAATTTAAATGGATATTCAGTACTACTACGCGGGAAGCCATGGGGCAGCGGCGGAAGATCAAATCAAGAGATTCAAGCAATAGGTACAGGACAAGCAAA
Organism: Collybiopsis luxurians FD-317 M1; assembly: GCA_000827265.1. Lineage (NCBI taxonomy): Eukaryota > Fungi > Basidiomycota > Agaricomycetes > Agaricales > Omphalotaceae > Collybiopsis > Collybiopsis luxurians. The sequence goes on along the minus strand of KN834792.1, from coordinate 155,696 downwards.
CAAATGCGAATTAGAGTTCATTAACTCAAACTCATGAATAGAGTAGTACACAACAGATGCCTCTAATTTAGAGACGGAATGTAAAACTAGTACAGGAAGAGAAGAGGACCTCGAGCATCGAATCAGAAGGATGCGCGATGGTAACAGAAATACAGCCAACGATTAACAGGAAATGTGTGAGACAGTTAAGGCGAACAGATCCAGAGTTTACATAGTTGGAAGAAGGAAATCGATTGTATGGCGGGGGCGATATTTTCGCCGGAAGGACATATACGGGTAGAGGAAGGTGATTGCGAAATGATTGCGAAAGTACGGAGGAAAAAGATAGAGTGAAGAAAAAAGGGCGCAGGAACGAATTGATTTCTACTATCGTTTTCGCTTCTTCTTTCCCGCCTCGGAGGAGCTCGCCATTGACGGCGTAGGAGGACGTTTCTTGGAGGACGTGTTACGAGGCGTATACGGACCTCCTACCGCACCGGTAGCGCTTGGACCATCGGCAGTAATCATCAGTTCATCGACAGAGGATGATGTCGATTCGGACCTCGCTCTATGAGGCTGTCGATATTCCACCTTGACCCCTTCTTCTCCGTATCCTTCTTCGTTATCTAGATCCTCTTCAGCGTAGTTTGGCCTGCTATCGGAGGCTTTCCGAGGAAGTCTCGATCGCGAACGGGAAGCCTTTCTCCCTCCACCTCTAGTCCCTGTGCGCCCTTTTCTACCCGTAGAAACTGAACTTGGACCAGCACGGGGAACTTCCTCTTCTTCTTCCTCTTCTTCTTCGTCACCAAACAAATCCCACGCATTCTGCGTTCTGTACTTAGGCTTATCGATTGCCCGACCACCACTTGCATTGTACACAAAATTGAGAGGTCCACTCAGACCTTGCTCCTCCTCCTCTTCGTCTAGTTCATCATCTTCATCATCCTCTCCGTCCTCCGGCCGCTGATTTCCGTCGTATCCATCTAGATGGTCGTCCTCACGCTTAATGATAAACTGATGGTCGCTGACGCGACGCAAGACACGCGTGCGAGTGGTACTGCGTTCCAGAACAGCTTTGGATGATGAAGCGACTGCGCTATGGAGCCGAGGTTCTGGCTCAGGATAGACAAGTGGCGAAGGGGACGAAACGATATCCTGCAGGCTTTCTTCTTCCGCGTCTTCTTCAGCATCGAGGTTGATCGAATGTGTAGGCCGGGCTCTAGGGGCTTTCTTGCTCTTGGTAGCCGAGTCAATAGCCTGGATAGTGAAGTGATTAGATTGTTAATGGAATGATAGAAGACAACATACTCTAGGGGCATCTAAAGTCCTTGCCAATGTTGACGGCTGGGAGGTTTTGGGTGTTTTTGACACCTTGAATACGTTAACTGTATTGGTGCCTGCTCGTCTCTGAGCATTGGCGGTGGAAGAGTTCCCCGCATTGGCATTAGCCTTCTGCGAACGTCTTTGAATCTGAGCTGGTGATTCCGACGAACTGAGGCTATTTGTGCTGTCGTCTTGATCTGCGTTTCGAGAGCTGGATGCTGGAGTGAGTGGTGCGACAGGCAGTTCTTCGGATTTAACCTTCTGAGCGACAAATCCGCGTTCTCGAAGCTCCTCCATCTTGGTGGCGAGAATCCGTCGTTCTTCCTCTGCCTTCAAGAAAAGGTCCTGCCAGTGTCGAGCCTGATCCTTCCATTGGGAGGTTTCCCGGCGAAGGTGATTCATCTACATGAGATTAATGAGACTGAGAATCCATACGTTCTTGAGGTCTAGATTGGAACGCACACTAGACTCGCACTTCTCAAACTCGCTTTTCCAATCACCAGTCTCCAGCTGCGCCTGATGCAGCAGCTTGACTGCCTGGTCCCTCTCCTTTCTCGCCTCATCCAGTTCCGACCGAGTTCGCCGCATCTCGTCCATCAATGCGCCGTGTTCTTTTTTCGCACTTTCGCTCTCAACTCGAACACGTTCCAACTCGGATTTAAACCAGTCGCGCTGGCTCTTAGCGTCCCTTCTCGCTTCATCAACTTCTCGACGTGAATCTTCGGCTTTTGCAAGCAAATGCGAGAGGCGATCTGCATTAGTCTCGAGTTTGGCTCTTTCCCCAGCCCACTATGCAAAGAAGAATGTTGAGTTGAAATCGTAAAGGAAAGCAACTCGAGACCCACTTGCTGCCGCGATTCATCTGCCTTGCTGAGCAGATCATTCAGACGCAGAATATCGGCTTGCTTCGCCTCGAGCTAGATAATAACTGAGTAAATATAATTGGATTCCAAGAGTGTCTGCTCACATTTCGATAAACCTCCTTCGAAAGCGAGCTAAACATTGCCTCTACGGTATCGCGTCCCGTCACCGCGTTGGCCATAGGAAATTCCTCCAGGTAATCTGAAAGCTCGATGAGCGACTAGAGCCAGTGCGCTTCGCGTAACAGCTCCTCGTTGAACACAGAAAATCGCGTGGTCGGGTAGTTTTGGGGTGGCTCGTGCCAGTAAGAGGGTTATATTGTCGTTTACAGGGATAAAATTGACTCTCAAAATATGCTGACGATAATGCAAGTGGAAGCGCGAGCGAAAGATAGGGAACAAAATTAAAATATTCGAGACTGACGTAAGCATGTTTGCTCACCATTACGTTTAGGCATCAATTCGTCATGGCCGACTAGCTCAGTTGGTTAGAGCGTCGTGCTAATACACTAGCGTTAACGCGAAGGTCTTGGGTTCGATCCCCACGTTGGCCATATAATTTTTGTAGCTACAATGTTACTGTACAACTCTAAGATTTGTGTTTGTACTGTACTTTTTCTAATGATTAACAACTTCATTTTCACAGTTAATTTTTCGAACCCCGTCTAAATTGACCTCGGTTTATCTCAAGTGCGTCTGGTGCCGAAAGCCGCCTGTCAAAATGTGTCCCCCGCACGATGAATGATGAAAGATCGACGGAATTTTGAATCCTATTGGGATTACGGCGTGGTTGAGTCTCCATCGCTGCGAACGTCATGGTTTCTCGGGGTGGGCCTTCTGACTCTGCATCCTCGTAAATCGTAGACGTCGACGCTTCGCTCATGGTGGCCTCCGTGTCGAACGTTCTCTGCGTGTAATCAGAAGCGCCATCAGAAAGCACGTTAGTTTTCATATCCTTCCCCGGTCTTCTGATATCGAGGACGCGGTCCGGATCGTAGACATGGTTGAATAGAACGCTTCCTTCGAGCGGCTTGGGGTGCACAGCTTCCGGCGTGGTAAGCTTGACATTGTTCGCGCTCCAGGTCGTGCTCATGTTCCTAAACTCAAGGCTTAACGAATCTGAACTTTGCGTCGAGAGATGTGGAACTTTGAAGCGGATCTTGGTACCTGTAGTGGTGTCATAATTTTGCCGAGTATTTGCGATAGTTTGATCGTCCTTTTTCGAGCCGTACCAGGATACCCAGAAAAGCGCAAACGCGTTCACGGTGATCTGCAGGCGAAAGAAAATGTCAGCCCAGGGCTTGAATTCAAGAATTCATACGAAATGACTTACATCCGCAGCACAGGTGGTGAGACAGATCCAACCCAATTCTCTTCCTTCAAGAAGAGCCAAAATCAAGACATTTGCAGTCGAGGTTGAGAGTGCAACAACGGTCGCCCTAAGTAGAGTATGAGAAGGATTCGAACGAAATAGCTGGGTACTCACCAGAACGTCCGCACAGCGACTTGTCTTATGAACGCATTTCTCAACGTTGACTGGAAAATGGGCCAAAGGAAGAGCGCAGTAAAAACTACAGTTGTAGCAACATCGTAGGCAAACACGTAGTATGAGGCATCGTGTGCGAGGCCAATGATGCATGCACCATCACCTGAGCGAAAAATGTGGCGGCTATCTGGAGAACAAGTGAGTGTTGATCCATGCTAGCCACGGCGGAACCTACTTATGAGCATCACAATCCCTGGGAACATGTAGATGACAACCACTGCTATGCAAAGACGGTACATCGGGGAAGCAAACCGCGTTTGGCCCCTAGACCAGACTACGTGTACTCTCTCCGCTGGAATGAACCGATTAAGTTGAAAGAGGCGCAAGAAGGAAAAGTGTACGCACCGAGAAATAGGTAAATGAAGACCTTAGCTGATCCGTAAAACACCGTACAAACATGTCCTGCGGTGGCACAGGCTGCGTTACTGAATTCAAGTGCGAATCCAAAAGTCAAGGTATGGACTATGTGGAAGGGCCAATCGTTAGAAGGCGACCTGTGTCAAATACCTTGGCATACGTACTGGAGAATACAAATAGCCACGAATTTATGAAAACCATTATCAAACAAAATCGAGCAAATGTGATGCTTCTCAGGCCTGTGCATGTCCATCGTACTGGGGCAAGTGAACGCGAAAGACAATGAGTGATGACAGTCATCCCTGCCAGTTGGAGAGGAAAGACCAATTAAGTACTTCTTCGTGATCGTGCGGCGATTGTAGGTCTACTTACCTAGAGCCAAAGTCAACGACACTAGTACTTGCAGACCTTGGGACGGAAACTCGCTCGATGTCGAAGGCATAATTTTGGGTGAAGAAGATGATCTTGACGGTCTGTAATCTACGCACTTGCCTCATCCTCGGCGAATGCCAGTAAATATAATTGGGGGGGCTAGGGGTTGTCTGAGATGGCCTTGCAAAGGATGAGCGGAAGTAGGACCAAGGCCAGTTCGGGAAATCCGCTCCCCGATCTGGAAGATACCTATGGAGTCCCTGCAAAAGTTCCCCACGGTATGCTAGAGAGATCCGACGAGGAGCTTGGTCGACCAAGAGCAAGAGCTACTGGCACTAAGCACACGATATGAGATGCGAGTACGCTACCGCATGGCAGCAATCCAAGTCCTTCCTTAATACCATTACTTACTCCTGTCTAACTCCGATAAAGATCAGGGAAAACTTAAAGCTTCAGAAAGAATACACTTAATAATAATCGAATCTAGACATTCGAGGAATTCGGGAGCGGCTTTCGCAAAGAGTGAGATTATGTCCGTACGTCTTTTTTTGCGACAGTGAGCAGCTACGAGACTAAGCGCCTCCTTTTTGATTGGACTGGGAAGCCTATCAGCGTCTATATTTATTTCTTAACTGATTAACCGCTAAATTGTCGAGTATATGCGTAAAAAAGATACCCCACAGACATTTGCCAAGAGCGGAAATAATCAAGGTTCAGTAAGCTTGGTAAACTTGGCTTTGCGTGATCATCTTTCTAACAAAAACGAAGGTGTGTATATTGTATTGAGCTGTGTTGAACTTGTCAACGAGATTGACTTTCCTCGGGCGCCGAATCTATTTGAATCGACCTATGCGTTCTCGCCTCCAAATGACCATGTCTGCGTCCTTTTTTGGCTAGAACTCACGGAAACCGTTTACGGCATTAGGCATACTTCTCGATAGATAGCTGAGTTCTCAGGCTCTCAGGCTCTGTACAAAGTCATGAGACCAAAAGATTAAAGTCAGTTAGACCTTAAGGACGCTGTATGAGTGCTTATCAGAAGTACTGAATGAAAGTTAGGAGCTCGGAACCCAGTGAATCGCATGGAGCTACCTACTAATCAGTAAATGGTACAAGTAAAATTCAGGTGGAGGCAAAGTAACTTCCATGTCAGCTCGGAGCTTCGCTTTGGTCCTGCACCTGTTGCCGGACCTCCTGAGAGGCGGTCTCGTGGTCCCAGCGCTGCCCTTCCGGTGCTACAAATACTGAGGACTGGAAAACTCAGTGGTGAAAGTATGCCTCTTTCTTCCTCCTCCCAAATACTTACCTTAGGAGCTATCTTCTTGGCCACCTTTCTACTCCCAAGGTTCCTGCAATAGCGCGCCCGGATGAAAAAAGTAAGCGGTAACTTTTCGAATAAATTACCGAGACAAAGCTCAACGTCCGGCCAGCTGAATGCCATACCCACCGTTGGCAACTCTGGGATACTCTCCTCGTATATCAGCGCTTGGAGGTTTAAGAACCATGCCCTAGAAATTCTCCAAGAGGGATATGAAAAGGTATGCCGACTATGATCTTTATAGCCCCTGCTGACCCCAGTCTGGAAAAGTATCCCGGACAAGCGTTCAAAGTACCCCTCCCAGATGGATGGCAAGTCATTGTCTCCGGAAAGGCTTTGGTAGACGATATCAAGAAAGCCAACGATCAAGATCTCTCCTTTGAGGACGCTTTAACCAAGGTAATGATACCCATCGCCGTGAAAATTCACTCGCCAGAGCCAATTTGCAGCTTCTGCAAACAGACTATACTCTCGGTCGCCCTGCTCGAACAGATCCATACCACATTGATGTCGTTCAGACACCTCTTACTCGAAATTTAGGAGCTCGATTTGAAGACCTTCGAGATGAAATCAAAGCTGCTTTTGCCGATGAAATTCCTGCCAAAGGTAAACAGAAACAGTTCCAGGCTCTGTAATCTCACGTTTAATGCTACTGAAGAATCGGTATGGATGAAAGTATCAATGCTGTATACTGTCATGAACATTGTCTCTCGAACAAGCAATCGATACTTCGTTGGTACTCCACTTTGCAGAGACCCAGATTATATAGTTAGCGGCTTTCCTATTAGTGTGCATTTCTACTGCTAATTCTCCTTATCCTAGAAACTCAACATCGAGTTTACCATTGATGCTTTCAACGGCGCCCAAACCCTTCAGCGTTATCCAGGCTTCCTGAAACCGTATGTTTTCGTTTGTGAATGCACCCAACATGACGCATGCTCATATTCTTGGAATACGCAGTCTGGTGCGACGATTTTTAACCAACGTTCCTGCTTGTGTTGCACGGGCCACAAAGCATTTGGAGCCAATTATTAAGGAACGACTTCGGAAAGAAGAAGAGTACAGGAGTACCGATTGGCCGGGAAAGCTTGTCTGTGTTCTACAGTCTAATGCATATCATCGACTTTTTGTCCTGACTATTTGCGAGATGTAGAATGATCTTATTTCCTGGCTGCTCGATGAAGCCAACACCGAGGACCGCCGCAAGGACATTGTATACAACATTGTTTCTCGTGTTCTCGCCGTCAACTTTGCTGCCATCCATACCACAGTATGTTTATTCATCTTTCCATATAGATCCGCCTTTTTGTAACAGTCCTACCTTTCGCAGAGTGTCGTGAGTGTCTACGGCAATCCTTTATTCACGCCTACCCCTTGTCATACTCGCCTTTTCTTTTCAAGACTTTCACAAACTCCCTCTATTACTTAGCTGCCAATCCCCATATAGTGGAACCTCTGCGCGAAGAAGTTCAGGCCTGCGTCGAGGAACACGGCTGGACAAAAGCCGGGATGGGCCAAATGCGGAAATTGGACAGCTTCATGAAAGAAGCGCAACGACTTGTTGGCGTCGGTGGATGTTCGTCCATTTTTCTATCTCTTCGTTCTCGTTTGACTGACAATATCCTAGTGGTCATGAGCCGAATGGCGATGAAAGATTTCACTTTCTCTGATGGAACCGTGGTTCCTGCTGGGACGATTGTCCATACGGCTTCGTACGCTCTGCATCATGACGCAGTAAGTTCAAATGACCGGTTCAGGCCATGCTCTCGCGATTCATTCATTTTGTCATAGGATGTGTACGAGGAACCCGAAAGTTTGAACGCTTTCCGATTCTCCAATAAGCGAGTCAAAGAGGGTGAAGGTTATAAGCATCAGATGGTTGCGCAGGATCCCTCGTATGCCTTGTTTGGTATTGGAGGAAAACATATGTGGTAAGCGACAGAGAACATATGTCTACTTTGGGCCTTCCTGATCCGTCGCCTTCAGCCCAGGACGATTTTTCGCGGTCAACGAACTTAAAGCGCTCCTCGGGCACGTCCTGCTTACCTACGACATCAAGTTTGAAAACAATACAGGAGTACCCCCTCCACACTGGGATGGAGCCGGCGTTACTCCAAATAGTACTGCACTTGTGATGTTCAGGAAACGGGCAGTCTAATTCTGAAGATAAAATAGGACGGGTCCCCAAGGTTCAATAAGTATGACGACCTTGGCTTTACGTTACTATTTTTCTAACAAAAACAGAGTTCTACATATTAGAATTTAACTGGCATTGAACTTGTCTGATCATCGAGATTCGACTTCCCTCGGACGCCGAGTCCAATGGATGGATGGATCATGTTTTACGAATCTCCGTGTACGGAGACCATTTACGACAACAGGCATACTTCTCTTCTTGATAGATAGCAAAGCTCACGTACGCGTGCTCTGTACAAAGCCATGAGACCAGAAGTTCCAAGTTAGTGCTTTTACCCAGACATTGTTTGAGTGCTTATCGAGATCACCAGAATTACTGCATGGAATTTGAGCGTCTATCTTGCGAAATGGGTGGAAGGCGGGTCGGGACCCGGCGCTGATTTGTCAATTGTACTTACGATTGCAAGAATTATCGAGGGAGGTCAATACACTAGAAGATGGTACGATCACCTTCGAAGCAACATCCCTGCCACCTAAAAAGCTCCACGACCTCCTCAGAGGTGGTCTCATGGTCCCGGCGCCACCTTTCCCCGGATTCCATAAATACCAGGGACTGAGAAACTCAGCTGTGAAAACATGTCTCTCTTTGTTTCCTCCCAAATACTTGCCCTAGGAGCCATCTTCTTGGCTACCCTCCTACTCCCAAAGTTCCTGCGATGGCGCGCCCGGATGGCAAAAGTATGCGGCGCGTCTTCGACTATGATTGCCTAGACTAACCTTAACGCCCGGCCAGCTGAATGCCATACCCACCGTTGGCAACTCTGGAATATTCTCCTCGTATATCAGCGCTTATAGGTTCAAGGACCATGCCCTAGAAATTCTCCAAGAGGGATACGAAAAGGTATGCCGACTACCACTGTTATTAGCCCCTATTGACCAAATCTTATGAAGTATCCCGGACGAGCGTTCAAAGTACCACTTCCTGATGGGTGGCAAGTCATCGTCTCGGGAAAAGCTATGGTAGACGATATCAGGAAAGCCAACGATCAAGAACTCTCCTTTCCGAAAGCTATAAACAAGGTAAGGAGATCCGGTAACCATCTTCTCACCGTGAAACTTTACTCACCCAAGCCAATCCGCAGGTTATGCAAACGGACTATACTCTCGGTCGCCCCGCTCGAGCAGATCCATACCACATTGATGTCGTTCGAACACCTCTTACTCGAAATTTAGGAGCTCGATTTGAAGACCTTCGAGATGAGATCAAAGCTGCTTTTGCCGATGAAATTCCTGCTAAAGGTAAACAGAATTAGTTTAAGGCACTATGATCTTACGTTGAATGCTACTGAAGAATCAGAATGGATGAAAGTACCGATGCTATACACCGTCATGAACATTGTGTCTCGAACAAGCAACCGATACTTCGTTGGCTCTCCACTTTGCAGAGACCCAGATTATATGGTAAGCGGCTTTCCTGCTAGTGTGCACTTCCACTGCTGATTCTCCTTTTGTCCTAGAAACTCAACATCGAGTTTACTATTGACGCTTTCAACGGCGCCAAGACCCTTCAGCGTTATCCAGGCTTCCTGAAACCGTATGTATTCGTTTTCGAATTCCCAACATGACTCATCATGTTCCTGCAATGTATAGTCTGGCACGGCAATTTTTAACCAACGTCCCTGCCTGTGTTGCACGGGCCACAAAGCATCTGAAGCCAATGATTGAGGAACGACTTCGGAAAGAGGAAGAATATGGGACTACCGATTGGCCGGGAAAGCCTGTCCGTGTTCTCCAGTCTAATACATATCGTCGTCTATTTCGTCCTGACTATTTGCGAAATGCAGAATGATCTTATTTCCTGGCTGCTTGATGAAGCCAACACCGAGGACCGCCGCAAGGACATTGTATACAACATTGTTTCTCGTATTCTCGTCGTCAACTTTGCTGCCATCCATACCACGGTATGTTTTCAATCTTCTGGCATGGATTCGCTTGTGCGCTAACAGGGCTGTTTCTCGCAGAGTGTCGTGAGTGTCGATTGCATTTCACTGTTCACGGCTACCCCTGTTCACGATGCCTTTTCTTGTCAAGACTTTTACGAACTCCCTTTATCACCTGGCTGCCCATCCCGATATATTGGAACCTCTGCGCGAAGAAGTTAAGACCTGCGTCGAGGAACACGGCTGGACAAAAGCCGGGATGGGCCAAATGCGGAAATTGGACAGCTTTATGAAAGAAACACAACGACTTGTTGGCGTCGGCGGATGTTCGTCCACTTTTCTATCTCTTCGTTGTCGTTTGACCGAAAATATCCTAGTGGCCATGACCCGAATGGCGATGAGAGACTTTACCTTCTCTGATGGAACTGTGGTTCCTGCTGGGACGATTGTCAGTACGGCTTCGTACTCTCTACATCATGACGCAGTAAGTTCATATGACCCTTCAAGCCAAGCTCCAGCGATTAATTTCATTTCGCCGTAGAATTTGTACCAGGAACCTGAAAGTTTAAACGCTTTCCGATTCTCCGATATGCGAGCCAAGGAGGGTGAAGGTTATAAGCATCAGATGGTTGCGCAGGACCCTTCGTATGCCTTGTTTGGTAGTGGAGGAAGGCACATGTGGTGAGCAACAGAGACTACGTTGAATTCTGGGCCTTGATTAATACGTCGCTTTCAGTCCAGGACGATTTTTCGCAGTCAACGAACTTAAAGCACTCCTCGGGCACGTCCTGCTTACCTACGACATCAAGTTTGAAAACAATACAGGAGTACCCCCTCCACACTGGGATGGAGCCAGCGTAAGTCCAAACAGGACTGCGCTTGTGATGTTCAAGAAACGAGCAGTATAACTCTGAAGAAAAAAATAGGACAGGCTCGATTTGTATTTTCTGTATACGCATGTATACCGTCTGTATGAGTTACTTTTCTGTAGATTTGATACATCGATACTGTACATGGACAACCTAGAGACTGTCGACTTGAAATCAAGTCCCAAGCTAGGATGCGTCGTCATGTAGAAGCACGTATTCACGGTTGGAGGTGCCGAACTTTATCACTGGGAGACGTGTTAATGTATGATCACCGAAAAGAGGAAAAGAAGCGAACCATCGTTCATTTTAAGTTCGTAATATCTAGAAGGAGGTATTTTATCATCGTTCACGTGTGTACCATTGGTAGATTCAAGGTCAATGATAAAAGGTCTAGAAATTGAGCAAAATGTGTAGAACGTCATGCACGGTGAACGAGAGGCCAGACTGAAATGAAGGACACTGACTTTACGACACCTTTGGAACCTCCAAATTCATCCTTTTCTTGAATCAAACGATCTGCATACCGAAGGCACATTAGGAGAATAGCTATTTCAAGGGAATCGAAGGACTTGCGTTGAATCACAGCATGTTGCTTGGAACATGATGGATGTTCTACGGGTATGTCTGCAACCAATCGATCCCTGCCTATAAGGTAGGCACTTTGTCGTTGGATGTGTAATAATTCTTAATACTTTTTAGCGGCAGTCCCTCGAATAAAGCATAATGACTCACCGACTTGCTCCTCGCCTTTGAATACATATAGCCTCCAGCCTAATACTGGTTTCCTCGCTTCTGGAGGCTCATTATACTTCAACACCGTGCTATTCTTCCCGTCGACACTCTTTACAGTGTTCGTTTCCGCTGCTAAAAGACCAGAGGCACCAAAATTGGGTTTGGCCTTGTTTACAGGTGATTTTGACCGAGAGCGAGAGCGAGAACGAGACAGGTTTCGAGAGCGGGGCGACTCGGACCTTCGTCTTGAGGACCTTCTAGAATCTCTGTCTCTGTAACGTTCGCCATCCCGGTCATAACGCTCCCTGTCCCTTCTACGTTCTCTTTCCCGCTCCTGCTCCCCATAACCATACCGACCTTCCTCTGAACGTCGGTAACTGGATTCTCTGTCGCCTCTGTCGCCTCTTCTTGACGGTCCATCGTCGTAACTTCGTTTGTAGTCTTTTCTATCATCCCTTGACCGGGAATCGCCGTGAGCCGCACGACAAGATCTGGGAGAAAAGTCACGGTCTGAGTCGTGAGGCATTCTTGCTATCAACTTCCAGAGGTTTACAGTGAACGAAGGAATACAGCAGTATTCGGCATGAATCTGCCATTTCTCACGTTAAGCGCCAAAACGCGCTCGCGTCCGTGAGTCGCGACCAGGTCGCGTCAGATTCCCTCGATCTTCCTCCATTCATACATACTTACAGTATCTTATCCACCGGTTGTGGATCACATTCGGGTCAAGCGACATCTTTTCTTTGCCTCTGAGTATGAAAATACAGCTAATTCGCCTCGTGGTCTACTGCCAGTACCTCAGGACTTGGACCTACCTTTGATTGTCTGATACATCACATCAAACATGTAAACATACGATGTCAAAGCCTCTAAAGCCTTTGACCTTTCTGCGAACGTATGCATAGTTGAAACGAATTTGCTTTTTGTATGGGAATTCTGGTATGACCTCGCCGCTCGCACGGTCTTTGTTCTTTGTCTTTGTTTCGAGCGGCGTAGACCACCGGTCAAAGGTCCATACGTCGTCCCTTTGTGATATCTTCCTAAGAAGGATAATCTATTAATCACAAAATCACAAAGAGACTCGAGGGAATGGCCTTTTCCTTTTGGGGATATGTTTAAATACGACTACTGGTTGCACGCAAGGAAGAAAGGGAACAGTATAAATAAATCCAGACTGTTTGAGGATACCTACCTGGCTTGCTTCGCTCCTTCACCATCGACAGATACTTCCTCGTCGATTCTACATTTATAATCCCTTATCCTCCCTCCACTACTTAGAGCAACACTTATCCATCATGGCCACCTTGCGCAAGAGCTCGATGGCCGATCTCTGCTATAATATCCAACAAAAGTACCGGGACTCTCTCGCTGGTTTCGACGCCTTTGACATGCTTCTCCAAAATAACGCGATAGAGTTTGGCCAGGACGAGTCTTCTTCATCGTTTGCCTTTGTTGAACCGACAACTTCTTTGAATACTCCGAAACAGTCGCCAACAATCGAGGTTGGTGCTAGCGTCGGTAGTGCTGGTAGCCCAATCACCATTTCGTCGAGTTCCTCTGACGATGAAGATGCAGAAGACAGCGACGAAGACTCTGACACTTTCGACACTTCGGACTCTGACTCCGACTCTGATGTCAATTTCATGGTTCCTGGTTGCGGAACAGTGGCACCAGAACAGTTTCTTCCGTCGGAGGAGACAGTGGACGCGTCGTAAGTTGCCTCTTTGTACGCGTTGACGCATCTCATGTTTTCCTTTCTTACATCCTGACTGCAGAGCTTTCACACACGAAGACGCCCCTTACATGCCACACCTGGCCACGTCGCGCGAAGGATCTCCTCTGTATCCTGCCTTCATAGTCGACGTTCCCCCAATCCTAGGCCCAGATGACTTCTTCTCACCCTTCTCCTCTCTTGTTCTTCCACACGGAATTTTCAACCCTGGATCGACAGCCGAAGTCGAGGTCGCGCCTTTTGATCCTCTCGCAACCATGGATTTCTCCGCACCAACTAGCACCGCCTCAGACGACCATGCAGAAGTTAAATGTGCCCCTCCTCCGCCTCTTCGCCCCCCTAAATCTCGGAAAACCATCATCGTTTCCGATGATGAAGATGAAGACGAATACAAGGAAAGCGACACGGAAGATGACGATGACGACGACGACGACTACGCGCCATCCCTAGGTGTAGCTTCCAAAAGTCGCAAACGAGGTAGGGCTCCTCATCGTCGCAGCACAGGAAAAGGCAAGAAGAAAGCGGTTTATTCCTCTGCCGCCTCCTCCCGCGCTCCCTCCTCCCGTCTTTCTCCCGCCGCCGAACCGCCTTTCAAACGTCGACGTCTAGTCCCCGAATCGCGAAACCTTCAGTTCATCTCTCCCGAACTTCAGAGGGCACTCGCCAACACCTCCTCCGAAAACTGCAACTTTACCTGCCCGGTCTGTGGCTGGAAGCAGGTGAACAAGCGTATGCCCGACTTTCATCGGCATCTCAAGACCCACGCACGCCCAGACCCGAATGACAAAACAGAAGGGTATTGGTGCAAGGGAGCTCGGGTAGAAAACTTGACCAGTTTTAATGCTAAGCAGCGGGCAGAGAACGACAAGACCATTCCACTGGATGCGAAACCGTACTTATTCCACGACCATATGAGGGTCGGGGGTTGCTGTCAACAGTTCAGTCGAAGGGACGCACTGAAGAGACATATGATGAACGCAAACGTGACTTGCGCAGGACCTATTGGGAAGGGATTGGACGAGTAGTGAAAAAGTCGGCCGTGAAAGACGCTCATACCGTGTAACATGTTTGTCACATTTATGTACGATCTATACTTGCCTATACCTATTCTTGTTAGCTTAATTTACGATTCTTCTCCATGTATCCATATCTACTCTATTAGCCGTATGACCTCGATGTATCTTGTATAAACTTTTTTTAATTAATCAGGATGTTTCTACTAAACAAAATGTACTTTTCAACGGTTAGTCAGTCTGATGTCGAGGAGACGAACAAAACTCACGATACAAGGCTTTATTTGCCTCTAAGGTGCTTGGGGATCTTTGAGCGTATACGTTTTCCATTCTGTACAGATGGTCCCCATCTTCAAAGGGCGGTGAGTAACTTGAATTCGCGCAAGGAGTCCGTAGCTCACCCTCGAACAGTCTTTTTAGGCTTCATTTCATGTGCAAATTCTTCCACTGGAATCCCTCTGCGGAATTTGCTCATGCACCACAGAGTATACCTGGATGTTTCAGAGACCGTTACATGGATGCTCCTAGGGAAGATATCGCGTATTTGGCTTACCTCCGGTCTTTCACACCCATACCAGCCTTACGCATATCTAGTCCCGACAGCCGCCAAAAGTCGTCCCAAGATTCTGGTGCAAAGGACATTTTAGATTGTATATCACGGCCTATTTTGTTTAAAAAATCTTTTGGGGTTACGATGTCTTCTAGGCAATTTTGAGCGGAACAGGTATCGTTGCGAAGGGTTCAGGACGCACCGGTTGGGGAGGGAATGGGTTTATTGAGAGCCCTATTGACTAAGGTACGCGTTAGCGATGGAAGGAATGAAGTTGAGCATGGGCGAAAGCTCCGACTGGACGCTGCAGCGAGACTGAGCATGAGTGGATAAATTCGAAGGAAGAATATAAGCGCTCGTACCGAAGGAGGTGGGCGCTTTTCAAATCTTATCTTATCTGCTGTGAAACCTCCGCGCCCACGTGACGACTCATGTCAGTCGACGGGAAAAACACCCACGACTTTCTATCCCCACCACCATGGCGAGTGTGACTGGTTTGACCCACAAATTCACCTCCCTTGACATTTCTAAATCCAATGAGCCAGTCGCGAAGCTACCTACAAAATTCGCAGCGCCCAATGTTCCCCGACCAAAGGTAACATCCAAGCCAACGGTGCCCGTCGGCTACTCGAAACTTGGTTCGAAAGCCAGTAGCTCTTCTCTCAAGACACAAGGAACATCAAAACTGATATATGACTCTGCTAAAACCGAAAAATCAAAGCCACCGAATCCAGCGCATAAAAGGTCCGAGTCGGTCGACATTGGCAGCTATGATGGAGGGCTGGATTCGGATACACATGAGCATGTGTCCTCGGAAGATGCTCCTGACCTTGCTCTTGACTCTAGTACGCTGTATGTGATATACACCTTATTTCTTCCATCAGAATCTCATTGTCCTTAGCTCCACTCCAACTCGAACCTGGTCACTACACGATTTCGATGTCGGTCGACCTCTGGGCAAAGGAAAATATGGGCGGGTGTACATGGTCCGCACCAAAGCCCCTCCAAGATATATCTTAGCTTTGAAAACTCTCTACAAAGCCGAACTCGTCAAGGACTGCAATGAGCGACAACTTCGGAGGGAAATTGAAATCCAAATGCACCTCCGCCACCCCAACGTTTTACGCCTCTACGGGTACTTTCACGACTCCCAAAGAGTTTTCCTCATGCTGGAGTTTGCCGGTCAGGGCGAACTATATCGACAACTCCTCAAGCAGGGTCGCTTCACTCCGAGGCGTAGTGCCAGCTACGCCTACCAGGTGGCGGATGCGCTGTCGTATCTACACTCGAAATCATGCATTCACCGAGACATCAAGCCCGAGAACATACTAATCGGATTGAATGGCGAACTGAAGATTGCCGATTTTGGTTGGTCTGTTCATGCGCCTGGCGATAGGAGGAAGACGTTATGTGGTACACCGGATTATCTCCCACCGGAAAGTACGTATGTCTACTCTCTCTGCTGCCAGATCCTGACGTGCCGCATGATTCCAGTGGTGCTGAGGAAGGAGCATGGAAAGTTTGTAGATCACTGGGCTTTGGGCGTTTTGACCTACGAGTTCTTACACGGCAGTCCACCTTTCGAAGACAAGAACCGACAAAGTAACAGTTTCCAGGGTTCTCGCCGCTGCTTTATCTAACTTTAACTTTGTAGATTCTATGCGCAAGATAGCCCGAGTCGAGTTCAAGTTTCCTAACACGTTCGAAGAGGACGCCAAGGACCTGATAGGGAAGGTTGGCGCTGTGATTGCTTTTACAATTTTTTCCGACTTACATTTTTGCCCTTCTAAAGCTCTTACGCTTCGAACCAGAGGAACGTCTTCCTCTTACTGAGGTTATGGTTCACCCTTGGATCGTGAAATACCGTAACAAAAACTGACTGAAGTGGGACATTTTGGGGTTTGAGTGGTTTATATCTAAGTTATCATCTTCGTCAATGTATTTATGTATGTGCACACTAGTTAGCATCGTCTGCGGCATGTCCTATAGATTGTACGTCTGCTCATTCATGCTTCGTCTTCTGGGCAGAGTTATCTCCACTTCAGTCAGCATTTAATCGTTTCTCCTTAGATCGTTCATCAGCTCTCCGTGCTTTTGCCGATGATGTCGCACGTGTCCTTAGAGAATGTCAGCGACAATGCAGATCCTGGAGTTCAAGACTCGCCTTCGAATGTAGCTCTCACTTCGGCTTTTTGAGTTTCCTGACTCTGTTCCACCAGTTTTTCGATTCTTTCCATCTCCATTTCTGAATATTCTGAAGATCAGAAGGCTGCAAAGTGAAGAGATTAACAAACGAACTTTGAGATACGGCCAGATCGCGGTTGATGGACCCGATTGCCTTTTGCGCATCCAAAGCACCATGTAAGTAACTCTTCATTTCCTCCGTCTGCAAGTTCCTCTCGAATCGGTCTTTCTCCTTCTCTCTCTCCAACTCCTCTGAACGTGTAATCTCTTCTCGGGTTTCATCGAGTTGCTCTTTCAACAGGCTTTTCAAGATCGCAAGCTGGTCCTGGACAGCCCGAGACGACGATGAGCCTGATAAAGATCCTTCGGATTTGGCATCGGCATTTGTGGCATGTTGATGGTTTGTGTCTGAAATCATCTTTCCGCTTCTTACCTGCTTCGACTGTCAGTTGCAATCAAATTTACGAAGAAATTTCGGAAGAATTCCTCCTTTCATGATCTCTCATGTAAGGGCTCGCGTGAGTAGGATCTTACATACGTGTATTGACCTTCTGCTCTACTACGTCCCCTGTCTTTTCAGCTATCACGAAGCCTTGGCTATCCGTATGGGTACATACTTTCCATTGGCCTCCAAGCTTCCAGAAAGCGAGATGTTCTCGGACCAGGGCTGAAAGCCGCACGTAACGAAACTTTGCCGTATCGATATCGGTGGAATCATCAGTCCTTTCTTCTGAGCGCAGTTCTTAACCTGGTCCCATCCTCTATTCACAATCTGTCATCGCCAAGATTGGTCCGCGAAATATCCCCCTTCGCTGCCTCTTGCATTCTTGCGCTCATGAGGTGTTCTCTCATATCATTGATTCTCGTCCTTCGTAGCTTGTGACTCTGACTAAAAGATACTAGCTTTGCTGTTTTGAGCTCTAGTGTCCATCGATAACAGGTTATCCTTGCTGAGATTGCCAGCCATGATATAACCCGTGAAATTGATAACGAAATGCCGATATTTAAGGATCTTCAAGCTTCGAGGTCTGATAACTCTGCAATGGTGAGCCCCTTCCCAATGCCCTCCCGTTTTCAGTCCGTCCTCAACTCTGGTCCCCGGAGGGAATTTCAGTGAAGAGTGTATTCCCTGGTGATGGCAAGACGTTTCCCCAGAAAGGGGGTACGTGTAAAAGTCACCCATATGCTCATTCTTTGATTTGACCAAGTCCTTCCCCTGCCTTTTTTCTAAAGATATCGTCAGCATTCATTATGTAGCTACCTTGGAGGACGGAACAATCTTTGACTCCAGTTATAACAGGTCAGTAGCGGATGTCAGTCGTTCGTTCGTGCGTCAAAATGTCAATTCAATGGACAATATTCCCTAGAGGAAAGCCATTCACCGTCGAGATAGGTACAGGACAAGCCATAAAAGGATGGGATGAAGGTTCGTGCCTCAATGTACCTGTACCTCTGGGCTCTGCTCAGCCTTGCATTCCAGGTGTTCCCCTGCTGTCCCAAGGCGAGAAGGCTATTCTGACAACGCCACCTGACCTGGTACGTGTCTTTATTAGAATGATGGCGTGTCTCTTCAAAGTCTTCTCGACTCCTACAGGCGTACGGGGAGAATGGTGTACCTCCTCTCATTCCTCCGAATTCTACTCTTACGTTCGAAATGGAACTTCTTGAGATCATCAGGCCAAGGGTGGCATCTTCGAAGTCTGAATAATCGAATAGACATTGTTGACGATCATTCAACTTGTTGGGCATAATCTATGTTTTCTTTTGCGTTGGTTATTTTTATGAGATCGTAGCTTCTGTTATCCATATGTATGTACCTCTCAATCAACAGGCCCAGGGTCTCTTTCAACATTAATGAGGCATGTCCGAAGAGCTAATTCTTAAGTTCTGATCAGTCATGTTCTGACGGAACACGAGCAAGACTCCCGTTAATCTGTCTATCTTTCGAAGCGTCGGACTGCAGCTTCGATATTGAAAGTATGTGCCGTTATAATTTGTGAGGCCCTGCCTCAAAATTAGCTAGCTAATTAAGTCCGCTCAATGCTTGTAGTTTGATGGAGAAGTAGTGTCGACGACTCGAGCTCCGAAAAAAAGCGAAGTCCGTTGAAATTTGATTGTCAGGTAATAGTGGAGTGCTGGACCGTCGTAATGCATACCTTAGTTATTTTGACAACGGTAATTTTTGACAAAGTTAAGATTTGACGTGACTTTGGCTATGAAAGGCAATAGTTACTGCATTCGACGAAGTCAATAGCAGGTGAATGGAAGCTTGTATTGTCAACCTTCACTTCCCTCGCCCCTGCGACTCACTGTTGTGAATATTGGCCACATAACCATTTCGACTGGAGTCTGAGGGTCAGAGAGTCTCTTCACCAGTAATTCACCTCGCTTTGGTCCATCTCACGTTCGCCATGGGTGCAATTCCGCTCCTCTCTTCCCTAAACATCTTCACCGGTGTTGAAGTTCAAGCTCCAGCACGATTCTGATGGAGACACATACTCATACTTCATACGCTCTGAACATGAGGGCATTTCGGATGACTAGTACCCTTTTGCTGTTTGGCCAAGCATTTCAAATTATATTTATGTCTCCTTTGTTTCCATAAACCAAATCTACCAGACATAGATCGGTATCGTAACCAAGGTAGTACTTGGTGAGGCGAGGGAGGCCAATGAGAAAGCTGAAGCGGAGAGGCTTATTCTGTGATTGAGACGAGGGGGAGGATGCGGAGGAGGAAGACTGGGTGCCGCGGCGGTTCCGGTTTGCGTTCGAGGAGAGTATATATATAGAGAGAGTAGATGAATGACACTGGTGGTAGAGGGCTCGGGCAGCGGAATGTGTGATCGCGTACTGAGCGTGACGATCGGTGTCGAGTATCTCAAGCTCACTGATGAAGGAGTGAAAAGATCAGGTGCGAGGTATTCGTGATATTGGCCCTCTTGACCTTGTCGTAGCGCTTCGTCATATCTTCGTCAAGACCATTCACGACGAGCTCAATGAGTCCTTCGTTGACATGATGAAGCGGAGTCACTCGCCTTGGAGTATCGAGTTCACATTGTAAATCTCAAATGCATAATTGTAGGTTGGCATTGAGAAGTCCTCGGGGAGACGTTGATTGCGCATCTTACAGTAAACCTCGTCCTCCCTGTCAGGTTCCAGAAGGAACAAATGGATTCGGTTAGTGAAGTCGGCAACTTGAGGCTTACAAGCTTGTCACGGTTGGTAGAGATCCGGTTACGGACGGTGCGATCCTCGAAGGAGCCAAGGACTTTGCGAACTTGATCCTCTGGCGCGATGCCCTTGAAATCGAGAGAATGGAGGAAATTCTTTATTAAGGAATTCCACGCTTCCGGAGTGACTTTGCCGGAGGTGAGCTCAACTGGAGCAGACCGTTCATTAGCCGGTAGTATCACCTTGGGGTAAGATGAGGAGGGAGAGGATGAAGATGGAGACATGATACTTGTATGAATGAGGACTGGAGCGGGATAATAAAGGTCTTCATCATTTGAATCACTGTCGTACGACGGGCGAGTAGTGAAAAAAATAGTACGATTTGTGAAGGCGAGAGGAAGAGCAAAGTTGGTAAAACCCTGACGAAGGTCGAGGAGGAGTCGCAAGGGAAATAAGCAGAAAGGACATCTTCAGAGAAGAATGGGAGCTGTTCGAGGGTTGCAGCGAGGCGTTGGCTGCTGCGTGCTTAGGGGACAGGATCAGGTTAACAGGATGAGGGGGGTCACAAACGGCTTACATGGAAACACTAGTGCTTGCCACGGTGACAGAGAATGGGAGACAACTTTTCCGGACTTGGAGGCCTTTACAATTGTACTCGTCAGAACAGGTATTTACAAATGGGGGTGGAAGGAAATAACGATGAAGATGGAAGCGGGAGTGGAGGTAAAATGTGGGGACATAACATGGGCGTGTGTGAAGGACTGGATACAATATCAACAACCTTCATTGGGAATGTATTCAAGATCCAAGGCAGCATTGTAATGAATGATTTAACAACGGCGAGAAGGTGAATGTAACAAGATGTATTTAAACATGCACCCGGGAGGAATGAGAACTAAAGTGAAGCTCAAAAAAAAGTAGAAGCTCATCATAGCAAGCAACACTAAAAGACTCAAGTAGGATGGACAACTCACAGATCAGATGTGAACTGGTAAAATACATGAAAGGTCTTGATTGCACGAGTGTACAATTTAAGAGGAGGGAGAAGGGGGGAACAAATGGGATGGGGGAAAGGACAGCACAGGGCTTCTTATATAGGCTAGAGGGTGGTCCATGCATAGAGGTCAAGACTATGGAGAATTGGTGGGGATAAGAATAATAGAAATGACACAGGGGAAGAGGAGATGTGTGATGTAGTAGGTGAGGAAGCATGTGAACACACTTCTGAGAAGAGAGTATAACAAAAATCAAATACACTAGTGTAGGTGCAGCTTTGTCCAGTATCTGTCTCCAACATTACCAATGACCAGATTAATCACCACGCCCAATGGCAGTGCGAATGGCATTCTTGCGCTGAGCAATTATGCATGGGATTGGTTGGGTTGGGAAGTACCCAAGGAAGTAGGCCGATGACTGGGGGCCATCCAGTCCTTCGATTGCAGCATCATTGATAAGAGGAGGGAGCTGAATGTTGTCCTGAACAAATGGTCAAACTTAATAAAAGGTTGGATAGATCAAGTACATACATTATTGAGGCCTGGCACCTCTTCATCCCATGGCCAAGTTCCATCTTCGAAAGGTACTTGGTGAAAAGGCCCTGTGGGCTGCGTCTTACGCTTGTCATTTGAATCCTGAACAGGTTCCAAGCCATGTTAAAAAGAAGCAGCAAGAATAGCATTGATAGGAACGCACACGGGCTGCAAGAATCGTGACTTTCGCCAAGTGGGTGTTGATTTTGTCCAATTTTTCTTCGACCCTATCGAGCTGCTCAGCGATATTTTGTTGAAAATTCTGGAACCATTGTGCTTCACATACAATGAGCAATAAAAAGAGTGGTAATAGAGAGATGAGCTTACGAGCAGCAGCACCGCCAATGAATTTAGCTACAACGGATTCGCAATAAGCAACACAAGCCACAGTCGCCGCTTCATTCACGTATTCTGCAGAGTTGGGCAAATGTTTGCCTTTGGCGAGAAATGAGCGCGTAGAAAATACGGCTTAGTGGCTAGCTTACCCCTTTCTGTCAGCGCCTGCTCTTTTAGGTCTTGGGCCTGCATTACATTTTCCCGTGAGATGGGATTATTCAGAGCTTGGAGAGGAACATTGAGTAATGAACCGTATTTGTGATCCTGATCCTGGACGAGAAAATCGGTCGGGGTTTGGGGTTGGGCGGCCATAGATAGTTTAAGTTTAAGAGATGATTATCGTTGTCGTTTAGGTCAAAGGTTTATCATGTGAGAGTGTATGCAGGGGTCAGACGTTTGTCACGTGAGAATGAATTGGCCATGGACCACGCGTAGTGCTTCAATCCTTTCTCAACTCTGGTGAGGGAATTTCAGTTGAAATTTTCGGTAAAGAGGGTACTCCCAATGACGGCAAGACTCTCGCTCAGAGAGGAGGTACCACTTGCGTCCCTTCTACAAAGTTAGCAATGTTTTTGCTCAGGACACCGTCAGCATTCATTTGACTCGAGTTATAGCAGCTTAGTAGGTTCGTGCCTCGATGTACCTTGTACCTACATATACTGGGGCTCTGCTGCTCAAGTTTGCAAAGTTCAAGGTGCTCTCCTGCTGCCTTAAGGCGATAGGGCTATCCCAACTACCTCACCTGCCACGGTAAATGTCTTTTCTGGAACGATGGCATGTCTCTTCTAAGTCTTCCTAACTCTTATAGGCGTACCGGGAGAATGGTGTACCTCCAGTTATCCCTCCGAATTTGACCTTACGTTCGGAATGGAATTTCTTGAGATTATCAGGTATCTTCGAGGTGAATGATCAAACAAACATTGTACAATATCATTCAACTTGTTCGGCATAATCTACTCTTTTGTTTATTTTTTTTTCGGTCGGTTTATCAAATTTATGTGATCGTGGCTTCTGCCACACGCACACCTCGTTCATTTAATATCTGAGACTAAAATCAACGACTGTTTCTATATTGAGGGCAAGAGCTCCGAACAGAATAAGCTCTGATCTGGTATGCCACGTTGATGGAACACGAGCAAGACTGCTGTTAATCTTTCTATCTTTCGAAGTATCGGAGCTCAACTCAGCTATTAATAAAGTAATTCATGTTAGGATCAGTTAGGACGTACCCCAAACTTCGCTTGAAGTTTGAGCCACAATAAGATCGTTCTTAGACTGATTAAGAAGTAATTACTGCAGGGTCGAGAGTTGAACGACGTCGTTCAACTCGTCGACGCGAAGGATTCGCAGCGAAATTGACAGTCATGTAATTTAAAGGTGGGGTGCTGGATTCCGTCGAACTGACAAGGCTTGCCTATTTTGACAAATTACCGCGAAGGTAAAAACATGGAAGGCAATTCTGATAATGGCATATTCGGCAAACTTGAAATCCCTGGCCTCCTAGGACTTTGCAGGGTAAACGCGGGCTTCCATCGTAAATAATAGCTTCGCTGGCCCCTGCAAATTCTGGCGCATATAACCACCAAAAAAGTACAAATTTTCGACTTGGGGCTGAGGTACTGAGGCCCTCTCTCCCCGTATATGAGTCATCAGTGAGCCATCCCGCTTTGGTCGCATTTGCCGTTCGTCACGGATGCAATTCCGCTCCTCTCTTTCCCAAATTTTTTCATACCGGCGTTGAAACTCCAGTGCGATTCTGACGGAGAGACATACTCATACTCCATATGCTCTGAACGTGAAGGCGTGTCTGATCGTGAATACGACTAGTACTTATATATCCTTGTTCTATTGCTGATTGGCCCGAGGACTACAATGTCGTTCTACGGGTAACCAACCGTGCCCCATAAACCGAATCTGCCAGCTGATGTAGGTGGATATCTCGCAGCGTACTCCATCCCGGATTGTTCCTAGTGCCGGAAGGGGGCTGAAGCGGTCATGCAGGACGAATGTAGGTTTGGTTCACGAAGTTTACGGCGTACTGTCCAAGTTGGAATCTCTTCAAAATACTCTTTACAGACTATAGAATACTTGCAATTGTCGCCGTCTGACAAATATAAAGACTCTAAGCAGATACAGGCCAACGATCGATATTGACTTGAAATGAAATGATTGAATCCGAGCTCATGAGGTTGCCAACTTCTTACTACAGCTTGCAACTATAGTTGGATGTGCCGCAAACACATTGTATCGCCTTCCTGCCGAATACGTGATGTCAGTGGAAAACGTTTTATCTTGGGCGTCCGAGTAGAAGAAAAAGGATTTGATGATTCGAGGAGATGTACGAGGGAGCATCTACAACTCCGAGTCTGAGAAATCAGCACAAGTGCCTCTTTCGGGTGGGCGTGGCTGGATGGAAGATGCGCAACCAACTCGGTGATTGGTATATCTTATCCCCATCACATCGATTCCTTCGGCATTAAACGATCGCTCAGGTACATTGAAGCTGTCGATTACTTTTTAAAGCTCGTACCTTTAAGCTGCGAGTGACGTATAGAAAAAGCCCCCGTGGATTTCAAATGAGCTGTATAATGAAAGCAAGTAGACTTCGACGTGATGTTGCACCAGTGTACCTCCCAGTGCTTTGGCGATCAATGAAAGTTTAAACAATTGTCAAAAAAAGAACGAAGATGGCATACAGTATTTAGGTCCTCGAACAATACCAGCTGACAACGGAGTATCGCTTTTCCGACAGAGCTTCGGACTCCTGAGTCTAGGACTTACGCGCTTGTTGATCACCTTCCTCTCAGCATCTTTTTCTTCATTTTCCAGACTGGCTGCCATGTTTATGATTCGTTTTTGGTATGCTGCGAGAAAACACCATAGACGCTCATATGGAGGGTATTATAAGCGCATGGAGATATTTAGTATGATGTTGTCATGAGGTGACGATGGTATTCTGAAGGACTACGTATGATTTGGTACCTTGTTGTCCTGAAATTTAGCCATGTAAAGGGGTGGTAGCATAGGTGTACTACCCCTTGGATTGAAAACCGTTTACCAAAGAGAACCTCGAATGAATAGTATGGGTGCCTGCTGTCGGGATCGTCGGTGCTGAAAACTACACACATTTGGGGAGAGAATCAGTGCAGAAAAGGTATCAGCGGATGATTAGGTTGTGTTACTTGAGGACAGCTGGCTACATATACTAACAGCTATACTTGGAAAGTGTAGGCATATGTCTGTATGTTGCGATGTTTGATGGCAAGATATGAATAACTGAAAGGTGTGCGCACGGCCGCGCGTCCCCTACGTCGGCTAAAGCAGTACGCATGGGATGATCGCTAAAACGATATCATCCGAATAGGGAGCGAATAGGCAAAGAAAAAAATAGGAAAACATTTACTGTAACGCTGATTCAAACTGGTTCTCTGCTTCGAGACCGTTACTACAATCATGACTATATTTGACATTTCCCAGCGCCGGGTCTACTATGGCAGATGATCTTTTCGAGAATTCAACCATCGAATTCTGTTGGTGGCTTAAAAGGAATATTTTTACTTCACTCTGGCTGTACATACCAAGGAAAAATAAATTGGAAAAAGAAAATCATTTCACATGGAGATTCTGCTGGAGTTAGCGAGGAATAAGTTGCTCTGGGCTGCTCTTGAAAGAAAATCCCACTTGGCGCTGTGAGTGAGAATTGACTCCAAATAATTTGTGAAATAGAGTCTCAAGGAGACGTGCGAGACAGGACTTGAGCAGATTTGATACGAGACACAATTCGGCAAGGACTGAGTGATGTGAGAAATTTTCATCAATCTCGATCTAAATACGCTCAACCCTCAGATTCTCAAATCTCTCTCTGCTTTCTTAACCTCTACCATCACCATCATTACCTTTCCCCGCGTTCAGGTCGATATCTCTGGAGGCTCATCGTCGCCGACAGAATGCTTCATTCTATCTACGACCTTACTACTTCTTGTCGAAAGACCTCTGGCGATGTGCCTGCTAAACTGGTCGTACGTATTCATTCAATTATCCGGCAATATCGCAGTGCCGCTGAACTGTCTCTGTAGGGTGCTTCAACAACAGTCGTAGGGTCCAAGGTCTATCTTTTCGTGCGTCATATTCAAGCTCGCTGCTATTCAAAGCGACTTACAATCCACAGGGAGGTCGACTAGTCACAGAACGTAGAATGGTCTCCGACTTGTATGCATTCGACCTCGAGAGCTTTGTGTGGGAGAAGATTGCTCCTTTTCCTGAAGATGATATCCCAAAGCCTCGGTATTTTCACAGTGCTGATACCTGTAAGCCCCTCACATAATCAAGCTGATTCCTGATTGCTCAGATATCTACAGGGAACAATCAGTTGATTGTTTTTGGAGGAATGAGCAACGAGCCCAATTCACCAAATCCTGAAGAGCTTTGTGTTTTAAATGATGTCCGATTCTTCGATCTTAACACCCGGCATTGGCTTCCACAATCACAATTCCCTGCTCCTGTGTCAGAAACTTTTGTTCCACGCGCTCGCTATGCACATCTCTCCTCCGTATCTGCTGACCGTCTCTTCATCATTGGGGGGCAGGATTTTTACAACACTTGGTTGGATGATATCTGCGTCTATGATCTCTTGGGCAAGGCTTGGGTTCAGCAACGCGATTATCCCCGGCACTGTGGCACCTATCGAAGTGTTGCCGTGTCATCTTCCCTTTGCGTTCGTCTTCCTCAGGATGAAGCGCGAAATGCTCCAACACCTACATCTTTTGGCGCCCCCGGTTCTCGTTTTCGTGAAAATGGCGCGGCCAACTCGGGGTCCGGAGACTTCACTGCCTCTGAATCCTTGACCCACTTGCCATATTCTGCTGCTCCTACCGATGAACATCCAGCAGATATATTCTTGTATAGCAATTACAACGTGAGTTCATTTCATCTCAGGTTCATTAAACTCAGATTAAACTAATCATTTTTGGTCCAGTTTACCGACGTCAAACGCGAACTGGAAGTTTTCTCACCGCTTCCTGATACGGATTTCACGATTCAGGAGCGGTCAAGCGCGATGAGCGGCACGACATTTCCTCCGGGTCTTCGCTTTCCCACAGGAGCGATTCTTGGCACACACCTTATAATTGCTGGGACATATCTTGCTCACAGCTATCAGTCGTTTTCGATATGGGTCCTCGACCTTCTCACCATGACGTGGTCAAGGATAGACCCGGGAAAAGCTGTCGAGTCAGGATCGTGGTTCCGTGGGTGCGTTTGGCCTGAGCAAAACAAATTCTACATCTTCGGGAATCGAAACGGAAATCTCGTGGATGATTATAACCGGAGACTTCTCAGTTGGGACCATGTGGCAGTCATTGATTTGGAAGCGTTCGGCATTTACCAGCCGCCCCCAATGAAAATGGACATACCGATGCAGGAGCTCGGGCTGGCTGCACTCGAGGAAAAGGCTTTGGCGGATTTCGAAGTCGTCTGTGACGACGGCCGCAAAATTGCTTGCTCCCGACAGCTGCTCGAGGAGCGCTGGCCATGGTTCAAAGCTCAACGGAAACAGCTTCTCAGCAAAGCTATATCCACTGGCGAGTCCTTACCGACGTCTCCAATGCACGTGAAGCTTCCTGATATGCCAGGAGTTGCCCCGGAAGGCGAACGACCTGACCCGAGGCTAACGCCTCGTGCCCTTCATCTCTCTGAACCTTATCCTATCACGCTCGCTTTATTGCAATACTTTTACACTCTTTCGCTCACTACACCTCTTCAATTGGCTCCAGCAGTACTCAGCCAGCTTTTAATTCTCGCCACCAATTACCAGATACCCCATCTCGAGGCGTTGGTTAAGCATGCTATGCACCGTGCTTTGTCCAATTCGACTTCAGTCGGAGTATATGAAGTCGCAACACTTTGTGGTTGCCGGAGTTTACAAATTCGGTATGTGTAAAATGCTCTTCATTCCGAATTCTCATTGAATCCTCGTATTTTCAGTGCATTGAAGACCGTGATGGTGGGCACATTGTCTACTTGATTACAACGGATGACCCTTTACTCATTTATACCCTTTTAGTCTTATACGCAGAAGCGACCACGTCGTGAAAAAGATGCATCAGGCGGTCGACCACCTGAAAGTGGACCCAGCGGTGGTGGTGGCGGCGCGTCATCAAATGGATATGACGGCCATGCTGGTAACTCACGCAGCGACAAGTACTCTAATTCAAGGCCTCGAGGGACTTCGGATGCAAGATGGAGAACCATGGGCTCTGACAACGGAGGAAACGGTACCAGTTTCGCCTATAGTTGGTTGCTTTCATTCCTATTCAAAATCATGACACTGATTGTTTTTTTAACTGTTTTAGCCCGTGATAACGCCAATTCAAACCCTTCATCAATATCGCATCAAAGAGCTGATTCACCGCCGCTGCCTACTGTCAACGCTCCAGTAAGCGAAGATGATGGTGAAGATGAAGATGACTTTGCAGATGCCCTGCCGCTGTTCACCAGACCGCGAAATTCGCAAACTTCGCACGCGCGTCAAACCAGTGTCGTATCAATGTATACCGCTGGCGAGATGCACGAAATTATCGACTTGCTTGGTCCAACTGTCGACGCGCCAGTAGATCGTCCACGCCATGATCGCGCTAGAAGCGATGATCTCGCCGAAACTTTCATTGACCCCTTGCTCCACTCTCCTGTCTCTGACGATGAGAGTGAAAATGAAGTGGATATACCTCAAATTATTTCCACCATGTCATCCTCTGGACGGTCAAGGAAGTCATATGCTTCATATGCTTCTTCATATTCTTCGTATTCGCAACCGTCTGAATACGAACTCGTGACATCAGATGGTGAGATTGAGAGGGTCTATCTGCCTCCTTCACCTACATATCCTGGGTTCCATCTGCCTCGCTCCCGAGCATCGGGTATCAGCGAAGCTCCCTCATTATCCTCATCAAGGTCACGGAGCTCCTTTAGCAGTAGCTCTTCTGGACTTCTTCTCCCTCCCACCCCTGGTCTTGCTTCACCGGCGGAGTATGTTGATGGGCATGCCTTACCTATCATCGTTGAGAGGCAAAACGAGAGCCAGGATTGGGATCTATCATCAGGTAGTAGTGAGAGTCTCTCACCCTCTGATACGCTCGTAGCTTCTTGGCCGAAGCACAAGTCGACGCTACAGTGGAAATTGCCCAACAAACCTCCTCCAAAAGAAATCATTATCGAAGAGCCTCGTCGCCCAGCGTCTCCTACCCCTCCGTCACCTGCTGATAGCCAGACCTCACCGCTATCACCCATATCACCCAAAACTCCTATCTCTCCTTACCTCTTATCCCCTGCATCCCCGACAGCGTCAACCTTTAGTAGTAAAAAGGGGTCTCTTTCTCGCTTGCTGAAGAAGGACAAGTTGCATCCGTCAGACTCTACTGCCTCGCTCGCTTCGCAGATTTCGCAGCTGCCGTTGGATAACAAGGCTCTGAAAGCTGAGGAGAAAAGACGGAAGAAGGAAGAAGCGAAACTCAGGACGGAGAGGCTTGCAGCAGAGTTGAAGTCCCGGGCCAAACAACGTTCCCGAGCTGAAGCAGATAATGCTTCTACTATCTCGGCGGACCGAAAGAAAAGGGAGCCCGGTGCTATGTACGGAGGACTGGGTCAGGCAGGCCTCGTATTGTAGACTTTACTATGCTCATTTTAGTTCTTCATCTTGCAGACTGATCTAGTTTCCCGAATTATCCTACCTAGTATATCTGGATTTTTTTTGTTACTGCTTTCGGTTACCAGTTATCACACTCTTTTTTGATTCGCTCTTGTTTGTATCATCTTTTTTAATGTTTCCTCTGGCGATTGGATTAAAAATCTTGTCTGTATCGAATATGTAGAAGTGAAAAAAAAATAATAATTACTGCGTTTTGGACGCGCAACAGTCTGTGCGAAATGTTTGTGTATTAACCTCTTCTACCTTGTTTATCATGCTCTGCTCTTTGTACGTCGCCTACGTTGTGGTCTCAGTTGGCTCGTGAGCGTTTTACGTACCCATGGGCCATCAACAACGCGCGCTTTCGAACTGCGTGACAGCTGCCACACGAGTTGGACAATGAATACAAAATTTATCGACGCTTTTTGGCCGTTCCTTCGTCTGTCTTCGTTCTCATGAGTCAGGTCGTTGACTCTGTCTTGGGAACTACGTTAACTGCAGGAAAACCGAGGTCAATAACTCTGCGATGTCCCAAGCAAACGTAGAAAGCATTCACAGCCTTGAAAAGTGGGTTGATGTATTCCTGGATGAAGCAAACAGAACGCTGATAGCGGTTGGTTTAGAGCCAACCCCTCCACTATACAGAACAAATTTCTTGTTGGGTATCAAGGCTGGTGAGTTCCTACTGGTTCCATTGACGACAGAAGAACGCTAGAACGGTTTTGATTACTAGGTTTACTTGTCGAGGCGATGGTGCTGGGCAAAGTGAGCAGCAGAGCCTTGACTTAGGATACGGCGAAGAGGGGCTCGAGCTGACTGGAAGATTAGGTGATCTTGGTTGGTCGCATTGGCTAAAGGGCGAGGAGGCGTCCGGAAGCGGTGGAAGGCTTGCTACCGATCTTTGGCCTGACGTCTCTGAACTAGCACCATCAGAATTGTATCCTGCTCCTGGCTTCAAATACAAGTCGGGCGAGCAGGCTTTCCTGTTCTCCTCTCGCAACCCTAGAACCGTTCAAAGGTTGGTGCGTGTGCGGTTCCGAGTATAGGTCCCGTTTGATTGAAAATGATGCTTGTCTAGGCACTTCAGCTGGATGGCTCGACATGGTATAGATGGTGTCTTTCTTCAGCGCTTCGCTGGACAGTGTGATCCCCAACGTCAATCCGTGCTGGACTGGCGCGACAGAGTCGGGGATAATGTGAGGCACGCGGCTGAAGCTGAAAATAGAGTTTTTGCCATCATGTCAGTTTCATTCACTTGATCCTACTCCTTCGCTTACAGGTCTTCACACTAGGTACGATGTGACTGGAGTTGATCCCAGTCGAGTGAAGCAGATTTTAGAGCAGGATTGGATACATCTCATGAGAGACAAATGTATCCTTGATAGCCCAAATTATCTCAAAGAACGAGGTCGACCAGTAGTTTGTTTATCAGGTTTGTCTGCGTCTGCTCTCAAGTCTGTGATCCAGTACTGAGTGGTTTTCAGGGTTTGGATTTTTCAATTCTCACCACAGTCCACAAACAGTCAGAGAAATTGTCTCGTTCTTTCGCGAGTCCACTCCCGACGGGATTTATATCATTGCAGGTTTGTTTTTCTCCCGTCAGCTTGCCCCAAATTTCCGAGAATATCTTTTCTTCCAGGAGTCCCTACTCACTGGCGGACTGCTGACGGAGATGCGGATCGCAACCTTGAGTTTTCATACATGTGGGTCGATACCTTCGATGCACTTTCCCCTTGGACAGTCGGTCGTTACAAAAATGAGGAAGACGCTACCAGATTCGCCAACGAGATCATGAAGGGGGATATAGATTTTCTCAATGCTAGAAATCGAGGATCTACAGACCCAATCGATTACATGCCTGTAGTGCTGCCAGGAGGCTCGGTGAGGAGACTCCATGTCATGGACGCATTCTTCCCCAGATTGATCTCTTGCTTTCCGGAACGCAGGGCTACAACATGTCGGGAGGTAGATGGGCTTTCAATAACATCAAGCGGGAAGGAGGTCGATTCTTGTGGCGGCAAATCTTCAATGCGTGCGCCCTTGGTGCGAAGATTATTTATGGCGCGACTTGGGATGAGTAATATCTCATTTTCCATATTAGAAGATGCTCGACACCTGATTCCGCATCTTCAGATACGACGAAGGAACTGCATTGATGCCTTCGGTTGAAAGTAAAATACTACTGCCAATCTCTAATCGATATCCGTTAATGGCCTTGGATGAAGATGGATACATCGTTTCTTCTGACTGGTAAGTCGCATGTACTGGCATTTTCACAGAAGCTTGTAGATAATCATTATCGTATCTAGGTACATGCGGATCTGTGGCCTTGCTGCAGAATACCTGCATGGTCAAGCCCACATTCATGAAGTATTTCCTTTTCAACAGCTTCGAGACTACTGGTCCACTAGAGTGAGAGTAGAAAACGCAACTGGTGATCGAGGGCAACCGAATTCTGTAAACGAGACATCGAAAGACGATGCTCCACCTCCGCCTTATTATCCTTCTCGGAGTGTAGGTGCGGTTTCAACCAACACCCCCTCGGCCTTCCAGGCCTTTAGGACGAATCAGGTATCCTCTCAGCCTTTAGTATATGCCTCTACTTCGCGTGCTCTTCCTCTCCCTCCCTCCAGGAACGGGATAGATGTCCCGATATCTCCCTCATCGTCCCTTTCTGTTTCAGACAGTAAAATCGCGCACTTGACTCGTCTGGATCCACCCGACTCCTTCGCTGGAGATCCAATCTCATCTCCAATCTCATCTCCTTCACCGCGTCTCCAAACCGGGGCTCCAATTCTTGATACCCGATTCGGACCGTCTATAAGCTCCAATTTGTCCGCGCCGATACCCTTCTCCCGTAGCCGTCTGTCGGCAGCGCCTGCAGATTCCTTTTGGGATGATTCTCAGAGCATGGTTTCGTCAAATTCTGGGGGCACATATATTTTGTCTCCTGCCGCTACCAGCAGCCCGAGGGAGGGGGGTTCTAGTAATGATTCGGCCAGATCCGACGAGGAAGCTTCTGCGGTCGAAGGAAATCGACGACAAGCTCGGACTGGAAATCGTATAGCTAGATCGCTGCGGTTCATGCTACCTCGTTGAAGAATCCTTTATCTTGTTGAATTGGACAATCATCGGACCATAATCATTGTTCGGGTTCGTGGTACTTTATCTGTAAAGAGTATGTGTGTACAGTATAGAGCGGACAACAGAGCAAACAGAGCTACAATCATGCAAATTATTTGGGAATAGCAGGGCGATAGTAGAAAGAAAGAAAAAAATCTTATACAGTGGGTACATCCTCCAAAGCTCCGCTGGCGTCTAGCGAATAGTCCATAGGCAGGGGTTCGTAAAATAAACAGCGCTCTGGACTAGATCTCTATACATCTCCAGTACCAGTAACAGCTTCGAAAGGGCCGAGAGGTTCTGCCATAGCGGGCATGGCTAGAGCAGAAGCCGAGTTAGGAGTTTCAGTGTCACTGATGGGTCGAGCGAAGATATGATTGACTGTGAATCGCCAATTCCAGTCAGAAAACGCGTAAGCAAAACTTCAAAATAACAGACAACATACATTCTCTCGCGTGTGCTATCGGAAGAGAACGAAGATAAGCAAAAGACGAAATCACGTTACACCAGAGAAACATGGACCGACCATAATCTTTCTGCATATTACATTCACTGCCGTCGGGACAGTCTTTGCGATCCATGACACTTTGTTCCACAAACCCCTTCTTTCGCTCGCGGATCCACCACTCTTTCAGTCCATTCAAAAATATCTCGCACGCACACTGACGACATATTCGGCTCGGAGGGGTAGACGAAGATGAAGACGTGTCTATGCTGGGATCGATATGCGCATCGGTACTGAAAATACCTGATTCTATCATTGCTTTAAACTGCTGTGGTTGCTCTTGAGTGTGCTTAACAACCTAAAGAAAGGAAGCAGAGAAAAAGGTTGTCAGTAAGAGATGCTGACAAGAGAAGTTTTCCGATTTCATTTACCTCTCGATAGACGTGCCGCGGAGTGATTTCTTGCGCGGTCAGATAGTCGAGCATAATGTCGACTTCGACAGTGTTACCCTGGAAGTAATCATACACGTCCGCGGATTGGATTAGATCGCTTAGATCGTTGAATCCGTGCGGGTGCTGGAGTAGAATCGGCGCTGTAACAACACATAAGTGAGTACGCCAATGTAGAGAAAAAAAACAATCAACGACCGACCTGCGGAACACCTCTGAGGTACGCCGACACCACAGAAGGAAACATGACAAAAGTCACATCTAGTCGTAGACGGAGCACGTAGGGCAAGAAAAGTTTCGCTAAGTAATAAAATCAAAGGAAAAAAGAAAGTAAAAAAACGCGATGAGCATATTATGCTAGTGTGGCGCAAAGTATGAACTAACATACCAATTGCCACATTGAGAATGCCCCGTAGGTATCCCGTCGTCTAAATGCCAAGCGTGCTCGAGGTCAACAGCAGGATCGGGGATAGGAATGGGGCAACTCCAGCCGTAAGGATTATTCGGCGGACAATGAGGGCAGGGTCGGGCATATTCTGAACTGATATTGACATTGGGTTCCGGAGATGCTTCTCGAGGAGACGGGAACTAATCCAACACCGTCAGTACGATGATTCCTGAAAAATTGATACGCCACACTCACCCGGAGAGTATTCCCGGTTCTGTAAATCTCATCAGCCTGGGCTCGTTCTCTTTCAGTTCGTGCCTTGTGGGGTGCGTTACGCAACAATGCATCGAGGACAAGTTGCAACGGTCTCGAAGGTGAAGCTGTAGTTGATATTGAACGACAGGCTGGACAAGTGGTTCCCCCATTCTAATCGATTAAAAAATGCAAGCTCCATATCAGTACACTAGGAGAGGGAAATGGCACCACAAATCAAGCTTACGCGGATCCAAAGTTGGCAGCAACTATAATGTAGACAAGTAACGATCAGCACAAACAATATTCATGAAAAAAGGCTGTAGAGGGTTCGACGGTTACCTGCCGCAAAAAAAGTGTTGGCAGGGCGAAACCATTACAGGCTTATATATCAATTCTGAGCAACAGCCGCACTCTAATTCCTGCGCAATATCATCTGCCAGCTTTGATTCGATAATAGTGCTTCGCTGGCTCTGATCGTCAACTGATTGCTCAGCGTCTTTGAATCGTTTACGGGAGGTTGTATCCTGGACGCCCTCAAACGTCAGCGAAGCCGGTCTCTTTAGTGAGAAAGAGATGGATCCGGCCGACGGAGTACACGTCAGGGAGTGATCAAGAGTGGCCTGTGGTTGTAATTGCAAGCTCGACTGGTCCTCAGCCATGAGTTTGGTTGGACGCAAAGGGTAAAGGGTTAAGGTCAAGAACAAAGGAAGCGATTGTACCAATTAAGAATTAGGCGCCTAGAGCTAAATTCTATGATATAATTGAGCGTCAATGTCCAAGCGCGGAGGCTTTTCCAGAAATTGTCCAAGATCCACAAAAAACAAAGTTATACTAGTAATGACAAGGCTAGTTAACTAGAGGCAGGGATAGAGAGCTACAGTGTACAACAGGATACCATACAGAATAAAGTACTACAATACATTGGAAGATAATTCCGGAAGCGAAAAGTTCGGCGGAGGAGGAGAAGGAATACCGGCAGCATAGCAGGCTGCGTCCAAGCGGTCTCTAATACGTAAATAACGCTGTCGTTGTTCTATGGGATTCGTTCAATAAGGGAAAAGCAGGTTTGAAGAAAAGATTCGACGTACCTTGACATGGCCACAGGGCACTGAGGCTGAAAACGACGAATCAGTTAGCAAGGCAGCCACAAATCATAACCGAAAAGAATCCGTACTAATCGACTGCCGGTAAAAACGCTTTGCAAACATCCAGTGCTATAGTCAACGAATTATCACACTGCCAGAGGCGCAGGGCACTGAAGATGGCACCAATCAGCAAAGTCTATGGCGCGAACAGAACATTCACTATCGCAACATACCGAAGGATTTGAGACGAAAACCAGAAAACAAAGAAAGGTCGACGAGCCAAGTGATTATTAGAATTTCCAGTGATGGTATGTAAACCGTGCATGTAGCGTTCGGCAACAGCCATTTGATGAGTAACTAACGAGCACATCAGTATCAAGGACAGAAGAAACAAAAAGAATGAATGGAAACAGAACTTACGCCACTCCTCGGCCTTGTTACGATGGAAAATCCCACTGACATCTCTGAAAAGCCGCCGGAATCAGCACAAAGTTACCCACAAAGAATTGACCTGGCAGCTCACGAGTTCACAAGAGGAATATGCCGCTGGAATTCAAAAGATATATACATCCGGGTGCTATAAGGCAAACAAGACATGAATTTCCTGAACAAGTTCTACGATGCTCTAGACACTCACTTGAATAGGTACTCCCTGCCCTGGAAGACATACGCCTTCTCGATGGCACATGTATGCTTGTTCAAGGCATTCTCAATTGCGTCCGCTTCCAACCAGGCCTTTACCGCAAATTCTCCTTTTTCGACATCATTCATACTGGTCTCAGCTCGCACCCTGGCACACGTATGCCAAAGCAGGAATGAGCGATCGTAAAGTGCCCATATCGTGTCTTTTGCAGCGGAGGGAGAGAGGGATGGCGAACGGTAAATAGATTCGCCGGAGAAAAGGAGAGCAAACTGAGCAGCGAATAAGATAGCATTAGTTAATGTAGGAAATCAAACGCTAACAACACCTACATTGGCTGGATTAGCGATGAACAAGCCCGGTATATGGGATTCGTTAGCGGAGGCATAAGAGACATGACCCGCAGCGAGACTTATTGCTGCCCAAACTAATCGACGAGAGGACTCCTTGCGAATCTCAGCCTCCGACCAGGAGGGGTCCCATCTCGGGGTAGTAGCCCACAAAGGAGTATGTTCCAGAGACGACGACCAATGCTTACCCAGCGTCAGTGCTAAACAGCTGCAGCCAGAACTTGTCGAAGATGCCTGCGAATGATACCCATGATCCGGGGGAGAGGAATAAGAGGCTGGGCTGGTAGTGGAAGACCACTGATACGACGATGAAGGGGAAGCAATCTTTGGAACTTGGCCTGGAACAAAAACCGAAGTGTGTGGATCATCGGCATCGACGACTGTGAGTGCAAGGCAGCGAATGACCGAGTCAAGCATTACAATGGCAGAAACTGAACGTGAGGTCGAATGCTCGGGGTGGGCACAGACTTCGAACAATGCTAAAATCTGTACAAGCATGTTAAAATACAAGTCTACGGTAGTTGAGAGTTTAACTCACCCAGGCAGCCTGAGCAAGGGTCTCGTCGATCGACCCTGCGTTGAAACTAGCTTCAAGTGCACTTTGAGCCTCCTCTCGCAGTCGGAGAGCTCGAATCCTGCCAGCTCGGCCTTCACCCAGCTCGGAGCTTCGCCAGAACGTGGAAAGCGCGAGAGCAGCCAGGATCAGACTGGGCTGCATATTCTCCCGCTTTACAGGGTCGAAAAAATTCCCAAAGAAGCTTGGAACATGAAAGAAGGAAAACCAATAATTTGAAACACGGAAGAGGAAACGTAGGTCCGTGGAGATGGTTCGAGAGATAGCCTCGCGGTCGGTACGAGTAAGCGTGTTTGTAGACCTCGAGTCGAAAGAGGCATAAATCGAGAGTAATGTTTCATACCATATTTTACGAGAAAATCTGATTGAGGGTTCATTTGAAATGTCCGTAACCTCATCAGATTCTGAGCTGTCGTCGTCCACAGAAGAAATATGGCCTCGAGGCACTGCGCCACCGAGCGGTACGACATCTCCAGACTGTTCGAGATCACTAAATTCCAGCTTGAACGGAAATACATAGGTAAGAATGAAGGAATTACGAAAATTAGAAAAACAATTACCTGGCCGAAAGAAGATGCAGTTTGGGTCCTCGCGGAGACATAGGGCTGGTTGTTGGGACATTGCATTAGCCCGTGGCAAGAACAGCTGTATAATGAGACATCTTCCAGAGGAGATGGAAGGGAGGCTGAAGGGGCTGTATATGATGGAGAGATACTGTAATCATTTGATGAGGCTGGCGAGAGGGACCCATTCAAAGGTAGACCTGCATCCTCAGATCGCGGTATGTGGTCATACTGGTTGGATTGAGCAACAGCTCGAGGAACCTCCGCAGAGAGTTCAGGACGTCTTCGACGCCGCCGTACACCTCCTGCAGCTTCCATTTCCTGTCTGAGTTCCCTAGCCATCCGTTGACGGGCGCCTGGCGTCTTATCTGGACCTCGACGCCGAGGAACTGAGTCATAATTGCAGTCACTACCTCCACCATTTCGACGACCGCAGTTGTGGCAAACAGGTTTGGCTCCATCGCTTCAAAAGGATGAGATTTCAGAAGACGCACTCAAAATGAACAGATAACTTCAACAAACCATCTAATCTTCCTAGTCCGGCTACGAAATGAAACGGTTAACTACTGGGATAAAGAAGTAAGAGAAAAGACAGGTACCATTGCAGACACGCTACATATACTCTTGCCCGAGGTTTTCCCTGGGTAGTTGGAGGTTGATCAGGAGCAAGGGCAATTTTGGGCTTTTCTCGTCGAGGCTTTTTCTTTGGTAGGTCAATAGGTTGAACCTCCTTCACCACCGGCGACCAAGAGTCGGACGTAGAAACGGTGGAGGGAGTGTGGGCAGACGGTTTCGAGCTGGACAGGGGGACATTGATTCCTAAAGAACTAGAGTCGCGCCGACGGGAAAGAGAGGGCAGGACCGAAGGAAGTTCCTGAGCAACATCGGTAGTGTAGTTTTGACCTGGGTATGTAGAATGGTTTTCGTGTTCGGAGGCAATATTTGAATAGAGATACTGAGGGTCAGGATAGGCGGAAAGAGGGGAAGAGAACTCGCTGGCAGATGAGACCGAAGTTGGGGAGTAATTGCGGGAGTTTGAATAAGGAATTTTGGGATGAGGAGACTCGGATTGAGAGTAAGAGTAATAGTCGTGACTATTGGTACGGTATGAATTGCGTACGGAGGAGCTAGGGGTCGCAGGGCCAGCTAGGGAGTAAGGATCTGGAGGATGCGGAGAATACTGGGAATGGTTGTGTTCAAGCCTAGAAGAAGATTGTACGGCGTACATTGAAGGAAGGGGGATTAGTGGTTGATGGACAAGATCGTCATGTTTTGTACGGATTCACTTGGTGACCACGATACAAAAGTAATAACGTAATATTTCTATGTTCAATCAATACTTGGTTTACGCTTTCTTTATTTCCTCCGAAACTGCGATACTCAATCCAGTATCTAGCCACTTGCAATTATTCTCTATTATATCCTTCCTACATTTACTCTCTTTCGTCCACCATCTCTTTTTCTTCAAAATTCCTCCTTACTTGCTTACCAAATCACATACCGGTCTCCGGTTAACGCCTTACCCTGAATTTCAATCAATTTATTCAATATTTCTCAAGCTGCTTCAATGTATGCATCAAACCCAGGCATCTAAAAGCCCGTTCAAATCGTGTAAACTCTTTCTTTGATGGTTCTCCTAAAACAGGCATTGTCTCGTGGCGGCTCATTTCGTCTGTTCGTATATTGCACTGAGCACTTGCATTACTCTGGCACTGCAAAGACACGGGTATGCCGTCTTCAACTCCGACTTTAGGACTGAAAATCTATTAACAAAGTCACGCTTTACTTTAATTAACGCCCCAGTCATCTCAAAAGTGACAACGCATTTAGGCGACGTCGAATCTGTCTCTAGGGTCATTGCATTCCTTGAACGGTCAGTAAAAAAAAACTGTTTTCTCTCAACGAGCCCTTTGCATCTCTGTTCTTGGAAACCATCAAAGACAAGCGATAATTCTAAGCAGTCCTTACAAAGGACCGATGATGCTCACGCCTCTCAATTACTTCGAGCGTTTCAGGGTAAAATTACACTGTGCTAGGGCCAGATCGCCAGTCTAACTCGATGAAGCTTTGTTTACTCTAACGAATGGAGCTTGGTCGTCTCTGAATGCCCCATCAGGTATCCGATTCACCATAGGCGGAAGCACCCGCTAATTCCCCTCAAGCTGAACCCCCACGGCTGGTACGTCCTTTCCGAATCGTCGTTCAGGACGTCTCAATAGCTCAGTCGAGTAGCTCAAGTTCATTGGTCGCCGCACAAAAGAACCGATCTTTCTTTGCCGTCTTCCAATTAACTTTTTGTAATGAATCTACTTATTTATCATCAAGAGACAAGACACTGACCAATATCTCTAAAAATTTCCTACGATATGTATTGCTTCGAGGCACTTGGAGAAATGTTTTATTGTTATCAACGTTTCGAGACTCCAAAATTCGTTCAGGTTGAATAAATTCGAACTCGGTCAATCACGAGAATTTTTTGTGGGCTCCTCGAAATGAAACCCGGTGGGTCAATTTCTTCCCATACTCAAGATCCGCGGACCGTCCTGGGTCATCCTGCGAACGAGGTGCCTCTCTTCCCTATTCAGCTAGCTAAGAAAAGAAAACACAAATGTTTACCAAAAAGTCCAGTCGAGCCACAGTTGCCAATATTTCCTCCTTCATCGTCAAGTTTATGCGGCGTTAACGACAGTCCACAGAGAATGTTGAAGGAAAATCCTTTTACATACATGCCACCTCGACTTGATTCTCTTGGTTACCGGTACGTTACCGCTGCTTTGACATCCTATTCTGGCAATTCTATTCCGTAAGTATATCACGTTGCTATTGGACGATGAGAGGCGGATTGAAGGTCAAAAGACATAGCTGTGCCCTGGGTGGCGTTCAATCTTCATCCCAAGTATTTGGTGATTCCAATCAAACGAGATCTGGGGGTAGTCTTCA
This sequence comes from Collybiopsis luxurians FD-317 M1, assembly GCA_000827265.1. Classification (NCBI taxonomy): domain Eukaryota; kingdom Fungi; phylum Basidiomycota; class Agaricomycetes; order Agaricales; family Omphalotaceae; genus Collybiopsis; species Collybiopsis luxurians. The sequence continues at coordinate 115,256 of KN834792.1, read as the reverse complement.
AACTTCTTCGAGGTCTAGACTTTAGAGCTATCACTGGAAAAAGTTCATCGTTGCACATCACAGGCGGAGAATTTTTTCGATCATCTCCCGCGGCAGCTCATCATCACTCCCCAGAAAAAGCGTACCTGGAAATAAATACATTATCATCGCAGCTTCGGTGAGTGCTACAAAGCTAATTTATGTCTATGAAACACCTGCCCGAGCAGGATTAGTAGAATAAATTAGATATCCGTCAGGAAGAACACGCAAGATGTCGGTTATCACGAGACGGCAAACAACTTCATGAGCAACCCTCGAATTCCAATCCCGACGGTCCGCCAAAGACCGGTCATATCTCAATTTCTACAGAATATTCACTCTGTTGCTAACCATGTACGTACCCCCCTCCCTCGGGAAAATGTAAATCATGAACAAGTAACTTTTTCAGGCATCACTTCATCTATCCATTAACGGATACCTGGACCAGGAGGAATTCAAGGTCTTTTTTTGCATTCTTGAATAACTCAACACCCAAAAGGGGTACAAGGTACCGGTTTGCTTTACTTATCTCTCGTATCTAGAGATAAATGTCGAGATTCGAGAACCTATTGAGCCACAATCCGCCGACGTAAATCCTCCTACCCCTCAAATTTTGTCGCTAGGTCCACTCCTTTGACTACCTCATTCGAACATCCCGCCAAATTGTGATTTCTCCCTCCTATGTAGAGTAGTATCATCGAAGCCCGAAACCAGTCATGTGTGCGAACGATATCGAGCGTTACCCGGTCGACTGGTTCAAGCCCTGAATTGTTTCTTTGAGGTTAATGCAGGGGGCTGCTGAGAACGAGATACTAAATCAAAGATCCGGCTCAAATCGCAAAAAGAAAAATAATCTTGGGCGTTTCATGATTCATCTACTATAATCAGTCTCAGGAGCAACATTCTTGAAATAGAACTGATGATATTCTCTGCTTACGCTTAAATCAGTGTCGTCCTTCGCCAATTTCTCGCATTCTTTCGTTGCTGATCCAAGCGCGATCAACGGCATTGTGAATACACCGCATAGAGAACTCATCCTCTGCTACCCCGACCGATACTTCCCCCGGTAACTCCTGATTTCCAACCGCCTTTGCGGGATACTCACTGATGTTCAAAGTTCCCTTCGCGGATCCGTCTCAAACCCCTAGAATTCAATGGAACCCGAGATTGATGCTACACCTTACGCTCGGGTGCAGAAACTCATTATCAAGAATACTCAACAAGCGAATCATTCTATGAATGGATCATCGAGTTTATTATTCGTTTTGATCCCACTTAGATTGATCCCCACTGATCTCGAGTCGTCACGGTTGATTAGAAACGAAACGATGCGATGTGATGCTTTGTACATTTCTCTGCAGTGAAGACCGACCCACTTTTTTCCAAGTTAGTAAATAATTGACGAACGAATTCGCAAGTTAGGATGTTCGGTGCCAGGTATTTAGTCTCTATGGAATAGATGCGGATTAGAAGGCGGGATAACACGATAGAGGCGGTGTATCTCACTCCAATGAATATTATTATTTTCCGACTGTATCCTTGTACTCGAAACCACTGATTATAATTGATGTATGAACCTCTGAAGTGGGATTACGATAATTGGGGTTGTCGTGCAATAAACAGGCGCATTTATTGCTTAATGGACGTCGTGGACCATTTTTATGGAAAAAAAAAAAAAAAAAAAAAACTTAAATACGGGAAGGCGATGGTTTGATTCACGCCGTGGCTTCAGGTTGAACGGTGTTCATAAGTTCTTTCCTTCGCCTCCCAGGTAAGTGAGGAATAATACCAATAAGCTGGCTGGATATACTCGCACGCAGACTCACTCTTGGTCTCGGTGTACAACACAGTGAGTTCTATCACATGAGCGATTTAGTCTGCACTATAGGCCTGATTTACTGGGGTCAGAGGTCATCAGTGAATAGCGTACAATCTGATTATTAAACACAAAATTCTAGACACGAAAATGGGTGGTACATAGTGTAAAAAGGGCAATGCAATGATAGAAGAACAATAAAAACCTAGAGTCTACCAGACAAGAACTCCCTAAATTTAAATTGTTTTTCTGCAATGGGATCACCAGGGACAATCCCAAAATCGTGATTATAGAATATAACAAAAGATGAAATCTGCGCAGCAGTGAAATTATAAGTAATAACATCTGGGACAAGGAGGAAGGTGGGGAGAGTTCCAATAAGATGGTTGGGCTGTCCAACTGCAGCTGCCACTGGCCATACCCATGGGAGATTTGCAGCAGGAAGGCCTGCAGCAATAAGGCGCCAAGTGCCATCACCAGGAACCTGGAAATCAATGAAAAAGGAGAATTAAGCAGTGCATTGTCACAGACTTACCTCTTTCTGCAAGTACCGTGAGGTGCGACTTCCTGTCAACTTTACCATGTTATTGATATTGCCGTGTTTCAAGTTATAAACACGAGCATCCATGACCTCCACTCGGGCAAGGAGATTGTGGACACCAACAGTAAGACCTACGATAGTATTTGTGAGGATTCCAACATTGTCGTTGAGATTCGCAACGACGTTCGTGAGGTCCGCGACGTTGCTTGCGAGTGTCATGACACCGTCTATGAGACCGGGATTGGGTGCTGAGATAGCCTGTATCCCGGCTATACGGGGAAAGCGAGCTAAGTATTTATACGGAGTAAACACTCTCGCGACTTACTGATAGCCCGAAGGGCAACTGCTTCATCTTTCGCAGTTTCAATAGCGTTTCCCGGCACAGTGCCTACAGTAAATCAGTCAGACGCCTAACTCTAATTTCCAAGGCGAGTTGAACCCAACGACGCACTAGTAGGAAAAGTGCTCATTGTGCACGCCGCTTCCTCAACGCTCTTGCGCACTGATGGAGTAATAGGGGTGCCGGCAAGAATTTCCTGCGAAGGGAAAGGAGGAGTCTGAGGGATGCTCACTGGTATGGAGTTGGGAAATTGAGTGTTCAGGCCGAGCATGTTCAGCGGGTGATTCATAATGGTAGAAAGGATCTAGAAAAAGTCGGAGGACATCTGAACCTTTAGAAATTCCGGAAATGTCACGTGTCAGTCTTTTCGAAAACTTAGCATAATTGTTTTTTAAAGAAAAAACCTTGGAAAAGATGACCAGCCTATGCCTCTGTAGTTGTTCACGATATTTAAGTAAGAGGACCCTATGAAGCTCTGAGAAACAACGTTGGGCGTACTTACACGGGCAGCATCAGTTATTCGGATACAGAATCAATAATACCTCCCCCGGCGGTATAGTCTGGTTTCCAGCTATCTTTGCGAGATGATCATCGGTCGCGGATCAGTCTCGACCTCCTGAACCTAAGATTGATGCTCGGCCGGGTGCAGAAACTCATTATCAAGAATACCAACGAGCGAAAATACTGAATAGGTTATCGAGTTTATTCGTTTTGATCTTATCTCAAGACACTGATCTCAAGTCGCCGATTAGAAACGAAGGCTGAAACGATGCGATGTTTTGAACCAATATTTTCTCGACCAGCTTTTCTTAAAATTTCCCTTAGAGAAAGGTTTTTCGGACGAACTAACAAGTCGAGACACTCTACGCCGGGTACTGAGCCTGAGCTTCTGGTTCAATGAATAGAAAGATTTCCAGTCGGGATAACAGGATAGAAGCAGCGCATCTCATCCAAGCAATGTACTACTAGTATTACGTTCGGACTGCATCCTTATGCGAAACCGCTGAATTCATTTATACTACGGATCTTTGTGTTAGAATACAGATAATTGAAGTTGCCATGCAATGAAGAGACGGATTTATTGCTTAATGGATATCATAGACCATTTTTAGGGAAAAAAAAAAAGTAATAAGAAGTGCTTTCCATTCACGCCGTGGCTTTAGGTAGGATCACCTTTATAATCCCATTCTTTGCCTTTCAAGTAGGTGAGAAATGGCAATGATCTGACCAGGCATACTCGCATACGGCGTTAGCCTACACGTCCTCGGTCTTGCAATTGGCGCGTGTCGCGCGACGCGTTTTGCTCTATCACGTGCTGTGAATAGCAGTGACACGCAATCAGTGCACTGTCATGACATTCTCAACAGCCCTGTTCCTTGATTCCGACCACAACGTTTCTAAGTTTCTTTCTCCGTTTCTGCTTCGCTCCTTCCCTTCCTGCTTCATATATCCCTTTTAGCATGCCAAGTCGGCCAATTATTACACGAGGAGATGTATGTCTTCCTATTCCTTCCCGGTATCCCCTCGCTCATATCATGTTTACTGTCAGCCATGGTTTGAAGACGGCAATATAATTCTAATTGCTCGAGAAGAATCATCCGCGCCATCCGAGGCTAATTCTATCGGGCTTCGTGTCCACAAAGGTGTCCTGAGTAGACATTCGGAGGTTTTCCAAGGAATGTTCGAACTCTCACAACCAGATACCACGTACGATAATGATAATGATAACGAACTATCGCGGTATGAAGGATGTCAGGTTATATCCATGTATGATATACCCATAGAATTGTCCAATCTAGTCAAAGCTCTATACGATGGGGCGTACGTTCTTCCCATCTTTTCTGTCGAATCCAGGCATTTAAAGCAGAGTGTGTCTTTAGAATTTTTAAAAACCGATCCGTAGATGATTTCTTCTACCTTGCTGGCATCCTACGACTGTCAACCAAATATTTTATTACCCACCTCCGCGCTCAAGCAGTGAAACACTTGACCCAAACTTGGTCTCACGACCTTAAAGGCCACGATACCATGCTTGAACTAGCAATCCGTACTCCTCCTCTCTTGTATGAGTCTCCGGACTCTTCATCTCCCGCGAACAAGCTGAGCTACCCTTATGTCCACCCCATCCACGTCTTAAATCTCGCTCGCAGCACAAATGTCCAAATTGTTATACCTTCCGCTATATATTTTCTCTCTTTATATCCTTTGGCCGACATTCTTCGTGCGGACCACCCTAAACTTCAAGTTTCTCATCCGTCCAAGCCCGATTCATCTCTCCAGCCGCCTGACCTGGCGAGATACACCCTAATGTTTCAACGGCGACTTGATGGCATCCTGGATTTTATCAACAACGTGGTTGGGGACCGCGTATCTTCGTCGCCAGGTTCCTCGTGCCCGAATGGGTCTCAAAAAACATGCACGAAGAATTTTCAACGACTTCGAACGAGGCTGGCAACTTCCTGGGTCATCAGGACCGGTCCATTCAATTTTATCGCACAGACAATTTCATCGGTCAGTCAGGATTCGGACGGCTTTTGTGCGGCCTGTCGGGAGACATTCGTAAAAGATGCTGGGACTTATAGGGAGAATTTTTGGGCAGAGTTGCCGTTAGTGTGTGGATTGCCAGAATGGGACGTTATGAAGAAAGAAGAGTTGTCATAGTTGTCGGCTTATCAGCAGGACTGATTTTTAGTTCAGGGTCTAATTTAGGGTTCTCGAGGGCAGTATTTTAGGTATGATATATTTGCACCTTTTACGCTATGCCCTGAAATTGTATCTCAAAACCTTCATGCGTTTGTTGACCTTGGCCCTGCTCAAACTGTAGATGTCGTTTATCATGATGGACGCTCTCGAATGACTAGCAAAGTTCCGCTATTACGACCTTTGTTCTTCGATCCCACCTCCTTGATCTTTCGACGGAATTTCCTAGCGGCTTGCTGCCAGAAAATGTTTTCAGTTTGATCCAGCATCGATGTTACTGGACATCTATTTATCTTTTACTCAGAGACGCCACCGTCTCATTGTGTACCGTAAGGTTTACTCATGACGGTCTGATAGTATCTCTCGCTTTGGTGAGGATGAAAATTGGTCTTTAGGTTGCAACTCGGAAGTGTGTCGAGTACAATGGTGCCTGCTTTCCCCAGAATGCATTCTCGGTGGTCAGATCGGCGTTTGACAAGGCTTCCGCTTTTCCTGCTTTTCAGGGGATTATGTACCACCAATGAATCCGCGATCCACAAACCAGTCTGTAATTGGATCTAACTCTACGCCTGATTATAACGAAGTGAGTCCAAAAATATAGCACATTTTCCACAGTGATTCCGACCAGCCTGGTTCGAACAGGCGACCCCAAGATAGAGATATGCATTCTTTCCGATTACAGTCTTGTGCTCTTCCAACTGAGCTATGGTCGGATCTGTTTGTTGATGTATCTCCTTCAGCTTCGAGTTTATCGAGAGATAGCCAATAGAACCCAATCCTTAACACTCTACCCCCTGTATCCACATTCTCACTCGATTCCTCTGGTCCCCGACACACCACCATTTCTCTACCATCTCCTCCGAAAGACTCGATGACGACGCTCGGTGGTCTTTCCCCGAGAGGTGGACTTTCGATTCTCTTTCAACGTCATTCGTCGCCGCCGCTGCCGTTTCCATCTCCATCTCCAATTCGAAGAGATCCAGCGCCCCCACTCCGATTCCCGTATTTGGATCAAATAACTCGACTATATATGAGTACGTTGAAGGTAGGATATCATCAGTCATCTCTCTGAGATAAAAGGAATACATACTCTGTTGAGCATCGAATGGCGCACCAACTCTGAACATCCCAGATTCGATCCCAAGTGCTTCTGCGCCTCCTAGCGTAGCAAGGAAGAGTGATTCCTTCCAGTCGATGGCGAGGCTCTTTCCGTTCTCCGCCTCCGCTTCCTCTCTCTCCCTCTCCCTCTCTCCCTCCTCTTCCTTCCGAATCTTCCTCTCCTTCTGACGCACACCCTCCCTCATCCTCGAAACCGCAACAGCGCTCCTCATCGCATTCATGATATCGAGACTATACCCCCCGGCAACATCCGTTCCTAATCCGATTTTGACTTGGGCTTCGAGAGCTTCGCGGAGGCAGAACGCGTGCGTGGGGGAGAAGTATATGTTGGACAAGGGACAGTGGGCGATGGAGGTGCCGAGGGTGTGTAGATGGGTAAACTGGTTCGTCGAGTGGGTACGCAGGGGACTGGAAGCTTTAGCATTAGCGTTGGAATTAGCATCGGTGGTGGAAGCGGGGGCGCAGGAGGACAGGAAAGTGCAGTGCGCTTGAATAGTACGTGAGGTTAGGAGGCCGTGCTAAGTTCAAGTTGGAAATGATGTATTTTATTAGTGGAGTGTTCCTATCGCCATCTGCTAATGATAACACTCTACGTACCTTCTCGAAGATGTGAATATCGTCATCCCCTCTTTCCTTCCTTACCCATTCGACCTGGTCGCTCGACTCAGCCATATGGCTTTGGATGCGCCATCCTTTCTGCTCAGCAAGTACACCGAGACCATGCAGAAGCTCATCAGAGCATGTCGGTACGAAACGCGGTGTGATCACTGGCTGGACGAGAGGAGGTCGGTTTTCAAATGATTCCGACGACTCCGAGGAGGAGGAGGAGGAAAAGTCTTCGACGATCCGTTCACCAAACTCTTTAACCGCGTCAATAGCAGCTTCGGCAGATTCCTCGACGTACGAAGGTCGAGAAGATATATCCATCGACACTTTCCCTACGAACGCACGAATCCCGGCTGCCCGCATTTCCTCTGCCAGGGTGAGATTTGTCTTTGCGTTGAGTGTCCCGAATAGACAAATTGCACCCGTTCCGGCCTCGACTAATCTCTGTCCTAGTCTCCGATAGACTTTCCTCGCCAGCTCCGGATTGATATCAAGCCTTTCCTCAGCCTTGAATGCGTATTGATGCAGCCATTCGAGGAGGGGCAGATCTAGACCGTTTCCTTGGTACAGGAATTGCGGGGCGTGCAGGTGCAAGTCATTGAATAGAGGTAGAACGAAGGAGCCTGGGGGAATTGTAACAAGTAAATGGCCATGTAATTGAACAAGCTCAGCGGATTTGGGGGATTCAATATGTTCGCAGTGGATGATGCATCCAAAGTTATCGATCGCTGGTACCGAAAAAAGCTATGATCATGATAATCTGGTTATGAACTCTACGATTACGCACCGATTAACCAATCCTTGAGAATCTCGAGCGCTCCCAGTTTCGGACAGTGCACAAAGGTTCCTCTGAGAAGCATCGATATCGTCATCCTGAGGAAAGCAGGCGAGGATAAGATTCCGTATCGCGGATACCTGTCTCAATACCCCGCTTCCCGCCGACAAGATCCGGCTGATAAGATAGCCGCTGCTGAAGCAGGCTAAAAGGCGTGAGGGCGCGAACGCTAACGTTAACAGATTGAAGATCGCAGAAGCTCAGAACGCGTTACTCAAAGAACTAGAAGGAAGACCATTGGATAGCAACATATCAACGGCAATAGGTATCTCAGCTCTAAATTTCTTACTCGCTTGGGCTGGGGTGCTGTAGGAAAAGGCGGGCGCATTTGCCTCGGTTCAAGTTGCATCGAAAACACTTGGCCAAGAGAGAGCTTACTAAAGTCCCTTGTTTGGAAGAAAATCGACAAACGCGGTACAGAGTTCAAGTGGCGGCTAATCTACTCCGAGCAGGCCTTCAGCAGGCGCTCCTGATTAGTACTGTCTAATCTCATCTTAGGTTATCATCCGGAAGAAAGCGAAGACAGCAAGAATAACACAAAGCCAAGTTCATCAGACTTACTGGACTTGGGGAGCCCATTTCATTTTATTGTCAGAATTAGACTGCTCGTTTCCTGAACATCACAAATGCAGTCCTATTTGGAGTGCAGCCGGCTCCATCCCAGCATGGAGGAGGTACTCCTCTATTGTTTTCAAACTTGATGTCGTAGGTAACCAAGACATGCCCGAGGAGCGCCTTAAGTTCGTTGACTGCGAAAAATCGTCCTGGACTGACGACAACATATTAGGAAGGTGCAAAAGTAGACATAGTCTCTCTTGCTCACCACATGTGCCTTCCTCCACTACCGAACAAGGCATAAGAAGGGTCCTGCGCAACCATCTGATGCTTGAACCCTTCACCCTCCTTGACTCGCATATTTGAGAATCGGAAAGCATTCAAACTTTCAGGATCCTCGTACACCTCCTACAAAAAAATGAATTAATCGCTTCGGTATGGCTCGAACCGGTCAATTGAACTTACTGGGTCGTGATGCAGAGCGTACGAAACTGTATGGACTATGGTCCCAGTAGGAACTACGGTTCCATCAGAGAAGGTAAAGTCTTTCATCGCCATTCGGCTCATGCCCACTAGGATATTCTCAATCATAACGACGATAACGAGAGAGAAAAATGGACGTACATCCACTGACGCCAACAAGTCGTTGCACTTCTTTCATATAGCTATCCAATTTCCGCATTTGGCCCATCGCGGCTTTTGTCCAACCGTGTTTCTCGACGCAGGCCTGAACTTCTTCGCGCAGAGGCTGCACTATATGGGGATTGGCAGCTAAGTAATAGAGGGAATTTGTGAAAGTCTCGAAAAGAAAATGTGAACATGAAAAGGGGTAGGCGTGAATAAAGGACTGCCGTAGACACTCACAACACTCTGCGAAAGGTGGAACTGTTACCAAAAAGTGGACCTATACGGAAAGATCAAAAAAAGCTTACTGTGGTATGAATGGCAGCAAAGTTAATAACGAGAACACGAGAGACGATGTTGTATATGATGTCTTTGCGACGGTCCTCGGTGTTGGCTTCATCGAGAAGCCAGGAAATTAGATCATTCTACCGCAAACAGTCGGGTCAAGTAAAAGAGGGAAACAGAATACTTACAGGCTTTCCAGGCCAATCGGTAGTCCCATACTCTTCCTCTTTCCGAAGTCGTTCCTCAATAACTGACTTCAGATGCTTTGTAGCCCGTGCAACGCCGGCAGGGACTTTGGTCAAAAATTGCCGTATCAGACTGCACATTCCCCGGTATATGAGCATGCGTCATGTTGAACACATTCAGAAACAGAAACATACGGTTTCAGGAAGCCTGGATAATGCTGAAGGGTTTTGGCGCCGTTGAAAGCGTCAACTGTAAACTCGATGTTGAGTTTCTAAGGTAAGAAAATGAGCAGAAATGTAGACTACTAGGAAGAATCACCAACCATATAATCTGGATCTCTGCAAAGCGGAGAGCCGACGAAATATCGATTGCTTGTTCGAGAGATAATTTTCATAGCTGTGTACAGCATTGGTATTTTCATCCATTCCGATTCTTTGAAACCATTGGACATCAGATTACGAGCCTAGAAAACGATTTTGCTCTGTTTACCTTTGGCAGGGATTTCATCGGCGAAAGCATCTTTGATCTCATCCCGCAGATCTTCGAATCGAGCTCCCAAGTTTCGCGTAAGAGCTGTTCGAACGACATCAATTTGGTATGAATCTTCTCGAACACAGCGACCAAGAGTATAGTCTGTTTGCAAAATCTGCAGATCGGCTCTGATGAGTAAATTTCCACAGTGAGAAGATGGCCATCGGGTATCCTTACTTTAATTGCAGCTTCCTGGGGGGAAAGGTCTTGATCGTTGGCTTTCCTGATTTCGTCTACCATAGTTTTTCCAGAGACAAAGACTTCCCATCCATCAGGAAGTGGTACTTTGAATGCTCGTCCGGGATACTTCGAAAGACTGGGGTCAACTGGGGCTACTAATAGATGAGAGTTGACGTAGACCTACTTTTTCGTATCCTTCCTGAAGAATTTCTATGGCATGATCCTTGAACCTCCGAGCACTTAAATACGAGGAGAATATTCCAGAGTTGCCAACGGTGGGTATGGCATTCAGCTGGCCGGGCATTAAAGTTAGTATACGTAAACCATAGTTGAAAATGCGCCGCTTACTTTTACCATCCGAGCGCGCCATCGCAAGAACCTTGGGAGTATGAGGGTTGCCAAAAATATCGCTCCCAGCGTAAGTATTCGGGAGAAGGGAGAGAGAGACATGTCTTCACCGCAGAGTTTCTCGGTTCCCAGTATTTATGGAACCGAAAAGACAGCGCCAGGGTCATGAGACCGTGTCTGGAGAGGTGCAACAACAAGTACAGTACCCAATTGAAGCTTCGAGTTGACAGGGAATCGAATATTGCTTTGAAGGTGATCGTATCATCGTAGTGCATTAACCTTCCTCGGTGGTTCTAGCAATCGTAAGTGCTTCTTGTTTTCAAAGAGGTGAGCACCCATAATTCCGCGAATATAGTCAATTATAATTCATTTGCATTGCAAGCCGATTGACATATTTTGAATGAAGGAAATATTTCAATTCTGGAAAAACCGACGACTTAATTGGCTGATAACCGGTTGTCATTGTCATCGCTTATAAAAGCCCCCAAACTCGTCTAGAATTGTAATTTTCATGGTCCTCTCGAATACCACCCCACTCACAACAGTCATTCCTGAGCACCTACCTTGTCCCCCATCTCTTGTGTGGCATTACTGTAGAATTTGTACGCGGTAGCTGTAATAGATACAGATGCTCAGTACGCGGACAAATAGTCGTAAGCGTCTGTATTACCTGTAATAGATACAAATGCTACGAATAGAGTAAGTACAAATATAAATAAAGAATACAAAATAGGTAACTCACCTCAGTACGCGGTGTAAGCATCCGAGGTGCCAGTGAAGCAATGTAAGCTATATAAATAAGTATTCGACTCAATGGAAGTAAAGATAGGTAAAACTATAAAGACAGAAGTATAGTAATTGGTCTGTGTTTGTATGTAGAATAGCAATGATGATAAGATAAGATAATAATTCAACAGGGTGAGTCCATTAAATTGTAGATATGAATTTGGCCAGAGACTCCTGCTTTGCTCAACCCCAACCAGATTTCTCCAACTACTTGTACCCACAGAAAGTGATGGCCCAGCTCAATGCTGATTGTCTGAAAGAAAACTATTTTTTTTTCTCCCTTACTCAGGATTTTTGCTGGCTTTAGGACATGTAAAGTGAAGTTTACATGCAGATCCATCTGCTCATAATACCTTGTAGCTGTAGCTAAGGATATGGTGAAGAAATTCACAAATTAAGTGGAATGTGCAAACATTTATTGGACCATCACTTTCTGTGGGTACAAGTATTGTCTGCGTTAGGACCGGAACTAGAATTCAAGAGGAATTGGATAGTGTAGGTTGTAAGGATAATTACATTGAGTTTCACTGTAGTAGCTTAGTAGCAGTGTTCCACAGAGGCCTGCATACAAGAGGAAGCTGTGAGGAACTTGACAACCATGTTCAGAAGTGAGAAATGCATGGACTAGATGCAAGAGTGACCAAATAAGGGTAAATAACCCCCGATAGGTGGTGGGTACCCATGGACGAGAAGAGAGAGCAGTGACAAAGTCATTAGTACAAATTCGGAGCTGCATGAGTTCGAAAATATCAAGTTGGAGCTCACTCGAGGTCTGAATGATGCTAAGCAGAACAATAACTGTATTGGAGACATACAGAAAGAGATTTACAGAGTAACAAAGTAGAAGGAGAAAGCAGTAGACAAGAGTTATGGCAATTCCAACATGCCTCCCTTGGGTTCGCTCCTGGGCTTATATAGATCAATGGGTATTTCATAACAATATTGAATAATGGTAAGGAATGCATAAATCCATGGGAAGACATGCCATGTCACAGTGTCAAGAATCTTAGAGAGCATGATAGTGACTAGGAAAGGGCAGAGAGATGGGATGGAAAGAAGGGATAGAAGGAGTGGTAGTGATTTGGGGTCTAACAGTCTGCAGGAGGAATGGGTAAGGGATTTCGGAGATGGGAAAACCAGATTCATTATAACAATAGACAGCGACTGACATTGTGAGTGCACTGTACATGAACAGAAGGCATTCACATTACAGACCCTGGCGTCAAGACACCCATGCGCAAGAGGGGAGTAGGAAAAAAATCCTGGATACCAACCCCCTCCCGGGCCGCCACTTGAGTGCTTCGCTGAAAAATATCAATACTGAGCTCAAAAGTACGACTTTTCCTTAGAGTAATTAGTAGACACCTAATTTTTGGTGGGCTGTAATTGAACTATTGACTCAATTTTTTATAAACCCTGTAGCGGGTTTTGGGCAAAACGTGGCTTTACACATGCTTGAGATGGCTCATTGGCCATGGTGGCATGGCCCGTCATTTCTCAGTTCCTGTCAAACTTTCTGAAAAAAAAAATTTTAATGTAGACTCTAATTACAGTCAGCATAAGGTATTCTGGCGAAAATTTAGGTGGATAAAGTGAGAGCTTGGAGCAAGAGCAACGATTTACTGAAAGCTTAAAATTCTCACACTGGGGGGGGGGGGGTTCCTCTGGATTTGCGGAGTTGGTGTCTGGGATTTGCATTTTCCCCCCCTCTTGCCCACGCGTCCACATTCCACATCGCAAAAGGAAGTTGCTTCAGGACACAGTTTAAAATTAGAAAATTGACAAACGCGTTACAGAGTTCAAGTGGCGGCTAATCTACTACGAGCAGGCCTTCAGCAGGCATTCCTGATTAGTACTGTCTAATCTCATCTTAGGTTATCATCCGGAAGAAAGCGGAGACACACAAAGCCAAGTTCATCAGACTTACTAACTTGGAGAGCCCGTTCTATTTTATCGTCAGCATTAGACTGCTCGTTTCTTGAACATCACAAGTGCAGTCCTATTTGGAGTGCAGCCGGCTCCGTCCCAGTGTGGAGGAGGTACTCCTCTATTATTTTCAAACTTGATGTCGTAGGTAACCAAGACGTGCCCGAGGAGCGCTTTAAGTTCGTTGACTGCGAAAAATCGTCCTGGACTGACGACAGCATATCAGGAAGGTGCAAAAGTAGACATAGTCTCTCTTGCTCACCACATGTGCCTTCCTCCACTACCGAACAAGGCATAAGAAGGGTCCTGCGCAACCATCTGATGCTTGAACCCTTCACCCTCCTTGACTCGCATATTTGAGAATCGGAAAGCGTTCAAACTTTCAGGATCCTCGTACACCTCCTACAAAAAAATGAATTAATCGCTTCAGTATCGCTCGAACCGGTCAATTGAACTTACTGCATCATGATGCAGAGCGTACGAAACCGTATGGACCATGGTCCCAGCAGGAACTACGGTTCCATCAGAGAAGGTAAAGTCTTTCATCGCCATTCGGCTCATGCCCACTAGGATATTCCCGGTCATAACGACAATGAAGAGAGAGAAAAATAGACGTACATCCACTGACGCCAACAAGTCGCTGCACTTCTTTCATATAGCTATCCAATTTCCGCATTTGGCCCATCGCGGCTTTTGTCCAACCGTGTTTCTCGACACAGGCCTGAACTTCTTCGCGCAGAGGTTGCACTATATGGGGATTGGCAGCTAAGTAATAGAGGGAGTTTGTGAAAGTCTCGAAAAGAAAATGCAAACATGAAAAGGGGTAGGCGTGAATAAAGGATTGTCGTGGACACTCACAACACTCTGCGAAAGGGGGACTGTTACAAAAAGGCGGACCTATACGGAAAGATCAAAAAAAGCTTACTGTGGTATGAATGGCAGCAAAGTTAATAACGAGAACACGAGAGACGATGTTGTATATGATGTCTTTGCGACGGTCCTCGGTGTTGGCTTCATCGAGAAGCCAGGAAATTAGATCATTCTGCCGCAAACAATCGGGTCAGATAAACGAGGAGGAAGACAGAATACATACAGGCTTTCCCGGCCAATCGGTAGTCCCGTACTCTTCCTCTTTCCGCAGTCGTTCCTCAATAACTGACTTCAGATGCTTTATAGCCCGTGCAACGCCGGCAGGGACTTTGGTCAAAAATTGCCGTATCAGACTGCACATTCCAGGAATATGAGTACGCGTCATATTGAATGCACCCAGAAACAGAAACATACGGTTTCAGGAAGCCTGGATAATGCTGAAGGGTTTTGGCGCCGTTGAAAGCGTCAACTGTAAACTCGATGTTGAGTTTCTAGGATAAGGAAATTAGTAGAATGTGGGTTACTAGGAAGAACCACCAACCATATAATCTGGATCTCTGCAAAGCGGAGAACCGACGAAGTATCGATTGCTTGTTCGAGAGATAATCTTCATAGCTGTGTACAGCATTGGTACTTTCATCCATTCCGATTCTTTGAAACCATTGGACGTCAGATTACGAGTCTAGAAAACGATTTTGTTCTGTTTACCTTTGGCAGGGATTTCATCGGCGAAAGCATCTTTGATCTCATCCCGCAGATCTTCGAATCGAGCTCCCAAGTTTCGCGTAAGAGCTGTTCGAACGACATCAATTTGGTATGAATCTTCTCGAACACAGCGACCAAGAGTATAGTCTGTTTGCAAAATCTGCAGATTGGCTCAGATGAGTGAGCTTGTACAGTGAGAAGTTGGCCATCGCGAAACCTTACTTTGGTTAAAGCTTCCTGAGGGGAGAGATCTTGATCATTGGCTTTCCTGATTTCGTCTACCATAGTTTTTCCCGAGACGATGACTTCCCATCCATCAGGAAATGGTACCTTGAATGCTCGTCCGGGATACTTTATTAGATTGGGTCAACAGGGACTAATAATGGAAGGGGGTCCCCGTACTTTTTCGTATCCTTCCTGAAGGATTTCCATGGCATGATCCTTGAACCTCCGAGCGCTGATGTACGAGGAGAATATTCCGGAGTTGCCAACGGTGGGTATGGCATTCAGCTGGCCGGGCGTTAAGGTTGGTCTAGGTAGATCGTAGTCGAAGATGGGCCGCTTACTTTAACCATCCGGGCGCGCCATCGCAGGAACTTTGGGAGTAGGAGGGTTGCCAAAAAGATGGCTCCCAGGGTAAGTATTTGGGAGGAGGGAGAGAGAGACATGCTTTCACCGCTGAGTTTCTCGGTCTCCAGTATTTATGGAACCGGAAAGACAGCGCCGGGATCATGAGACCGCTTCTGGAGATGCAACAATAAATACAGGACCCAAATGGAGCTTCCAATTGACAGAAAATCGGATATTGCTTCGAAGGTGATCGTATCATCTTCGTAGTACATTAACCTTCCTCGGCGGTCTTGCAATCGTAAGTGCAATTGGCAAATCAGCGCCGGGCCGGCCTCCGTCCGAATTTTACTTGACACTGTTACCGTTGAGATTGGGCAGTAGGTAGCTCCATGCGATTCACCGAATCCTGAACTCTTGAAGCCCATTCAATAATTCTGGTGATCTCAATAAGCACTTAAGCAGCGTCCGCTAACGTCCAACTTTGAGCTTTTGTTCTCATGACTTTGTACGGAGCTGTGAATTATGCTATCAAGAAGTATGGCTATTGTCGTAAATGGTTTCCGTTAGTTCAGCCAAGGAAGGACGCAGGCAATCGTAAAATGTGATTATTCTAACATTGGAGGCGAAAACATCTAGGTCTGTTCATACAGAGTCGGCGTCCGAATCTCGATGACAAGTTCAACGTTGAAAGCACGTCAATATGAATATATGGACCTCTGTTTTTGTTAGAAAATAATAATGCAAAGTCAAGTTCATCATACTTACTGCCAGTGAATCTTGGGGGCGCGTCCTATTTTATCTTCAGAATTCGAATGCCGAAAGCTTCTGCGATTTGTGGCGGCTATGTTGGCTGAGGACCAACACGTGCTAGTGCCACTCTAGACTTCAAGTTGCCACTTTCCCTCAGCCATGCCACTCAGGCGAGTCGATCCGTTCTTGGGCGTATGTTTCGCCGAAAAAATTCCTCCACGAGATTGCGCATATCCAGCGTGCCCTAAAAAAAGTTCCGGCTACGATGGACGCACATTGAAGATCTGCGCAAAATGTAAGCAAGTAAGGTACTGCGTAAGTGTCTCCGATTTCGAAATTCATACGTCTACTAGAAATTTACTACTTGAACCGCGATTCAGAGTAAGGAATGTCAGAAACAGCATTGGTCCGAACACAAACAGAATTGCAGAAAATATCAAGTCGTGGTGAACTACTATGGCTGGATGATGGTAAGCAAAGTGAGATCGAAAATCAAGAATTATTTGATTCTCAACATCAGATTCACTGTAACAGGAATACGACTGGCTCTTACGCTGGGTCGCCACAGAAGCTCTACGCGCACACACAACCGATGGTATCCTCCACAACATTATCGAAATCTACCTCACTTACTCGGACAAAGCTCCTTCCCACCTGGGTCCCCTCCCTTCCCCATTCTACATCGTCTTGTCCCAAGTCACCCCAATCAGCTCTTCTCGCGGCGGTATGGAATTTTCCAACATCGCCACTCCAAAGGCCCTCCAAGAATCCAGAGAAATACGCGCCGGAGGAGGGCTGGGACGCGCTTTTTTCGTTTTCAATTTTATCGAAGACTTTTTCAGCAAGCCGATGAATGTCAACACATTGTGTAGACCTTGGACCATTGACTTGACGAACCCTCCCAATCCGGGGTACAAGTACTCTTTTGAGTGGAAGGGTTTGTTTGCTGGGATCGTCAATGGCAAGATTTCCCTTGATGATCTTGGTAGGAATGTTGAGAAACGACCGGCTCTCACCGACGCGGAAACGGAGAAGGATTCTATGGACGATCTTGTGGATGGTTTGAACGATGTTAGCATGTCATAAATATCTAGCAACTCCGAAATATCTAGCAACGCAACTCTTGTATATACGAATCGCTTACTGTATGCACTCAAATTTGAGAACTTGTGAATAGCGTTTGTCTTCTGTACTTCTGAGTTCAAGATTTAGTCTGCTGTTTCATCGACCTGTTCTTATTACTAGCCTCTGGTGCTATGCCCGTTCTTCCTCCTCGTTATAAACCTGTCCCTCTGTCTTCTTGTCCCTTTCGACTGTTCCCGAACCTTCAAAACACTTCAAATTAATCTCTTGACCTTATCTCTCCTCTATTTCTTCTCCAATCTGACCGTCGCCTTTGCGTCTCTATTCTTCCCTCTTCCGTCATTTCCTCTTCCGCCTTTCGAGCCTTGTCTCCTCCTTCGATTCCAGACCGCAGCCTACCCTACATGACTCAAGATGAAAAATCTTTTCAAGCTGGAGGTCCCGAAGACTTACAAAAGTAGTCTCTCTAAAGTACACTGCATCCTTACACCGAGTAACGTTACAAATTAATCCTAAAACACCGGTGCATCCCTCAAAAACAACCTCCCTTCTTCCTTCTTGACCCAACGCGCAACCGCATTCGCAGCCCCGATCGCAGCGCTCTTGGGCATTAGCGGCGAGAGGGTGAGGTAGAGTTCGAATGGCTGTGTTATCTGTTGAACGAAGGAGAGCATTTGCTTATCAGTCAATATGTAGATGGAGGTAAACGTAATCCAAAACAAGACAAGGAAGGGTAAGATTTCGATCAAAGAAAAAAACTCACCCAACCCAACACACCCTCCTTCTCCGTCCTCAAATACTGCAACTTCAGCCCCTCCTTCGCATCTCCCTTAGCCTGCCCAGACATCCCCTTCGCATGTATAGCGTCGTGTACAATCTGATACAATGTTACAATCCGCCTTCTTTCATCTTCCTGATCGTTCTGCGTCAGTATCACCGTGTCTGCTCCATAATCCGTATCCGATTCCGAACTTGAATCCCAATTCTCTTCGTCTTCATTTCCATTCCCAGACGGATCGACTTGCCTCTCCTTCCCTTTCCCCTTCCCCTTTCCGTTGCCGTTGCTGTTACCCCTCCAAGACGCAAATGCAGACCCTGTCATATCCACTCTAGCATCCACATCATCTTCCCAAACAGGAAATGTCACCTGTACCAAACCCCTCGCTTTATAGACGAAATGCCTCAAGCCAGGTACACCCAGCTCCGAAACGGTGTAAGCCGAGTGAGAACGTATATACGAGTGCAGCATATACAGGTTCGACGTCGGATGAAGTATTGGCGATGGAGTTGCTGGTGAAGGAGGGATAGGGAATCCGGAATGGTGGCCGGAGGTTACGTGTGATTGTGATGATGGTGGGTTTTGGGAGGCAGATGATGTGTGCGGTGTTACCGTTAGTGTTGAGGATTGTGTCGAGGATGAAGAAGAAAGGGATGGAACAGAGAGCTTTTCTACGGCTTCATCGCACCATGCTCTGACCGAATCGAAATCACTCCCGCCACTGATGCAGACAAGGGTGACTGGGATTGTATCGGCGACTGGGGAGCTATCTGTCCTTCTGCTAGTCCCAGCGGTGAATTCAGAGCCGTCTCCATCAGTATCCGGAGGCCCTGAAACGTTTAGATCAGGACTAGAAGAGCCTGAATGATTCTCGAACGAAGGCTCCGATGTCATCCCTTCGTCTAGGGAAGGCATATTGACCACATATGCGTTGACCATTCTTCCTTCGTTCCATTTCGGTAAGCAGACGGGAACCCACATCGCCGCTGCGAGAGAGTTGGTTATTGATGGGGCAGCCAAAGTGGTGAGAAGAATGTGGATATCTGTCGAAATCAATGAAGATGGATTCAGGAAAGGACAAGGTGCCCAGACGGACCTGCAGGATGGACGGAATGTTTCTTTGGTCGTACGAGCGTGATAATCTCCCCTCGAGCAACAAGAATGATGTAGAGTATATCCTGTGTAAAGCCCTGATCAGATTACCATTGCGATATAGACTCGAATGACTATACTTTGATGATCTTTCCAGACGGAACCAGCGCTTGGGCGCACTTGTTACGAAGCGCAGGGTCTAATCTCAGACAGCGTAATGCAGACATGGATATAGCAAGATCAAGCTGCAGACGGGAAATCATTGTCGTCAAAAACGTATCTGCACCACCAAGCAGCCTCCGAAGATCGAAGTTTCCCCTGCGCTCGAAGATCCTCTTCAGTTGGGCAGCAGTGACGACGCTGATAATTTGCAGGTGAAGATATTCCAGATGCGAGCGAGCTACGCTTTCTGGTTCGCCCCAAGAAGAAACACAGACATAATACAGCGGCGGACGTTGAAGAAAGGTGATTCTGGTCTTTCCAGCATTGATTGACTTGAGCTTGTCCCCGTCATCAATGAAAACGGACATCAAAGCTTGCATTATGCCAATCATGGAGGAAATATCACTATCGTCGGTGTCCATACCACGGCTAGAAAAGTTATGAGCATAGTCAGTGAAATGAAGGCGAAAACATACCCGACCTAATGAACACTGGTTTCCCAGCGTCTGTAAGGATAAAGTATTCCCTTGGGCTAAGTTTTGAGTTGAAAGACCTTCGGGCGTCTGGGAGCCAATGAGCAGCGGGGCGAGGTTTAGACGAAACCGTCGTCCGGCTCAATGTCCGTCTCAGCTGGTCCCTAAGCATCTTCTTCGACTCCCCCTCTTGACTAGGTTTACTCTGATACACATCCTCATCCACTGATTCAACTTCTGCGTCGGCGTCTTGAACCATCATCTTCCCATTCGAGTTATCCAACTCCAAGTTGAAAACGGACGACGCTGAGCTGTTAATCCCCATGGTGCTTCCCATCTTTGGCAACATCGGTGGTATCGGAGGCACTGGAGGCACTGGAGGCACATTGTCAGCGTCTGTAGCGGTTGTGGTTGAACCAGCATTGAAACTGTGAACGCGTAAATTGGACAAGGACGGAGTCTGACGTAGCGCCGGCGAAACTGCAAATTTTGTGGGTGCTCGATGGTTCCCTAGGCTAGAACTGCCGGAGCTAGGATTCGGGGTCGCTGGGCGCGATATTGATGGCGCTCGGGACGGTGTTCGCGATACGGAAGATGGTCCGCTCATTGTTGCAGACAAGGAAATATATATCAGGGTCGTGTGTGAATTCAGACTTGGGCGGCTACCTCGCGCGCTTGTGGTACAAGATCATAAATTACAGATAATGATATGCCACTTCACAATCTAGACATCTCTCCCAATCGCTCTAAGAATGGCAATTTTACGCTGTTGCACTACATGAGGAATCTGAATGCCTGGATAATATCCCATAAAGTAGGCGGAGGCTTCAGCACTTGTAAGCTGATCGACTGCTTGGGTATTACACAGCCCTGGTAAAACAACCTGGACCTACAATGAAGAGGCGGTTAGACTCAATAGATGAGAGCCAATTGACGGAACAATTGGTTTATAAACGCTATGAAAGGCAATAACCCGCAGGAAAACGTAGTCTCGTAGCAAAGAATTGTAGAAAATCCAGGAAATACGCACCCCATTTGGGCCTGCCACACTTTTACCCCATGGCCAGACCGCATTGGGGAACGGAACCTGTTGGAAGGGCCCATTGTCGTCCATTACCGTGCGCAAGTTGTGATTCTAAGTAAATAAGAGTCAAGAGACGACAAGTAAAAGCAGTCACCAAGACGCACACGAGCAATCGGAATCATCATATTCGCAGTGAGATCGTGAACGTCCTGGACCAATGTGTTGAAAGTATCGTTATTCCATTGAACGAACCATGCAGCTATGATAATTATGAGCGAGGACAGTTTGTACCATTGCCACAAACTTACGAGCTGCAGCGAGACTGTTCGACAATGCGACGACTGCATCGCGGTATTTAACACATGCACCTGCAGCGGCATCATTGACGTAGTTAGGCGAGTCAAGAAAGTCATCTGTAGGCAATGTCATTAGCGTTCAATTGACAAAATACGAATGGCGAACTCGCCCCTGAATCGCATGGCCTGAGAAGCTAGTTCGACGGCGGTCATTATATCTGCGGTCGAGACAGGGTTTTGCAGAGGAGGTGGGGGGACTGGCAGTGTACCATAAATATAATCTGGACCCATTACGAGGAGAGTTGCGGGTGCTGGGAGTGGATTCGCCATGGATGATGATTGGGAAGTGGCAGCAAAGTGGCCGCGTTTATTTATATGCGTAAAGAATGCGGTCACATGATAATTTCTGCAGACTATCGATCAAGCAGACGTCATGACTTGGAAAGAAAAATTACTCGAAAACGAATAAGGAAGCGGATGGGTAAATGATCTGAGTGCTGTATTAATCTACATCTTGAGAGTAAGCTGGTATACTTTTCAGGAAGGATTTTGAAGGTCGCAACCAAAATGATAGGTGAAAGCGGTCGAAGATTGTCTGATACGACCTGTGCCAAATTCTGGCAGGGGGTCACGAATGTCACGCTTGCATTTCCCCATGCTTGCTGGTACCCTCTCGCAACTCTCTCGCCATTCCTTAAAAATCTCGAAAGTTGATGCAATAAATTTTCAGTGTCTTGAAAATATTGTGGCAAAATTTGGAGCCCAACAAATAAGAATTACAAAGGTTTTTCTATACCGACATTTTCGTTTGCATTTCCGGGTCAAGAATAGTAACGTACCCCTTCGGAGCCCTACACCTTGCTTGTCAGTACATCGTTCCACAGCCAATGAATCCTGCCTCTACCGGCTCATTCCAAATCCACGGTGAATCTGTCCTCAGATGCTGTCGACCGGAAAACAAACGACGTGCAGTGTACTCGTACTAGTCCTGACACCGTCCTCATGGCCCTAAACCAAGTGACCCAACTATACGACTCGGTGTGCAACCATTCCCAATGAGATCATTCCCCATCACACCGTCCTTTCTTCCCAACAGCCCAGGTTGGTACCGTCGTCCACTATGATTCATCCGCGCTTTTCAACAATTCCACGCTACGCGCCTGCGGCACTCCCACAACTCCTCCAAGCTCTACGAATATAAATACTGTATGCCTTCCTCCAGGGGCAGACATCCCCACACCACCGCAACTACGCACTCAGGCTGATCCTGCTATTACAATATACTTCTAATTACGGTTGTTTCGCGAATACTCGTTCACCTATAATTTCGAGGTAGGTGTAAGGTTAACACTTCTCGTCTGTAAGATCGCAGGTGATCCACCCAGTTTTCAGAATAACGCGAAAGGCACGAGCATCGCCCCCTTGATGATTAAGAGTCCAAGTTAAAGACCAATGCGGTACTCTACAACAACACCCAAACCTACGTAGTACCTACTACAATGTAATCTATTATAATTTTTTTTTCCTTCAGTCAAATAAAAAAGTAATCGTTCGATGGATAGATAGATGAGATGATGCCAAGTATGCCAAGTACCAACACAAAAGTTCCCAAAAACGAGAGAAAGAGAAAGCATACCATAACCCCTTCGATCTATAACTTCGATGAGTGCGTGGAGCATCCATCCGAGGTTCTTCCTCGTAACCTCAACCTCAACCCCCTTTCAAGCCCACGTTCCCATCAATCAATCAATCACATCAGCAGGCTTCCCAAAACCAACGCCGCCAAGCTCCCCAACGCTGTAATCATCCCCTCTCTGCTACTCAAAGCTCCATTCGGTGAAAACGTCGGCGCATGTCCCGGCGCTACACTGACGGTCGCGTACCCCGGCCCAGCAGGTCCACCACCAGCAACATTTGCAGCGGTATTCGTTGCTGGACCACTCGTTTCTACGGTATCGGCACCGATATATAATGTGCCGAGGTCATTAAGGGAACCGTTGTTGTTGAGCATGTCTAACGTGTGAGGGTGAGTGGAAAGGAGTGGGCGGAGTATAGGAAGGCGGATACGTACTGTATGCAGAGCCATTTTGAGGTCTCTGTCGAGGGAGATTGGGGTCAGTTTGATCAATCAATCTCGAAGTTTGGGTACTCACAAAGTATCCAAACCAAGCATATCGCTCAACGAAAGCCAAACCATCCATAAACGCGGTGGTTTGGTTGAGGAAATCCGTCACCTCTGTCAAGATAAAGATCAGTTGAGATGAACGGCGATCGCGGGAGGGGAGTTAAGGCGTTTGTGGAAACCAACACGTACCAGTGTCATTCAACGAAGTTTCGGCAAACTCGGTCACCCAAATTGTCTTATTGCCAAACTCGCCGTACACCTGATACAGATAATCGTAGAATCCGGCAACACCCTCGCCGTACCAGTGAATCGGCAAGAAATCGAAAGTGCAGTTTCCACATGCGCCAAAGAACGTCGACAACCATGGTAATCCAGTTCCCCCGCTGCTCACGGCGGGAGCACCGATTTTGATTCCTGGAGCGATCTTTCTTAGAGGATCGATGTATTGCTGCCACAACTGGGCGGCGAAATTGGGGTCAATGTTGGATTGCTGGTTGAAATCAGGTTCATTGAAGGTCTGCCAGGAATATAGGTTATGGGGTCAGTGTACGAAAACTTGCAAAGGAGATGGAGTAGAGGATGATAGACACTGACCAACAGAGTCTTTATACCATACGCCTGCACGGTTTGGCTCAGATTCTCAATCCCACTCGAGCCCCATTGCATCGGAATGTACTCGACCCCGGACTGAGCCAAGTTTGCCGGAGGAATTAATCCCCAATCGTACTGCCACGAGACGACACTCTTCGTTTGATTAATGTTCAACACGTCCTGAGTGTTATCAGTGCCGACGTACGACAACCCTCGTTTCGCGTTTTTACCATTTGTAGTGGTAGGGGCGGCCGTAGTGGTAGCCGATGTAGCTGTGGTACCGGCTTGAGTGGTACTAGCTGGGGTATTACTAGCTGCAACGGTAGAGTTGGATGAACCAGAAGAAGCAGCAGCAGAGGAGGAAGAAGCAGAAGAAGAAGCGGAGCCGGAATTGGGTACAGCAGCTGCGGGAACAGCGATCAATGAGAGACAAGCTACCACCAGAGTGAGTCGGGAGATTAGGGAGAAAGCCATGGCGAGATGTGACTTGTTATTGGCTGATTATTACTGGTACGAATAGAACCCAGAGCTTGAGTCAACTGAGTTGAAATGAACGAAATAGACAAGGTGCACAATTCGAGGGAACTTGTGCGCGTGTGCTGGTTAGACGTAAGTTGAAGCAGGAAGGAAGACCGCTTCAAAAAGGAAATAAGGAGACGAAAGGACCGTAAGGGAAGGACCAGGGAGCGACCAAAGGAAGGGAAAGGTCAAAAGCCTTGGGTAAGCGATGCGAGGATCATTATAAGCAGTCGGCGAGTCAGGAAAGTTGTCCGAGACTTGACAGACTCAGGAACTGAGCGTTATTGATAGCAGCTTTCTAGCTGGCAGTGTATGTACAGGAACATTCCATTTGTCCTCTGGTCCGTCCTTCTTTTTCTTTGCAGACGTCAGGTTCAAGGGGCACAAGATATTGTCCGAAGGGTTCGTTCCTTGAATTCTACCTATCTATGTATGCTATCTCCGGGCTGAGAGAAAATAGATGATACCGAGGGAGTCAAGGCACTGGGCAAGCAAGCTGGATGTCAATCATTCAATTCTATCGCCGCAGGTACAGACTTCATCATTTTCTGTTGTAGCACGGATTTCTGGCGTATGGACGGTGACATGGATTACCTACGAACGTTCAAAGGCTATGTAGGACGGGATTTACAGGATTTTAATTTAGAAGCTGAGAGTTGCCAATGTTCTTCGGTTGCTGGTCCTTCGATTGCTGGTAGTTCGGCTCAAAGGCAAGGATAAACCATCACGTGGGCTCTGGGGAACCTCCTTCAACTCAACCATGTCCTCACCACCGCAGATATTCACTACGACCTCCCTTTTCTCCCTTCTCGGTGTATTAACCATAGGAATTGTCGCACGAACAGCTGCTAGAACTCTTCTGCCAAAAAATGCCACTTCCACGGATCGGTTCACGTTCATATGGTTAGCTTTCGATGCCATGATCCACTTTTTCTACGAAGGATCTTTCCTTTACCTATCTGTCTTTGGAAGAACGGTAAACACTAGCCCGGGACCTTTGGCTCAAATGTGTACGTGTCGCGAATCCGAATTACCAGTTTTATTACCTACACTTTCCATGTAAACAGGGAGAGAATACGCAGCAGCCGATTTTCGATGGGGAACCGCAGACCCTACAGTCGTCTCTCTCGAAATCTTAACCGTTCTCGGAGCTGGTCCTATGTGCTGCTACATTCTCAAGCAATTGGTTAGTGATGATCCCGCGAGACATTATTGGATTGTGGTTTTGAGCACGGCTGAATTGTACGGAGGGTGTGATATATGTTTCCATGGCCTTATTTCTTCTTCTGATCACTTCATGCTACGCGTTCAGATGGATGACGTTCTGTCCTGAATGGTTGACCGGCAGCCCGAATCTTGACACATCAAACTGGCTCTTCCTGTGGGTTTACCTTGTCGTAAGTATTCGCTGGATACATTCAAAATTCTTCGAGATGGCCTCATTTTTCCCTCTTTTACCCTCAATCTAGTTCATGAACGTGCTGTGAGCAAATTCCGCTTCTACATTATTTGTTACTGACCGCCGTGTCCATTGTGTATACAGCTGGGTTGCCATTCCGCTCTGGCTCATGTACGACTCTTACCACCACATCGCCAGAGCAGTGCGTCTCCACGCCCCTGCTAAAGCAAAACGCGCGTGAAAAGTACTGCTCCAAACATAAAGTGCCGCTCCTTGGGATGCAACATAAATAAAGACAAAACGAGATACCCTCGAGATATACCCATGCATTCGATATGTACCAATAGTGAGATATTCATCGCAATTGCTTTTTGATTCTTTTTCCTTTGCTCGAATACCACATGGTTATCATTCTTCCCTCACGTTCTGTTTCCATCGGCAACTGATAAATTGTGTATCGACTATCTGTACCGTTAGAGAAGCGAGCGAGGATCTTTGCCATCGTGTGATCAACTGGTGACTTATGAGTGTCTTTTTTTTCGGTTTGCGTCCTCCAACGGAGAGGGATTTGAAGGGAGATTTGTTGATCGTGGGAAGAGCGCTCGAAAATCCATCGACATCTGCGGTACAAGCCGCAATGATTGATTGAGGAGGGAGACGGCAAATTGCCTTATCGATTTCTAGGTCGAATTCTCTCATTTGGTTCGCATTCTGATTCTCATCTCTTGTTTCCTTGGTTGGTCTTCAGTGTTTATCAAATGCCTTTCGCCGTGCTATTCATCTCAATCGTACCACTATAATCGCTCTGCTCAAAGGCTCGCAAGGTGGAAATCCTATCGTGAGACTTGCAGCTGCTTCCGGTATTCTTCTAGGTCGACATGACGTTGGCCGTGATTCTGCAACTACTAGTACAAGACCATGTTCTGATTGCCTTTGCTGAAGTCCTGGATCAAGAAGAATGGGAGAACGAGTCTCAGTAGATACAAGGTTGGTTGTATTCATATAGGTTGTGATCTTATTCTAATGTGTGCTTCCATTCGCGTCGTGTTGCCAACACGTTCCTTTTACTCTAATCTTCTTTGTCATTCAATCCATTCATATTTTACAGACTCAGCGTCCCAATCCATCCCCCCACTCACCTTTTCCCTGATCCTAGCCTCCCAATCTCTTCTCATCGACGACCAGAAACTCAAGATCCTCCCTATCTCAAACCTGTCAAAAGTTTTGCCACAATGCATTGAGGAGGCTTTTACAAGCTACGGCGCTTTAGGTGGACCTGTGATACCAACGTCGACGGTTGCTGATCCACCTTCCTCGGATCCTGATCTTACAACACTTCCCAGCACTAACCCGTCTCCTCTCCACAATCTTTTCCCTATCCCTCTCCTTCTCGCCCAGGGGCGGACCAATCAATGCACAAGAAACACTAGCCACCCTACCTTATCTCGCTCGGAGAGTCGTTCCTCCAGAAGTAGAACTGGACCCGCCAACGCGCCATGGACGTCCCTGAAAACCCTCCTCTTCACAAAACAATTATGATATTCGAATAGCGTTTATACGTCCCACCACAAATCTACATTCCTACCCCTTCACGGCGCACCTTGATCTCGACCTCGGTCTCTCCGTCCCCATCATCATCACCCTTCCTTCACCCTAGCCTCAACAACCCTCCTCACCCTCTCCCACCTCTCCATCGTCGTTTCCCAGTTTGGTGAGATCTCTTCTCTAGGAGGCGGAGGAGACAGGTCGTTCAAGTAGTCGATATAGCGGGCGCATTTAGCACTTGATATACTCGTTCTACTATTTCCGACAATGCCGAGACACGCGGGGACGGCCATGTAGAACGAGAACGTTTTGTTGACGAGTTGGTTCATCCCACCCCAACGAGCCCGAACCTGCAAATGCACCTGCCCGCACAACGCAAGCTCAAGCTCAAGCTCACACCTTATCCAAAACCACCTTCACCCTCTCATTCATTGAACAGCTCGTACCTGTCTTAAGCACCGAGTATCTTGTGGGATTGGTATGGGAGGTTGTCAAGCCAGTCTTCCTGACATCTGTGTGGCAGAGGATTTGATGTCCTCAGAGTAAAGACTGTGTTAGACCCCAAATCACTACCACTCCTTCTTCCCTTTCTTGCATTCCATCTCTCCATCCTTTCCTCATCAATACACACCCTCTAAATTCTCAACACCATGACATGGTGTGTCTTCCCGTGGGGTTACACATTCCTTACTGTTAATCAATATAGTTACAAAACACCTGCCGATCTATATAAGCCCAGAAGTGAACCCAAGGGAAGCATGTTGGAATTACTGTAACTTTGTCTACTTCTCCCGCTGTCTTCTCTTCTGTTTTGTTACTCTGTAATCTCATTTTGTATGTCCTCAATACATTTACTTTGTTCTGTTTAGTGTCATTCAGACCTCTCGCAAGCTCCAACTCAATACTTTTGAACTCTTGCAGCTCTGAATTTGTACCAACGACTTTGTCACTGCACTCTCCCCTTAATTTGCCAATACCTACTGCCTATTGGGGGTTATTTGCCCTTATTCAGTCACTTTTGTGTCTAGTCCATGTGTTTCTCACTTCTGAATGTGGTCATCAAGTCATTCACAGCTTCCTTTTGTATGCAGGCCCTTTGTAAAACCCTGCTACTAAGCTACTACAGTGAAACTCAACATAATCATCAATACTACCTACACTATCCAACTCTTCTCCAAATCTAGTTCCAGTCCTAACAGACTGCTAGCACATCACTAATCAGAAAAGAAAAAGCTTGAACCTCAAAATTACAGGACAACAGGAATATATAAAGATCAGGTAAGTTATATTAATGTGTGTGACAGCCATTACTAGAGTACAGGTAGTGTGCTTCCACTACTGTTCAAAGACTGTACATCCAATCTCATGTGCAATCCTTGCCTTCCTTACAGCTAGACTGTGGGGAGGGGGACCTGGAAAGTAGTGGAGAAACCAGACATTGACTTGTGGACCAGTAAGATTTTGGATTGTGGTGTCATCAACAAGTTCTGGCTGAAAAGCATTACAGACATTAGGCCATATAGTAGACAAGAACCATACAAGATACACACCACTCCATTGGCCGCAGCATTAAGATAGATTCCTTGTTCATTTGGGACACGAGCAAAATTGAAACGACGACCATCATGCTTCCCCCTATTTCCCATGATAGCTACATCTCTCTTCACACTGCGCAAATCATCCCTGATAGTGCGCAAGTCTCTCCGCAGTCCTCTCCTGACATCCTGCACCTCTCTCCGGACATCCTGCACCTCTCTCCGGACATTCTGTACCTGTCGTTGTACCCTGCGTAGATCTCTTCTGACACCCTGTATATCTTCTTGTATGATATTCTGCATAGCGATGGCCCAGGGCGGGGCAACCTCTAAATAAAATAATTGAGCTAATTAGGATAGTTAAAGTTGGTCTAAAATGTCAAATGTACACACGCGCGGGGGCACTTTGAGCAGCAACGGCATGTGTATATTGCACCACAGCGCCATATTCTGCCGGCAAGAGCATTGGAGCATTGTCCACTTGGCTTGCTATGGACCAGTTAGAGCATATATAGTGGACAAGAGAAAGGGCGAGTACTACGTGAGCGTCCGTAGTCGGACAAATACCGCTGGGCGTGGCCCACATCCGCGGCGGTAGGAGGTACGCCAGGCACGGGGGGTAGCGTAATATGGTATGAATTTGGAGGAGGAATGAGAGGTGGTGGTGGTTGTACCGGCTGAGCCATGATCGAGGCGTATCAAGGACAGTTCGAGATGGTTTACAATGCGAGTGTCGATATAGTTAAGAATAAAGTGGGACGCGGTGGAATGATTGCATTCATAGGTTACGAAATCAATCACATGATGAATTTCTTCCCACGCCTTTCGTCGCGCGTCATCCAAGATGCCTCATACCACACTGCCCTCAACGCAACCTTGCATCCTATCAATGAACACTTTACCATGGAGCTTCTATGCATGATGTAGTCAGGTAATTCGTAGGACAGCGATCCTTAAGAGAACTCTTCCTTGAAGTTCCACAGAGTTCCCTCCAGCTAAGACTGAGGCAGATTCCACAAATTTCTGATACATTTCAAGTATTTTTGCAGCCATCGCATGATGTACCGCATAGCGGATCAACTCAACGACTCTATCCTCGGGTATCAGACGGCTAGGTACAACCTGGTACAACTCTACCGGTCAAGCATCAGCAAGGTATATTTTAATTTTGCACGCTTCTTGGAGGATCCCGGCATACAAATGCCTCCGAGTGCTTAGTGCAGTATAAATTATCAGACGTTGTGCTTCCAGCGCTTTTGATCAAAATAATGTACTTCATTTACCAACGCAGTTTAAGTATGTGTCAAGCATGCTGCCTTAGCATCATGCTCGTTTACGTTGGCCGTACACATGCAACTCTGATGTGCGCGATCGTTCGACAGACAAGATTTCACTCCGCGCAAAAGTCAATGCTCTGTGACTTAGCAACCATAAACGTATCCTACGACGTGCGGCACTAGGCGTCGTCAATGCGTCTTCCATTCTTCTGACTTGACACGATTCCGATAGCAGATTTCGCTTTTTTTACCTTTGCCATGTCCACATGAACAACTTTGAACGTCTTTTAAAGTAAGTTTTCGTGAACGCTGGCCTGCGGCTCCGAAAGTATAGGACTTTTATTAACACTGTTAACATGTTGATTTCAGGACCCTTGAACACACTGCAAGCACATACTAAGTCTAGCGCCTGCGACGGCGTCAGTTTAGCTAATAGTTGCGTGGTATAAAATTTGATATGCTATGGAGTGTGTATCTTGTCTCATCCCCAGCTTTTCGGCATGTCAATTTCGCAAGAACCTCGACTTTCTCGCAATACGTCTCTTCCTCAAATTCGCGGTCGTCGCATACCTGGTCCATGGTCATGGCGAGACTACAGACGACACGATATTGAAGATCATGATCATCGACCATTCTTTCAGGATCCTCTTCAGCCAGAAGTGAGGCTCTCGAATCCGTTCGAGGCAGGGAAATTGTCTGTCAGACCAAGATGAGTGACTCGGGAACGTGCGTTGGGAATGAAATAGACAAAAACCCTTTCGTTGAGGATGCGTGGCCAAATAATGTTAGCTTAGGTTTTTGCAAAGCGTCTTTATTGACTTGTATCCACGGGTTGACTTGAATTTTACGTTTTGTGTGTTCAAGACTTCAACCGTTATATCTTTTTTGGAGAATTTTTGCGCGGAAAGTCTGCTGAATGTCGAGCTAAGGTTTGCAATAGTTTACTTTCAAGATTTCCCTCTGACGAAAGTTAACGGTGATCTAGTTGTAACATCGATCCGGATTTCTTCGAGCATTGTTTCTCGGAAATTCCGTCAAGGGGGCAGTACAATCCTGACTCGATGGAAGATAGTGAAGATCGCGTGTCAAGCTTTAACCCTTACTCTCGTGAAAAGGTGACCTAACCTCTCCCTCGTAGACATAAAAATCACTATTCCATTCCTACAATGGATCGCGAACTCGAATGACTCATCTTCAAGTATGAGTTACACTCTGGATCAAAACGAGGAGAAGGGCAAGTGGTTCTTCTATCTGTCTATGTAGCCGTCCAATAAATACTTCCCTGACCAATTGACATATATAGGTAAATTCGAAGTTGACTTAATCGGCATATATATTTTGCGTTCGCGAGCAGATCCCACTGGCAGAGGGAAGATGAAGGACAATCCCGAAGCGCGAGGCACGACTATTATATGCTACTGCTCTCCTCGGAAATACAAGCGCTCCGCAAAGTATATCGCTGAATGGACCAGGAATATAATGATTGATCCTGAATGGAATTATCAAAATGTCGGGTTCAATGCAGGCCCTCTGCTTCCAGTACTGTGGTTCGCGTTGTACTCGTCGTGGGACGTTCTGCAATACCTTTTCAAAAATATATCTTACCTGGGGTGTACGACCACGATGCTTGTTAGGTCTATTAATTTATACGCCCTCAACTTTCTAGGAACGAATTCTACTACAAAGTCCTAATGTAGAACACACTCGACAACTAAATCGAATACGTCTTGACTTGCAAGGTTACACGCTCATTCTTAACGACTACAAAGATATTATCCAGTACCTTCTTGGCATTGCAAAAGCCCAAACCTCAACCATCGACCCTCTCCAGCGCTACAATGTCCCAGCTCTAGCTCCTCCAACTCCCACCGCGGCGCCACGGATACGAACGGCGTCCAAGCCCGCTACACCTATTGCCCCCTCCCCTGGGCCAGGCGCTCCAGTTAGAGCTCCGGCTCCCTCTCAGGGACCTGAAACTACCCAGTTCAACTGGAAGCCAAACAGCCGCCCGCCTTCCTACATTCAATCCGATAAACTCGATGCCAACCAATTCAATTTTAACTCATATACCATGGCCGAGGAGAAGCTTCATAGTTTCCAATCGCGTCCACCGCCTCGCCGCAACTACAGTACCTATATCTTCTAGCTCCTGTCCCATCGACTGACTATGGTTTTACCAGTTTACACAGATGTTTCTGGACCAACGTCTGGGCCCCTTCGCGTTCTTCCCTCGGAACACTTTTACACAGACCTTACTTCGCTGGTAGATAAGATCATAAAAGAAGCTGAAGTGCTTGGCTCTAGGATCGAGAGTGCGCGGAATATGGTACGTGGAATTCTTTCGATCAATCTTGCTCCCTCGGTGCATGCATACTTTACTAGTTGTCCTCCAGGGTTCTCATGTATTTGCGTAGGTTTTCAGCGACGTCGCCATCCGCGAAAGCATAACCATGAGGCAATTATCGTACATTGCAGTAATATATCTTCCTGCTACATTCGCTGCTGTAAGCACTGGTCTCTATTTTCTCCCAGTCCCAGTCCGTTTCTTATTGTTTACTTACACTACTGAACCAGGGTATTTTTGGCATGAACGTTCAAGGAATAAGCTCTACCACACTGAAGCAGTACTTTTTGGTGGCGCTTTTGCTCACTGCAGCCACCGTTTGGACCTTCGTTTCTATCGTGCTACATGGGACGACAATGTCTCGGTTTTTATGGCCTTGGTATTCCTTCAAGTTCATAGGGAGAGAAGCATGGCAATGCCTTTCGCTTTTATTCGATTATTCACTATCTCTGTTTCTCCAAGCTCGTCTCCGGGTTTCCCAGATGTCTTTCCAGATGCCCTCTCCGGTCAATCGACGATCTCGGGATACAGAGAAAATCAACTCGATGGAAAAGATAGAACCTTAGTCCATCACAATTCCTGGTTCGGAAGTGCCTGTTTGTAATTACTGTGGACTTTCGATTCGTGCACTCCCCATTATAAAAGACACAACACAATGAATTACAATGGATCCAATATTACAGCACGTATAAAGTACGATTTCCAAGAGAGAGACTATTGAAAAACACAAAAAAACAACAAAGCCAACAAAAAGAGAGTGACGGGAATGCATTAATGCGAAGTTTGGTTTGCATAGAAGTAGAAAGTCCGATTCCAATGAATAGCAGGTCGCCACAACGAGGAGCACTTTATAGTTCGGATAACGAACAGAGGTACGAACGACAGAGGACGGAGGATGCAATTTTGATCACGAAGCGTGGGTGGAACGTCATGCCTCGCCGGCAGAGGGGGAATTGGTCGAGTTGAACTGCAAGATGGTGAACGTGGGACTCGCATTTCCAGAGTCGCCCATCACTGCATAACATATACGACAAAAGTGTCAGACGAGGGATTACCATTACCCAGACAGAATGAAAATGGAAAACGTACACACGAAGATATAGTCATCTCTCGGCTCCAAGTTTTCCGGGAGCGTAAAATTGACTTTTCCGTCGGTATACTTGAAGTTGCTGGCCACAGGGTGTCCTGAGTCGTTAACCAGTGATTAGTCGCGATACCGGATGAATATTCTCCAAATAAAGCAACGTACTCCAATCAAGGTGTTCATTCGTGTCGGTTCCATTAATCCATCCAAGCATGATATACCCAGTACTGTTCTTGGATTCTTCGGGCATGTCGTCCGTTTCTGTTGGAGCAGGACAACAGGACGATTAAGGCTGAGCGTATAGGAAAATTTTATGAAAGCGACGGGGCTTACTCCAACTCATCTACACAAAGAGAGAAAATCATCATCAGCAATTCGAGCCAGGATCCGAAGTCTTCAAGGAGACATACATAGGTACCGTATCCTGCTTTCAAGACAGTACGTTCGTTAGGGTACGTGATAGTCGGCGACCATGCGATGAGCTCCTTCCTGGAAGAAAGTGTTGGTATGGGCGAGGTAGAGACGAGCTGAAGTTGTGCAAGAGAGGTGACGAGTAGCCAAAGAAGCGCGGCGATGAACGAGTTCATTATGCTGAGTGAATTTAAGGGTCTAAAATAGCACGAAAGCAAAAGCTAAAGGGCGTGAAAGAGCGATTTGGTGGTGATGGTGGTGGTTCAGAGTCAAGATAAAGGGAATTCTGATCCTGAACCAAGCCTTTTATTTGAAGGAGATATTTGTTTGGTCCTCGAGAAGCACTTCAAGGGGTCAAAGCGGATCGGGTGGGTCTAGACGATTTGGGTCCTGACCCGGCCGACCTCACTGATCCAGCTTCACGCCTTTACTTCACTGTTCACAAGATAATATATGAACGTCCATAGACCCGGAAACGCGTAAATCGTTGCTGGATGCATACGTACGTTGCCAACGCCGGCGGTCATCTTGTAGCTTCTCAAGTATAGAAACTAACATTATTATTCTCGAATCATCCATGAACCTTCAAACTCCTTCAATTCCGTTCGGTCTCCAGCTTGCTTGGAGTAAATGAGGCGTTTTAATTGGAGACGAGCGTCTTTTGATGAGGTCATTCCCGATATGGGAATTCAAATTCTAAATGTGGTAATCAGCAATAAAATGTCGCGCAGATAGTCAATACACACTATCCCTCGAGACGAGGACTTTTCACATACGATACACCCCATCCGGTGAGATTTAAAGCTTGAACACTTGGTATGCACTGGCGGAGATCCCAGTAACTCGTGAGGAGAACCGTCCTGAAACTCATGCTCAAACTCAAGATTGAGCCGCGTTTTGGAAATGTAATTTCGAACACTTATGCTCAATGTGAATGAAGATACCCGGTCATTTTTCCGCGAGCCATTCCAATGCGCAGAAGAGAACAACTCAGTCAAACACAAAGCGAAGTGTGCCGCAGTGGGATAGACATTGGACGAACATCGATGAGTCCTGCTTCTTCAATCATCGACCGGCGCAAGTTGATTCCGAGGAGCAGATTCCGTCGACCAGCGCTAGACAGCTCATGATGCTCTACTATCTACAGGATCTTCTCCATACTACCTAGCGGTGGTCAAGACGACAGGAGTATGCCGGAGTGCAGAATAAAAGAGGACTAGCCCGCGATGAGATGATAGGACATAAGGAACTTTTACCCGGTTGACGAAACAGTTTACTAAAGGTTTACCAAAGAATCAGAATCAGATCAGATTCATAACTGTGCCATCCCAAAACCGTCAGAAGGCTGTGAGCAGATGGTAATCAACACAATTGAAGGTCAAAGAATCCTTGTTCATTCCATTCCATTCCAGCCGCCCCGCAAACTAGGCGTCGCACAGAATACAAAGATCACTATCTATCCATCCGATCTCCAAATCACACCGATACAGTTGCTGTCGAAGCAGCGGACGCTGAAGTGGCCGAGTTTGGGGCAGAATTTGACGGGTCGCTTTCTGGTGAGGTGCCATCACTGGGAGCAGCTCCAGAGGTGGCGGCGGCGCCGGCGGAAGGTGTTGGTGTCCCCGTCGATGTCGATGTCGAAGACTCTGAGGAAGAGCCGCTTGCTTGATCAGAGGAAGAAGCTCCCGATAAGGCGTTGGCAGTAGAGGCGGATCCCGCAGAAGCATTCTCCGCAGAGGAACTCGAAGTCGTTGAGGAGGATGTGGAGGCGGTAGAATCGGCAGCCTCGATCGTAAATTCTGGAGAACGATTACCCGAGTTACCCATCACTGAGAAATGAATGAATTCGTAAGACTGCGAAGATGGTATAGCTCCAGGTTAGACTTACAGACGATGATATACTTCCCCGGTGTGGTAGTTGCAGGAACTTGAATGGTCGCCTTTCCTAGTGAGAGGTCGACGTACGAGGCGAGTGGGTGTTCTAAAGCGAGCATAAGAGTCAAATATCTATTCAGTAGAGCGCAATTCAACTCACTGATATCCAAATTCAAACCCGAAACAGGATTGCTGGGATCAAGATGGCCGAGCAATATGGTGCCTTTCGGGTTGGTGATCTGCTTAGGCGGGTTGGAAGGGTCCCTAAGGAAGAAAGAAATGACGTTAGCTTATGCAGGGAGTTGGAATAGCGGCAGTACCAAGTCACTTCGCCATGACTGTTAGTCTTCCAGACAGTTTCTGCAGTAGGCGTAAGAATTTTTGGTACCCAGACATCGCGAGCGTCCAGAGAGCGCTCATTCGGTATAGCGAGACCATTCACTGCATTCGCAACGGCGAGTATAAGAAAGAGCGACGATGTAGAAGTGAACGAGGAAACTTTGAGGAAATACATCGCCAGCGATAGATTTCAAGTGTGAGTGTAAGAAAGACCTGCTTCCTGATAGTTTCATGCACTCGTCCACCCTCTAGTATTTATGCGTCCCACCGCGACCCTATTTCAGGCTCGTGGTCGGGTAAAATATTTTTCCAACGCGCCGGGTCGGCTACAGCCTACAATCGCTGATGAGCAGATTGGTTTGGTTCCAAGCTTCCAGAGGCTTCCAGTCATTGAGAGCGACTCTTTTTTGGAATATTCGATGGTAAAGATTGAAGCTTGAAGGACCTGCATTATCGGACCGGAGGCGCAGAGGTGATTTATCCGAACCGAGAGCCGCATCACAGCCGCAACACTGCATCAAATATCCTGATAAGGTAATCACCAGATCTTTAAAAGGACGTTGATTTTCCCATCTTTCTTAGTTTTGCTTCTTTCCTCCAAACCTCCACCATGTCTAGCAGCTTATCGTCGCGAAGACGGTTCCTCAGATGATTTTAGGGATCTTTGCGTGGTAAGTTTTGAGTTCCAGTTATTAGTGATCTACTCATTACATTTGTTTTTTTGTTACTTACAGTGGCCCAGCATCAAGCGTTCTTTTTGTCCTAGTCGCACTCGCCGGGACTTTTTCTTCGTCCTTTGAGTAGGATGAGCAAAGCGTCCCTGGTTTGGTGCTTTGCTCGTCCTACTGAGATGAGGAAGACGAATGACCAGCCGAGAATGGTGATTCTCTCGAGGCTTTCAGGCCTCCAGTCCAGCCAGCGCTCAACGTTCAATGCTCATATAAGTTCCGGTCTGTTCCAGCATGTCATCCAACTGTCATCCATTGCTGTTAACCATCCGGGAATACCGAAAGCTATGAAATCTCCGTTTCTGTCATAGGGCGGCAAGTCATCAACTTCTCAACAGCACTTCACGCCATCGGGCAGAAACGGTAAATAAAGACATGACTAGGAATTAGATGTACCTGGGGGCTATGGCGCTCTTTATAGCTCTTAATGACGAGACTGACATTTTTGGTGTGCGCTAACGAAATGGACAACAGGATTGGTATCGGATTAGGTTCTACATACGGGAACGAATTCAGTCCTCGTAATCGATAAGAGTTGCTGGTCAATGACTCAACGTGAACTCTATTGATATGCTCCGCATGCTGTACGTCTGATAATGCTTCCCAAATTCATCTTCACCCGAGCTCAGTTGGTGGTGGCATGGCGGCATGCCGCTTTCAACATTTCCACCGTACTGTCGCCCTGGTAGACTTGCTAGTGCTTTTCGTCGGATCTTTCGGGACTACATTATATTTTCTTGCGAGGTATTCGTGTCATACTTGCGAAAATTATCTGAGTCTATTTTTACTATGTACAAACTAGAAGCTTTCTGATAGATACAATCTGTCGCCGCGGACTCAATATGCTATATACAAGTGCTTATATATATACTTCCAAGAAAAATGTCAAACACCCATCAAAATCAATGATACGCTCGAAGTTCCGGTCGAGTGTATCTCGGGTTTATCCTAAGGCTGTAATCCCTTGGGCAATCGTAGTCCCAGCATTTCGCACTTTTTCTTTGCCACGACAGTCACATCTGCCAACGAGAAAACCACCGACTGCGTGTGATCCTGCCTTCCTCTGATCTTCTTTGGTTCCATCTTCTCCTGCGAGGGAAGACAGCCCAGCTCAGCTTCGGAAAGTCTGTAGTCACTTTTAGCTTCGGTTTTCCGTATCTATGTAGAGTTTACATCAGTGCAAGAGTGGTATCGAACAAAGAAGGAAGGATACGGACCAATGAACCCTTTAGACGACCGCGACTGGAAGATTTCCACTCGTTGGCGAGCCATTCTCTGAATTGAGCACGATCAGTTCCTGGTTCCGTTGGGCTTTCCAGCTCGGTTGCTTCGCTTGAGGTCTTCGTCGCCTTTTTGCGTGCGGTTGAAATCTCTTCTTTCTTAACCTCCTGCTCACTTTCCTCACGGCATTCCTCCTCGTCCTCTCCCTCTGCATCTTCGTCGCCAGTTTCTCCCTCCTCTTGATCCTGCATGAGTACCTCGGGCAACTCTACTCCCAATTTTTCACATTTTCTCCTAGCCAGCTCTTGCACGTCCGATAAATCGAAAACCATCGTCGTGGCAGGTCTTTTATCCCTATTGACCTTGTCTTCGACAGGAATACTGTCGAGGTCGTCATTGTCGAGTTTATATTCCTTCTTGGCTTCGGATTTGCTAATCTATTGTATAAAGATTGAGAAGGGGAGAGAGGGGGGAAAGAAATGGGAAAAAAAGAAGACATTGACATTATTTGACGCGTCAAGTCATATGGTAAGTATATAAAACTTATCATAAGAAAAGAAGAACAAGTAGAAGATAATACGAACCAGAGTCGTTTTGGAAGGATGTTTATACGTTTTGCCTTTTGGTGCGCTCCAGACTTTGAGGCTAGCTTTCCACTCGGCGCGTAATTGTTGACGGGAGCTTAGGCTCGAAATGGTACTGGAGCGGCCAGTAGGCTTTTTAGCGACTGCTTTGGTTCGTTTGGCTGTTCTTGTTGCTGGATAAATTCCAAGTTAGAATTCGAGGAAGAGAATTTTTGGGGAGAGAATATTTACTAGTCATTGTTGGGAAGAGACCCTTTCGGCGCTTAAAACGAAACACGGTCCACGTGGCTTTGCTTAACGCGGAAGCTGACTTACACTTCGAGTAGCGACGGGAATTGCAGATCTACAAGAATTTGAAGTACGTATGATTCAAGTTGTACAAAAACATGTCTTTGAACTATCTACTTTGTGGTCAATCAGAAGATTCAGATTCGGAATCATCTATATCATTCTCATCACTGTCAGCCTTGGTGGGCAGGCAAAAGATGCAAATCTCCCCATAAACAGTACCTAACGAAGCTTCGTTTCCATAATGGATATAGTTCGACTCCTTCCCAGACTTTTTAAGCCTAGGTGTCACCCAAACGCACTTTTTACCCTTGATCCTGGTCATTCCCTGTCCTTCGAGGTGGTCAACTTCATCGTAATCATCACCATAGTGATCGCTCGATTCGCAAAAGTTTCTCGCAAGGTATTCCTGAGACGTTTTGCGATAGCCCTTTCTACTCCTATAGTACACTAGCAACTTCGGCTTCAGGCCAAGTTCCTTGCAGACGCGGAAGATCAGGGCATCGCTACCTTTAAGGTAGCTCGAAAGCTCCCTCAATTCGTAGAGATTGTCGTCGTGGTGTGAGATTGGATAGCAATGAGCGAGACCAAAACAGAGAAGGGTGCCTTTGGGATACTCCGGATCCGCAAGATATTCCATCATGGCTTTCTTGATCGCGGTGAATCTGTCCGAGACTAGTGGACTGGGAATTCGATGTTCGATGGAGTTGGTCTCGAAATAGAGGTTGTAGGTCAAGGTAATTCGGGCACCAGACAGGACAGGGAGGACCTCGTGCATGACGTCGCTATAGAAAGAGACGAAGGCGATCTGGGGTTTATCCGGAGTACTGTTTGCCAGAACCTCGGCAGCATCGAAGGTCCATTTCTCGTCGTTCTCGGTCAAAAGTAAGTCGCCACCTTTATGGGGTGTGGGGAACACTATAACGAGAGAGCCGAACATATTCGAACCGCGGGGAGTGTCCTTGTGCGGCTTGAAGAATGATCCTTGATCTATTGTTCATTGGTGGTCAATAACCTATCTTAACAAGACACGTTTGCCTACCGTAAATGTTGAGTTTGTAAGGCTCAGCGCGAATTCGACGACGAAGACTGGTGTCGATATCCACAAGGTCCTGCTGAATCTGATGAAGGATCGAGGTACCGGCCAAATCGAACGGAGTAGCGAATTGGGATAAATCGAGCTTGAGAGCTTTTCGGTAAGATTCGTCGAGTACCGTTTCGGTGCCGCGTCCAAAAGGAGCTGCCTCGCATACAGAGATAAGGCTGGCCAATTCTTGCTCAGATGCGTTCGCCATGTTCAGAGCTGAAGCCAAGCTGCATGAAGCTGATGTCAGGGCAAATTAATACAGGATAAAGAAATCGGCACCTACACGCTGTTTGGGCTTTGCTTGTAGTATAGTTGACAAAACTCTGGAGCGACACAACATGTTCCGCTGGTAAAAGAGATGTGGTTCACAGCTGCGCGAATGCGATCTAGAGCTGAGGACATGGTGAGGTGGGTCGAAGGAGGTGGGTCGAAAGTTGCACAATTGAGGTTTTTTATTTCATTTTTATTTTAAATTGCATCGCGGTATGACTCACCATCCACGGTCGTGCACTTTTTGCATTTCACACGGGTTTTAGTTCTTGAAGCGTGGAAAACACGTTGCCCGCACTAGCATCGAATTTAGATTGAGATCTTGGATGGTCGCCCATAAAAGAAACACAACGGAATCAGTACAGGTCAGTACTTACAGGGCCGCCATTCTACATTACCACGAATTTTTGAATTAGAACATTTTGTAACCGAATTCTGGAGGCCTCATTCAGAAGGTGGAATCGCACTCGAAGTTTCCCTGGGTCCTTTGACTCCGAAACCAATATCAAATAAAAATTGCTCGGTATGAATGGATTCTGCAGCCCATTTATTTGACCGACAAAAGATAAAAATCTCCTCATAAACGGTACAGATCGTGGTAGCTAATTACAACATGCCGATTTTGGGTGGCTACATACAATAGATTGTATTTCTCAAGTGGCGTCTGAATCGCGAACTTGCAAGCACGCATGTTTATACAAATACATCGTTTACTGTAAGTTATTCAATTTGTGGTCAATCAGAGTCATCCGAGTCTGTGTCTATTCCAGCCCAACGGCAAATAATCAAATTTCGCCATAGATGTTGCGGAGGACAGGTTCGTCTCCATATTCCATATAGCTCGAGTGCATCCCGGACTTTCAAAGCCTAGGTGTTACCCAAACCTCATTCATACCGATTTTTTCCAGTCCCTATTTTTCAAGAAATTCACTCTTAGCTCCCCCGTTGTTAACTTCGTCCGATACGAAAAAATCGTCCGCAAGGAATCCATGACTGTCGCCACAATAGTCATCACTCTCGTAATACACCAGAAGCTCTGGATTCAAGTCGAGTTCCTGGCAAACACGATAGAGCAACGCGTCATTGCCTTTGAGGTAGCGTGAAAGCTCCCTAAACTCATACAAGTTCCGCTCCCATCCTGTGCAACTGGATAAGTATGAGCAAGACCGAAGCAGAGAAGCGCCTCTTCGTAATGATTGTCAAGGTACTCCTCCATAGCTTGCTTGACCGTGGTGAATCCATCCGGGACTAGTGGACTCGGAGTTTGGAGTTTGATGGAGTTGGTCTTGAAATAGAGATTGTAGGTCAGGGTGATACGAGTACCAGACAAGACTGGGAGGACTTCATGCGTGACGTCGCTATAGGAAGAGGCGAAGGCAATCTGAAATTGTATGGGGTACTCTTCACCAGAACCTCAGCGGCACTGAAGGTCCATTTTTGGCCATTCTTGGTCAAGAGTAAGTCGCCACCTTTGTGGGGTGTAGGGAACACTATAACGAGAGAGCCGAACATATGCGGAGCACGGGGAGTGTCCTTGTGCGGCTTGAAAAATGGTCCTTGATCTATTGTTCATCGGTGATCAATAACCTGTCTTAACAAAGCACGTTTACCTACCGTAAATGCTGAGTTTGTAAGGCTCAGCGCGAATGCGACGACGAAGACTGGTGTCGGTATCGACAAGGTCCTGCGGAACTGGATGAAGGATAGAGGTACCAGCAAAATCGAACGGAGTAGCGAATTGGGATAAATCAAGCTTGAGAGCTTTTTCGGTAGGATTCATCGAGCACCGTTTCGGCGCCCCGTCCAAAAGGAGCTGCCTCGTATACAGA
This sequence comes from Collybiopsis luxurians FD-317 M1, assembly GCA_000827265.1. Lineage (NCBI taxonomy): Eukaryota > Fungi > Basidiomycota > Agaricomycetes > Agaricales > Omphalotaceae > Collybiopsis > Collybiopsis luxurians. The sequence continues at coordinate 73,006 of KN834792.1, read as the reverse complement.
GATAAGATCGGTCAACTCCTGTGCAGAGGCGTTCGCCATGTTCAATACTCTGACATCCGATCTGCGTAAAGGTCAGTCAGGGCAAAGTAATGCAGAAAAACGATATTCAATCCTACACGCTATTTGGGCTCTGCTGATAGTACAGTTCACAGAATTCTACGGGGACACAACAGGTGCCACTCGTGAGAGAAATGTGGTTTACGGCTGCTTGAATGCGATCTAAAGGTGAAGATACCATAGTCGCAGTTGGGTCAAAAAGTATGACTCACCTTCCACGATCACGTACTCATTAGATCTGAGTTGTGGTTCTTGACGCGTTTGGAAATTCCGAACACGTTGCCGCTTCTTGATCACTTTTGGAAGCATCAAGATTCCAGATTGAAATCAATAGGCCCACACAAGTCATCCGTCCATAACCACGGCTCTTTTTTTAACTTCAATCATAGTATGCACTGGCGGGGAGTTATACCACCGTTGATGTATACCAACTTCCATAGCATCCTCAGCTTGAAACGCTGTAGACCACCTTTTTTTCACTGAATATGGCAATTATGGCCGCACAAGTTATCTCGGTATGCAAAGCTACTCCTTTGGACGGATGCAGACGAAATTTGCGATATGGGGAAGTATGTTTTGTTAATTACTATTGGCCTCGAAGTAAATACATAGTTCGAAGACAACTATTTTGTGTTTGTGAAATTTCGAGTTGCAGCCTTAGGGGTTGCAGACTATGACTCAAGTGTGGGCAAGGTATTGATCTTAATCTCGAATCTTGATGCTTCCGAACGACTCGGTGCGGGCAACGTGTTCAGAATTTCTAAACGCGTCAAAAACCACGGCTGATTTGAAATCTCAGAAGTTCGTGATCGTAGACGGCGAGTCATGCTACGAAATGGCATAAGACCCGTTCCTCTCTCTTTCAGCTTTCAACTTTTGGCCCAACTGCGACATAGCATCTTCAGCTCTAGACCACATTCGAGCCGTTGTACACCAGATTTCTTTCACAAGTGGCATATTGCATGTCCCCGTAGAATTCTGTAAACTGTACTATCAGCAGAGCCCAAATAGCGTGTAAGAGCTGTATATTTTTTCTGCATTACTTTGCCCTCACCGCATTTTACGCAGATCGGATGCCAGAGTCTTGAACATGGCGAATGCCTCTGTGCAAGAGTTGACCAACCTTATCTCTGTATGCCAAGCAGCTCCTTTTGGATGTGGCACCGAAACAATACTTGATGAATCTTACCCAAAAGCTCTCAAACTTGATTTATCCCAATTCTCCACTCCGTTCGATTTGGCTGGGACTAGGATCCTTCATCAGATTCAACAGGACCTTGTCAATACACACCCCGGTCTTCGCCATCGAATCCGCGCGGAGCGCTACAAAAATATTTACAGTAAGTGTGCGGGTCTTGTCTTGTCTAGTCAACATGATTTGTCGACCATGGAGGTTTGGACCAGATGCAGGATCGTACTCCAAGCCACACAAGGACATTCCGCGCGCTCCGAACATGTTCGGTTCTCTTGTTATAAATTTCCCTACGTTTCATAAGGGTGGCGACCTACTGTTGACCGCTAATGGCCAGCGGTGGATCTTCAATTCTGCCAACCTCCTTTCCAAGAGTACACCGACTGAACCTCGTGTTAGTTTCGTCTCCTTTTACAACGGCGTTACACAGGAGGTCCTTCCTGTTGTGTCTGGTGCTCGTATCACCTTGACCTATAATCTTTACCTCGGAACTAGCTCTATATTTCTGACCCCGAATCCGCTGGTCTCAGAAAGGTTCGTCGAGGTTAAACGGGCCATGGCAAAGCTCCTTGAGGACCCGAAGTATTCCAATGCCCCCCTTCTCGCTTTTGGTCTTGCTCATTGCTACCCGATTGCACGCGATGGTCAGAAAGACTACTACAAGCTTAATGAGCTTTCACACTACCTGAAAGGCGGCGACGCCCTACTCTTCCGCGCTTGCTGGGAACTTGGCCTTAATCCAGTTATGCGGCTGTACTATGAGAATGAAGATGGTTTAGACGACGATCGTGAATTCTTCGCGGACCGCATTTGCTATCCGAGTGATAACGATCCAAATATATCGGAAGATGATCATCCTGAACGGCAGCATTACTTTGGAATGGAATGGATTGATGACGAAAACCCGTGTATTTGGGTGATACCTATAGGTGGAGAATCTGGGGTGCAGTCAAGCTATCTCAAGGATTCCAATGAATATCCTGAGATCGGCAATTTTTATGGGGAGATATGCTTTGTCTGCCGACGTTGATGTTGCTATTGACCACAAAGTAAATACATAGTTCAAAGATAGGCGATTTTCAATTTATCTAGTGTATGTGAAATTTGAGTCGAAGGGCTGACTTCTGGATCCAGCGCGAATTTTCATGGTGGGCGCGTTTGGAAAAATTTCCAAACTGAGATGCTTGCGCCGCATCGGGATACTGCTCAGAAAACCGGCATTCAGATCTTGGACTGGACCATGTCCTGTAATATACTTCCTTCCTTCCTTCCTTACACGTTGCCCGCCTTGAGTCATGATTGCGCAGTTTATGCAGTAGCCCGAGCAAAGCCTGACCTTGATGGAACACACGAGCAGGTGCACACACAGAGCTGGATCTGTGCGGTTGACTCAGACTACGGCGAAGTACATGAGCCATTGTAACCAGAAAGATTCCCTACGTAAATTTTACACAAGATGGGAAAAAGACCCTTCAGTCACGAACGAGGTTCTCTATCTTCATAACGCTGTAGTGTCCAGATACAGCTCGATTTGAAGCAGTCCGCCTGCCAAATCTTCATCTCTGTCCATCTCTTCGGCCGGTAAAAAAGGGTATATCGGTGTCCAAATAATGTTCTGAGGGACGAGTCGAAGCTCAGAGTGGAAGAATCACCTGATTTGGCGCGCGTAATGAAAGCAACCCTCTTCAACTTGGGCGACAAAATAAGATCACCTCTGGCCATAAGATCAACCCTGGGTGTAACTCCGTGTGGTACGGAGAAGGAAAGATCGATTAAATTTGGCAGTATGCGACGGAGTAATCCCTCGCAAGGGAATCGTGTTCCACGACTTCTACATCCAATAACATGCAAGGTCTCGATCTGCGCAAAAAGACTGCTGTTTCGATGAGGTCGCCATTGGTCATATTCTAGCACAGTTAGATGCTTTAGGGATGGATGTCTGAAGAAGCCGCCTGATGGAGTAATGTGTGCCCGGCTTTTTGGATTAGAACTGAGCGAGTCCCATGCTGCCAATTCCGCTCCTGAGCAAGCTAGAGAGACGAGGTTTGGACAAGAACACAGGCAAACGACAACCAAAGGAACGTCATCAATCTTGGATGGAGACGTATCGGGTGCCAGCCACAAGTACTTGACTCGATGAGCCAGTGCTTCGTCCGACAGGAGCCAAGAGTAAAAAGGCTGAAGATGATTCTTTTTGGAGATTAAGATGGTGAGAAAGGGGATACATTCGAGTCGGGTGAGGTTGTGGATCGTTGTGGATGTCAAGAGAAGAGCACGATAGGTTTCCTGAGAAAGAGACCCTGCGAAACACAGTATTTCCAGCAAAATTTCGATGGGAAGGTTAGAAAATGATCCTAATAGACTCTTCGAAGCGAATGACTCTGCCACTTCAGCCTCAGCTGCCAGAACAGTATCGCTAGCCATGGTGACTGGAAAAGTCAGGGGTATGAGTCATCATCATGCTCTTTTCACGCGCCAGTTTCTCACCGACCGCGCGTGACTCTTTCTATACCACCACGGTTGTCGCCGGACGTCGACGAAGGTCCGCTGCTTGACTCGTGTTCACTGCTTTTGTTCTCTATATAAGGTCTTTCTGGTGTGTACAAAATATGAATTACACCCACATACTGCGCTCTCAATACATGTTGCCAGCTTTCTTGTTCAAATCTGCCACTTTTTTTAGCTTCACCGTATGATCTTGTTTCGGCAACATTATTTTTTCAACCACAAATTTCACTGTGCATATTTTTTACTTTCACCAACATCGCAGACGCAAAAGGCGTCTGGTATGAGCTAAAAATCATAGCGCCAAACCAAATATACCTTCGAACGAGCACGATCTCAAAACGAACGAGATCAGTTACAACGATACCATCCAGCACGCCGACTACATCTGCCATGAAATCCTCATCGCCCACCAGCTCTCAAGGCTCAGCACATCCCCCTATATCCTCAAATATCCTCCTCTCTCCTCTGGAAACGCTCCATGAGTCCTTGTCTGAGCCAGGCGACGAGATCATCACCCTTCACGACCTTATCGAAGCATACAGCGTGCTAGCAATGAGGATCAAGGGAATCGTACTAACTGGCTTCGACTTGAAGCAAACGACTTCCGCCTTGTCTTTGCTCAAAGAGCGGTCTCAGGTTCTATTCAACGCTCTTCGACGAGATATAATGCGAGTTACAATTCCACCCTGTCTATCGCCACAAGACGGGATGAACGTAGATGAAATACAATACGCTCACAATTTAGCTCAACTTGGTCAACAAGCTATCGGCCTCACATCCGAGCTGTTCGCTTTCCCTCCTCTCTATTTCACCTTTTCCGGTACGATGCACTACTTGCTCTTCGGTCCCGTTCTCATCGAACTCTAGTGGAACAGCTTCGCTTCCTACTCAATGATGTTCTCGTCATTCTATCCAAAACGACTCTCCCCACGCCGCATTCCAAACGAACGTTCATGCTATTACGATACATTCTTCAGACGCAAAGGCTCCCACCCAACGTTCTTTCTCCCCACAAATCAAAGATCTTTGCAAGTGTTCGACGGTGTTTGAAAGGAGAGAAGGAGCGTGTCTTCATTGACGGTCTGAAGGTACCCACTCACTACTCAGTTCCATAGTCGATACCCGTGTTGAGATACCGTCATTGCAGATTCTGGCAGAGCTTTTGCGCGAATATCCAAGACTTTTCATTGGACCTGCTTGCGACCTGTTCGACAAGGTTTTGAGATCTTTCACCGCCGAATCTTCCGAAATCCGTTTTGTAGCAGCGCACTCGCTCAGTGCTTATGCATACGCCAAAGTATCGATGAACCTCGGATACCAACAAAAGGTCCCTTCTGAACTGTCTAGCACAGTATGCAAATTCTCTGCGGCGTACCTAGAAGATCCGTTCCAGGAAGCTCCGCTGTATCGGATGCTCCAGTCCGCTTGCGAAGCTAAACACATTAGCGACAAACCGCAATGGGCCGCTGTCGTCATGGCTTCTCTCATCGTCTTGATAGATCGCCCCATTTTCAAGAGCGACCTGCGGTTTCGGTTGAGAAATTTGTTGCGCATCATCTCGGACCACACCAGTCCCATTGTCAATTCTTTCATCGCGCCCGTCTGGGCATGCTTCGTCTGGGCATTCGCTCGAATTCCTGCAGACGATCCCGAGTCCAAAGAGGCTCAGGCGTGGCTTTCGCAAGATTTTAGGAATGGTATCGGGTCACTGGTCTGTTACGTGCATTTTAGTGTGGCTAGTAAAAATTCGGTAGAGAGGGTTTTGGATGTTGTTCGGGAAATGCTCGACTCTGAACCATCGAAGAGTGATGCAGTGAGCATACTGTGCCAACTACTTGGACCTTCTATCGCCTCCGGTGACGATTTTGACATCCTGTATAAGCAGTTGTTCGACGGTTCGATTCTGGAAACTCACTTAGCTGAATCAACCGATTTTACAACTTCTCGTTATGCTACCGTTCGAGCACTGGGCATTCAGGAGGTCGCCTTGCATTGGGATCGACTCTATCATTTCTGGAGCGTTGGCATCAAGTTGATTTTGAACGATGAACTTGAGTCAGAGATTCCGGTCAGTATTGTCATCTGTTTTTATCTACCGGCTTGAACTAATATCATTCGACAGAGTCCTAGCCTCACAGCGTGGCAGACGCTTCTTCATGCCCACTCTGGGGTTTCGGAAACTCAAGGTCACCTCGCACCATCGTCGAGAGTTGCCGCCATCTTAGAGGATCTTTGTAAAGAATACGCTCCGAAGGCTTTCAACGAGGAACAAGAAGTGAAACAGATTCACTTACTCCGTGCATTATGGGCTTCAGCCCAGCGGACGTTCACCGAAATGTCATTGGAAGAACCTAGAGACCATCTCTTAAGTGCTATCGTTAGACGCGACTTCCAAATTTCTGATGGCGCGGTTCAACTAGCTTGGTTGCAGCTATGTCGGACCATCACTACGTATCCCGATAGGGATATGGATGGCCGCCCAACAGCTGACAATCTTTTGGATTTTGATAATCGTACCTGGGTAACGATAGCGCGGAAATGGGTCACTGGCGATAGCGCGGTCGGGGATAGCCTGGTTACGTTTTTGAAGTTCATGTTCCCGTATGTCTCATTCACTCTGTGACTATTGGCTTACTGGTTGATTTTCTCTGCAGAGAACGATTGACGTCCGATGAAGAGCTTGAACTCTGGGGATCACTGTTTAGCCAAGCACTGGCTGCAGCCAAGGGACAGGCGAATTCGAACGAAGCAGTCAAGAAGTTATGGAAAACCTTCGTCCCGGACGATGAAAAACTGTGCGTCCTTTTCTTATGATCCTTGTTTACCCTCTAAAAACATCTATCTTTTACGCAGTGCTCTCGCCTTCCCAAGGCAGTATCACGCTCTTCTCTCGGCGTTCCTCAATCCGTACGAGAATAATATGTCGAAAGAGGTGCTACCGTTGTATGACAAACTCTTATGCGAGCTGTATCTTTCTTTTGAGAAATACCCTCTCTCTCTATTTCTTCGATACATTACCACGATACATGACATGCTCTTGTACCTACCCGTGGCACTCGTTTCGCAATGCTTGGCTTCACTGTGTGCTGGTCTATGCCATTGGTTCAAGGATAAATCTCAAATCGTACCAGATGATGTGTACTCTCATAACGTGAGTACAGAAATTATTTAACTCGTCTCATCGACGAGGACTGATTGATCGTTTTCTCTTAGTTATTATCATTATATCAACACAGTCTGGAACGACTTCGGCTGGAGCAACCCAATGAAACCATCCTTATCTCTCTATGGCAGTTCTTTCTCTCTCCCTTCCAGTGCCACGATGCGCCAGCATCGGCTTGGGACAGTTTCGAAACATTCTGGAACGCGACATATCTCAATAGAGAGGAATTTTTCCATGTTTACGATCCTGAACTGAAGAGGTTCCTGAAGGCTATGGAAATGTCCACGGGTGGTGGAATCGCTGCAGGGTTGACGGAGAGTGATGATTCACAAATGACGGTGAGTAGAATGAAATGATATCTCGCTTGTCAGATTTGGAACTCCGCGATTTGTTCTGACGTCTAATTGAATAGGGATCGATTGTCCCGGAGACGCAGCAAGAGCCTTTGTTTCTTACCGCTTCGCAGGCGTTGGCTCATTGGGTCGATATAGCCGCTGAAGAGGGAAGAGACATTAATGAAATTATTCCCTCGTCATCTTCGCCTCCACCTGCACTGGAACCTGAGCCACTAGACGCCACTCCTCGACAAAATTCCCACTCTGTTACTGCTATGCATGTTGATGAACAGGATCGCCCTGCCACTTCGAAACCAGCTTCATCTAGTGGAATAAAGCGAAAACGCCGTGTGGAGGAAGAAGAGATTGTCGAAGCCTCCTTTGTTCGTGCATCCTCATCCTCACATTCGCCAGAAAGGGATGTAGGGCCGGAAGAGTCTCAACCAGTACGCATGAGTCCCCGCGATTCGACCCAGCATAGAACACCGAAAGACAAGCCGATCTCAAAAAACAAGGGCAAAGCCAAAGCTCTCCCGGAAGTGCCACCGACACAAACACCGCGAATCCCGAACAGCCGTAGCCGTAGCCGTAGCCGTGAACGGGGAGTGACTAGGATCGCTCCTAGTAGATCATATCGAGAGAGTCATCTCATGACACCCGAGCCTTCCGCTCCGCCGTCGAGTCACTATGGTCACTTCGGGGTTTCGGTCTCACCGCAGCCACGCCAGGAAGACCGAAATGAGGAAGACTATGGGGACTGGGAAAAGCCGATATCACCTGGCAGTTTGGCGCAGATTTCCGGGGAGTTGGACGTGGAGGTTCCCATCGCTAGTGATGATGATGCTGTCGACGACGGGGCGGTCAATAAAGGTGAATTATGCTAAACTGAGTCAAGTGGACGAGTCTCTCATGCTTACTTCTTAGATCCTTCGAGGGACTTGGATGATAACGCCGTATGCGAAAGTCCTTCCGTCCGTCCTTCAAAGAAGCGAAAGCCGAGTTTAGAAACGCACGGATCTCCTCCATTAAGGCGTAGCAACAGAAACAGAACAACGTCTGATAAGCTGCTTCGCCTGCAGCAGGCCCTTCAAGCACTCAAGGATGATCCAGACACGCCGATGGAGGACCTAGTCAAAGCCTCGGATCTCATGAAGGAGTTTGGGTCAACGGTAGATAAGAAGCTGGTGACTCGGAATCAGAACAAGAAGACGCGAAAGAAATGAGTTTGGAGGACAAGGGGTTCTCGCTCGGTTCCGCATTATTTATACGTTAATTATTGCCTCGATTGTATATCTACTTTTCAAGCTAAATAATATCTGGAATCGAATTTGCGAGCTTGCGGTTCTCCGCCCAATGCGACGCGTCAACTGAAGGCGGGCCGCGCTAAACGCGGCTTAGTCAGCCACTCCGAGACTTGTCTTTATCCCTTTCAGTCACAGCTTCTGCGACATGCAGACCCAGGCGAACCACCCTCGAATAAGAGAAGTATGGTCTCCCAATCTTCAGGAAGAGCTGCATCTTATCCGCCAAGTCATCGAAACCTATCCTTATATTGCGATGGTAAGTACGCTCAGCAAGGTCTCAGCGAACCGTCACCGAGCTCTAGGGCTTTCATTCCAGGACACCGAGTTCCCTGGCGTAGTCGCAAGACCTATTGGAAACTTCAAGACATCTTCCGACTATCATTACCAGACTATGCGGTGTAATGTCGATTTGTTGAAGATAATACAAGTTGGTATCACATTGACGGACGAGGAGGGAAACTATCCGCCAGAAGGTTCTACATGGCAGTTCAATTTCCGCTTCAGCATAAAGTGTGTGTGATATGCTTTGTTCTTTTGACTCGACTCTCATTCTGCACTCTTAGCGAAGACATTTACGCCCCAGAGTCAATAGAGCTGTTACAGAAGTCCGGTCTAGACTTTGCACGCCACGAAGAAATGGGAATATCACCGAATGATTTCGCAGAGTTGATGATTACCTCTGGACTGGTGCTGACGCAGGAAACGAAATGGATATCGTTTCACAGGTATTTGAGGTGGTTTTTGAGCGTCATGTCCACTTTTGACTGAGAGGTTCTATCATATAGCGGTTACGATTTTGGATACTTTGTCAAGCTGCTAACCGCCGAATCATTACCAACCACTGAAGATTCTTTCTTTGATCTTTTACGGACATGGTTTCCTACCGTCTACGATATCAAGTTTATGATGCGCGCAGCTAAAGTTATGAAGGGCGGTTTACAGGATATTGCGGATGACCTTGGCGTATGTACCCTTCCGTGTCTTGCCACTTCATTCACCAACCTTTTCACAGGTTCAACGAGTGGGCATCTCTCATCAAGCCGGCTCAGATTCACTCCTCACCTCCTCAGCTTTCTTCAAGATGCTCGAAACCTATTTCCAAAATGGTTTCGACGACAGCGAATACAACGGGAAGCTGTACGGTCTGGGCCAGACTTTCACCGTCATGAATGGGTCCCTAGCTGACTCTGGACGACCCGGCGCGGCGACGCTGGCAGAAAGAGAGGATCGGAATCCAGCTAGGGAGATACAGCCGCCAACTGCCCAGACGCCGTCTGTCGCAATGGGAATGGCAATGCCTACGATGCCTTCTCAGATTGCTGCCTCCGCGTATGGACCGATGGCAAATGGACCACCGTATCTAAGGACGTCTTTAGTTGGCGGGCGATAATAAGATTATTTGGTTTTTTTCTGTGTATGATTCACTGTAGCTTGTAGCCAAGGGTCTTTTTTTTTGTTTTGTAACCTGATATCTCGCTAAAAGGATAAATTATCTATTGCTCGAGTCAAAATTCAATTGAGTCTCGACAGTGTGTATTTTACATCTGTTATACAACGATAATGTGAGGACATTTGAATTGATCACTCATCCTTTATGGCTTCTTTCATTTCCTTGGTCGAGAAAATTTGGCAAATATCTCCCGGAGCCTCGATTGGCATGGCGTTTTTTGGACGAGTACTGTCATGGAGCATATACACCTGCTTCAGTAAACCTGTGGTATTTGCATCTCGGACGGTAGCAGTCCCCAAATTCAGCACATCTTTACAACAAATGGCTTCTGCGGCAAAAAAAAGCCAACGAAGAAATTATACAGTACAACACATTACAATGAAGATATGGAATAAAAGTAGGCCTCTCCACTGTACAGTACAACTAATCGATAACTAATTTAAGAATAGACGGTGCAGCCAATTTCATCTGCAACCATCGCACGACGACCAGGGAGATCGTCTGGAATGTTTGCTGCAGCCACCCCAAACCCACGCAAAAACCGCCTCGCATCATTGAATGTTAGTGATCCGATATCCTGAGCGGTGCGTAGATGGATCAAAGGTGAGTCCTGGTAAGGGATAAAGGGATAAGGTAAGTCAATCAAATCTCAGGGATCTCAAGACTCAAAGTACATACTTGCTCTGTCGGCAGCGTGCCATTCAGAAATGGTACTTGTTGAAAGTTACGGCCATATCCGGGATCCCGGTCTCGATTTGATTCCTAGGTATAGTCAATGAGCATTTCAGTCCTTAGATCAATGAATAACACTCACTATCGCAACCGATCGTCGTAACAAAATCAACTGAGTTTTAGAATCTTGAACATCATTCTGCAAGTTGGTCACAGAATTGTGGACTAGCTGGATGCTGGCCAGAATCTCTGGGATTCCCGCTACTAGAACCGTTGCTTGCGCAGGTGCGGGCGCGGGTTCAAGCTGGGGTTGGTTTGCGGCGACAAACGTTGCCAGCCGATACGCATCGCTTATGTTCCTTTCATAGGACTTAGCCGAAGCGAAATGGACGGGCGTGACGAAAGGATCGTTGTTCTTAGCTTTATTACGAGAAGGGATGTTCAGTGCATGGCAGAGAAGAACCAGCAAGGAGAAAACTTACTGAGCTCCTTGAAAATCCTCTCTTCATAGAGATGAGCCGCTACAACGTCGTTGGAATTTGGGGGGTTATTTGGGGCAGGTATGGCTGGAATGCGCAAAGGCGGGACAGGTGCAATGAGTTGCGGCAGGTTGAGAGCGGAGCGATAATAAAAGCAGAACACGGTCCAGTGACTCCTGGGTGACTCCGGCCCGTCCTTTTCCGAGAAACTATGCCCCAGTCCAAACTCAAGAGTGGACTCAAAAACGAACAAAATAAGAGTTCTACTTAAGGCATTCTAGGGCAGAGTATTGCTCAAATTCGTTTTTCGGCTCAGATTTAGTGCCTGAACGGAATATCTCGAGTTGAAGAATGTTGTAACCTGTTGCTGATAAGATTTTAGCCCTCTTGCGACAACAACGAGAAACGGCAGGACCCCTCCGCAATGTAGCATCTCTCATGGCTTTGATTGACCGTCCTATTTTAGAGCGACCTATGGTTTCGGGTGAGGAGCTTACTGCGGACGATCTCGTACCACAGTATGTTGTATCGTCGTCAGGCGTATGGTCACGCCAATCTGGGCAGGCTTCGTACGGCCTTTGCTGAAATTCCTACAGATGATTTCTAGAAAAAAGAGGTCCACAAATAGCTCTAAAAAAACTGCAGGAATGATATCGTGTCAAGTCTGTTACTTCCGTCTAAACTTGGAATCACTCAACTCTCAGTCGTCGAAGAGAGACCTAGAGCGGCGCGGTGAGCATATCCACGCAAATATCCTAACACCTCCGGCGACGATTAAGCCGCTTACAACTCGGACCTCCTGTCTGAGCAAAAGCTCGACGGAAATTCACCTAACTTCGACATATACCAAGTGGACGTTCCTTCACTCATCATTGGAGGACGAGCGCAACCGTCACACGCGGCTTTCAAAACTCAGATGCGGCCGTTTAACTTAGCTGGTTACACCTATATCGAACCATTACTACGCACCGACGGCGGATACGGATGACCGCTGTTGATTGCTCAAGCCATTAAAATTCAAGTTGAGTTCGTACAATATGAATTGAAGACTACAAGGTCCGCACATCTATCATACACGCGACAGTTCCAGGATATTTGAATTTTCTACTCATTTTTCGCAGCCTCCTTCATTTCTTCGGTAGGGAACTTGGCAAACATATCTCGAATCCGATCAATTGGCAAAGCAAGAAAGCTGACCAGAGTCTCAGCGGGTGGTTTGTTCGGAGCAGAAGGATGAGTGCTGCACCATTATCAATAAAACGGCACATCAAAGTTGGAGAAGAACGGCAAACATACCGAGTAGGAGCAAATTTCTTTGTCCTAGTGAAACTAGCGGCTGCCTGCTGGCTACCTTCCGTTCCCAATTTTGGTTCGAGTTGAGGGAGATCTTTAATCTCCTCGCTATCGTTATGTTTGCGAAGGTGTGCCATAACCTAAACAAAGCGTAGAGTAAGCATTTTCCGTATAGAGCAGGGTCACCTTTCACATCTACCTGTTTGATCAGAGTATCGTATTCATCTGTCCCAGCGGTCAACGAATCCAGCTTGTATAGCTGCTCCTTTACAGTCTACGTCACAGGAAACAGGTTAGGATTATCAAAGAAAAATAGCACAACGCGACAACAAACCCTACCTGGTGATCCTGGCGATCTTCGTCAGCGAGTTTGAGTCCTTCCTGGCCCATATGCTGTTCCATGAGAGGATATACCACAATTTCTTCGCCTACAGCGTGTCTTGCGATTTCCCAGGTAAGCTGGCGGGCCCAACGAGCTTGCGCGTCTGCGTCTCCGGCTGCCTTCTGGTAATTTTCGTAGTATTCGTACATCTCGAGGTAAACGCGGGTTAGTTAAATGATATGCTAGCTGAGTTTGTCAGTAATTACCTCTTCGTGGTCCTCCTTGATGGCATCGGTAAGAGTTCTCTTGGACGACATGGTTCTCCGAGTTGATGCGAAATGCGAAACTGCAAAAGCTGGATAAAGTCTTGGTCTTTGGAGTTGTGCGAATCGTCCGGCGGAAAAGCGTAAAGCTGTACTACCCGATGGAGAGAGCACAGAAGAAAGAATCATTGGGTTTTAAGTAACGTTCGCTCCCGCGCTGGATCGAGCTCGAGGAGGTTTGGCTTTCAGAATGACATCATGTATGACCAGCATAGACCTTCAATAGCCAATGAGATAACTGGGTATTGTCAGGTAGTCAATGCTCTAAAGCGTTGCGTATGTTTTGCGACGCCGATAAATTGCGGAGTGGCAGATGCCTGTTGCCGGGGTTGTTGAGAGCACGACTGAATTGAGCACATTGTCAACACATTGTAGCCTTCGTTCTTCCGTCGTGGGAAAGTGGGTGACAGGTGTACTATTTCTTTAGTTATTGGACCAGGGAAAGGCTAAGTATACTATTCTTGACGTGCAAGTTAAAATGTTGCAAATAAAAAGTTTTTCAGTTCTAATAAGATGGGCTTGCAAGCGTTCGGCCACTATAAAGTTACTCTTGACATGCTAAAGCTTGGATCTTCTGACTTTGAAGAAATGTACTTGGATGCAATTCTAATAGGTACTGACGAGATTGCTTGAAAAGGCAGGAGCGACAGCGATGAAAATTTGTCTTTTTTTAAAAAAATTTTCCATGGTAAGGTTGACAGAAGCTGGTCCTGTGCAACAGCAGGACCTGAGTAAGACTGTTCCATTCTGGGACAATCTGACTTGGTTCACCAATTTTCACTAGCCTTTTCTTCTTCTGAACCTTCTTCAAGTACAGGACCTTTTTTACTATTTGCCAATTGCCCAGGTATCCTTTCTCTGTCAAGTGCACCCAAACTGTGGTAGCACTCAATTGTGGATTTGCTGTTGGACAACAAGCAGGGATCTTGATGAAACAGCAGAAAGATCAGATTGGTAATAATGACTATGGCATATATATAACTAAATAAGGGACACAAGTCAATGCCAGAAGTAAAGCTACAGAACAAAGTAAATTAATGGAATAAGGTAGTACAGAGTAGCTGGACATCGTGATGTGCTGGCTGGGGCCCAGCTCAAAAGCCCCAGCTATGGCCCAAATAGCCCCGGCCAGGACTTACCAAGATCATGAGCCAGGCCCCAGTAGACAGCTAGGGGCTCCAGCTCAAGCCCCAGCTCACTGTACCATAAAATCAAGCAATAATGTTATAATTCAATCTTTTTGTTAAGCTGTAATTACACCTCAGAATGTATGACAAGTTCTCAGTTACCTGTAATCCTACAGTGGCGGCACTTAATAATGCAACAGCCGGCCTGAAACTGAATTTTTTACTCACACCTCTGATATCTCAATGTTGACTGAGAATTTAGACTCAGTGTAAGTGATGAAATTGTAGTAGTATATCTATAAATTATACATGTAAAAGGAATAGAGAATATGTGTGCTTTTGGCAAAGTTATACTTGAGACTTTGAGATGGCATGCATCAGCATCCACGTGATTGGTTTGTTTAATTTTGTACTCACATCTTGACCTGTGAATTTCAACACCAAAGCTGCATCAAACAAGCTACTTTTTTTTTACATACTACTGTACTCCATCTCTCATCTCTCCAACATGACCAAATGCACACCTACTAAACATGCACATATCATCCGCATGCATGACAAGGAGAATATGTCATTCCAAAACATTGGCAATAACTTGGGTGTTTCAGGAGCTGCAGCCAGCTGGAACTACTGCCAGGTGAAAGCTACAAAGGACCCCTACTATCACCCATCCAAACCTGGCCACCCCAAGCTTTTTCACAAGCCTGACCAATGAAAAGCATGCAACCTGATCAAGAGTGGGAAGGTGCATGATGGTGCTAATGTCCGGCGCATGGCATTTCCACATGTATCACCTTGGTGAGTCCAGGAGATGCTAGCACAGGAGGGTCTGCATGGTTGGGTGTGAAGGAAGAAGCCATATTTATCACCAGAGGCAAAAATAAAGTGAGAAGCATGGGCAGAGGATATGATGGACCTGACTGTGGATGATTGGAGGGATGTTATCTTCACAGATGAGTCCAAATTCAATCTTTTTGCCTCAGATGGGAAGCAGTACTGTTGTCGGGGTCCAAATGAGGAGTTTGAGGACAAGAACTTGAAGCTGACAGTGAAGCATGGGGGTGGGAGTGTTATGGTCTGGGGTTGCATCACAGAACATGGAGTTGGTTGGCTTCATCACATTGAAGGAATCATGAGGGGCCTGGAATATGTTCAGATTCTTGAAGAGTTCCTTCTAGGCACCTGTTGCAATCAGAATATCTCACTCCCAGATGTTGTATTCCAGCAGGACAATGACCCAAAACACAAGTCTGCTCTTGCAAACAATTGGTTTCACAATCATAATGTTCAAATGCTGCGCTGGCCATCATATTCTCCAGACATGAATATCATAGAACATATCTGGGACTACCTCGATGACCAAGTATGTGCTCAAAAACCTTTGCCAACAAACAAGGAGGATTTTTGGGCTGCTTTGAAGGAGGAGTGGGAGAGGCTGGATATGAACTTTATAAACACACTTTACAACTCCATGCCTGATTGAGTATGTGCTTTGAAGAAAGCAGAGGGAGGGCACACAAAGTATTAAGGTAGCTGAGCCTGTATTCCTTTTTTTTTTTGTTACATCTTGTTGCCTCAATTTTTTTCTCAAAATTGTATTGAAGTTTTCCTGTCCACTGCCCACCCTGTTGTCACACTTTCATCTATTCCTTTTACATGGATAATCTACAGATATACTACTCTAAGTTCCTCATTCACACTGAGTCCAAATTCTCAGTCAATGTTGAGATATCAGAGGTGTGAGTAAAAAATTCAGTTTCAGGCTGGCTGTTGCATTATTAAGCACCACCACTGTAATTAAGTACAAGAAGGAACAGTAAGAAAGAGAAACCACATACCCTCAGAATGTATGACAAGTTCTGAGGGTTGTGCCATATTTGAAGAATATAAATACTATTGTAAATGGGAGATAGTTTAGGAAGAAGAAAAAGGTGAAGCAGTAACAGAAAGATATCTGCACAGAAGTAGAACAGAAACTATAAAACTGTTATGCTTCCATGGAGAACTATCCTGACATGCCACAGGACACCCATAGTGCTCACATGACTTGATGGATCTATGCATTGTAGGATGGGACTACAGTGCACTTTGGTCTAGGATTATCCATGCTTCAAGAAAATAAAGTTGGTCCAGCGAAGATGCAATGATTGAGTCTGACTAAGAACTATATAGTAGCTTTATGATAGACACTGACTTGGGTGGGCACTTTTATCACCTATGAGGCCCTGGCTCAATGGCCCAGCCTAGGGCTTTCAAACTTTCTGAGCCAGGCCATGAGCCCTACCTGAGCTGGCAGAGGGCTGGGGCCTGGCTTTTCTGGCTCAACAGCTCTGAGCCAGAGCCAGGACATCACTAGCTGGACAATTCTTATTCCTTAACACTCCCACTTGGATGGTCACAAAATATCAACAGATAAAAGGGAATTGGAAGATGTATATGTGGGGATGAACAAACAAATAAATCAAGGAGATTGAATGCAAATGGATATAAGCAAATAGTCTACCACTGATTCCTAGAACAGTGTTGCCATGGTTCAGTCTGTGAACCCACTAGACCAGTAATGGGCCCAATTTCTGCCCAGGCATGTAATTGATGAAAATTGACAATTTCACCTTTGCATTACACACAGTAGCTGCAGTAATTCTAATCCAACAGCTAAAGCCTATGATTACACTTGGCAGTGGTAACCTCTCATGAAAACAGTAATACTTGGGAAAGTGTGCTCATTTTGTGGAAAGGTATACCATTACCATTCAATACAGAATGCTTGAGAGACATTGCTCTAGTATTCATCCATGCTAGCAGACCCACCTAATTATAGTGACAGTCTCTTATAAAAAGCAGGTGTATTGTTGGAACCACATATGAATCTTTCAACCATAAAGGTTTACCATTACTTGATATTATTACAAGTGACTGGCAGCCTGGATTACTAAGGAACCCAATTGCTCTGGTGCCAAGAATGAGATGGCTATGGTCTCATGGAACCTAATTAAAGATGAGCCAATTGGAGATACTGAATCTCAGAATGAATTAAGGTTATAGATCCCTTTGATCTATAAGACACCATTCAATTGCAATGGGCAACCACTTACTTGTGGGATGTGGGCCATTGCACTGCATGTGTGGCATGTACAAGTCCAGATTCTTATACCCACATATGAGCTTGGAATACAGCTTCAGTATTTGTTCTATATATCCATGCTATAGAATTTACATGCAATTGCTATACAAGAATTCTGTTGTCCATAAAATCTATCATTTTTGTTTCCTCCCATTGCTGTCCTCACTAACCTCAACAATGTTAATCAAAACCAACACATCACTAGAACATACCACTTCATCAAAAAACAAAATCGGCAGATCCTTTAAAAGCACCCTCACCACTGCCAACCTCTGCTTCTCCCAGCCACTAATCATCAGCCCTCTCACCTGTACCTGCATCTTATGCCCCTTGGGCAACTTCATAATGGTCTCATGCACATTTGCCTTTTTCACAGCATCCATTGCATCAAACTCATCCCTGTCCAAATTCCCATACCATACATTGTGCATCACATCTGCATGGAACAGAGGTGCCCTGTGGAATGACACTCATGGATTTGCTCAGGCTGGCAAGTTGGACTTGGGAGATGTCTTGGTTACCTATCATAATTTTGACTGAGATTTTTTTGTAATCAGAATGCTTATCATATGCAGCTACTATTTCAACTTTTTGTTATTGGCTCCAAATACACAGGTGAATAGGCAGGAACCAAAACCAAAGCACCTCTTATATTGGGATGGTGCAAGAAGAACAAACAGAAGTGAGAGGCAAATGAAAGAATTAGAGAAAGAAGAAGAGGAAAAGGAAGAACAAGATGATGGCAGTCAGGAAGTCACATGTATAATGCAAGTCACAAAAAAGTGACAGGTCCAAATATGGGGATAAAAATTGATATAATGAGCTGTGAGAACCATGGAAAAATGGTCAAGTCCCCTGGCAAGATGATTCCTCCATTACATTCTGGATTCATAATAAATAATGCACTAGAGTATAGATTGAAGGACTCTACTTCTTCTCTAGAAAGAGACACAATTAGATAGACATTTAGAACAAATGTAGAAACAGTTGCACTGCAGAAAACAGAAGTGGTTTATTGCTCAACCCATCTGTGCAGAATCAAACAAATCTGACTTGAGTCATTTAGACTTAAAACTGAAAGAGACTACCTATTATAAATTATTAGAAACCTTTGGCTAACAAATTGGGGACAAACTCTGAAACATTTACCTATAAGAGAAATGGGAATTTGAAAGTGAATGATTTGTGAATGATTTTGTATTAAACAGTTGATATTATTTTGAGTAGTATAAATACAGTTGTTAGTCTACTGTTTAATTGAGTAACCTTTGGACTGCAACAGCCTCTGTGTGAAGTGTTTGATTATTTCTTTGCCCAGAATGTGGTTGTATACCTGCTGTGATTAGCACTGAGACATTGAAAAGCTGACAAATAGTTCCTCATTGTAGAACAACTTGGAGCATTTGAAAAATATGGATCATTACCTCTTCAAATAGTTGAAGTTTCAACAGACAAAAGGATCAATCAGGTTAACTGAATTGTCCTGGTATTGTGGAACCTTTTGACAATGCACCCCTTGCACCCTTAACCACATATAACCCCATCACTATGATTAGCAGTTGAGTTGCTCCCACATTTTGAAAAGCTACCTTAGCCTACAACTCCTTTGAACATATTATTTTAGTTCAGACATTGGAAAATTGACAAATAGTTCCTCATTGTAAAACAACTTGGAACATTTGAAAAATACAGATCATTACCTCTTCAATAGTTGAAGTTTTGGCAGACAAGAGGATTAATCAGGTTGACTGATTTGTCCTGGTATTGTGGAACCTTTGACAATGCACCCCTTGCACCCTTTACCATAAACAACCTCATTACCAGGTTCAAACCTGAACTGAACCTTGAGGGGCAGTTTTAAGTTCAGAGCTGCTGTGAACCTGTAGCTGCCAAAAAGATAAAAATAGGTAAGAATAAACCAGTTTACCATGGCAAGAATTATAGCTGTACCATCAAATCTTTCCTGCCATCAAGTTTGGTCATATATTTAAGAACAAAACTGCCATCAAAGTAATGGTAACACTAAGTGCTATAGGTGCTTATGACATTCACACCAAAAATGCCAGTGGAAAAAATTCTGCTCAGCAAAATAGAACAGCTGGTGATAAAAATTCAGTTAACTTACTGAATCTTTGTTTTTCAGTAGGCCATTCCACTGGGAAAACTTTTTTTCCACTTTGACATGATAGTATCAGGTTAAATTGTGCCAGTAATACATGCTGTTGACAGCAGGACAAACTAGCAGGAGGCAGTGCTGTAAGTCTATTGTACTATCTGCATTGAATGCATGGCTGAAACTTGTTGAACCCAGTAAAATCTATGCTGTATCAACCTTGAAGTTCTTTTGATTGCTCTTTTACCCCAGATTATTATTGACCCCAGACATTGCAGCCAAAAAACCTAAAGTAGTAAATAGGAATAAAGGTCTTTTATGGTAGCTTTCCTATCCTGCACCAACACACACCAGAATGGGTTCAGTGTATGCAAGTCACTGAAGTGACTGCTCACCAACTCTAATGAATACCCTGGTATGATCACATTTTCTTCAAATAGATCAATTGAAGAGGCAAGAGGGGAGGTCTGTGGAGTGCATTCCTCTTGACAAAAGCCCTCCAAGCCAGCTGTATCTGAGATTTCATGTCATTACCAGGGAAGAGGAAGGAGAACGAGGACAAAGTATGCTGGTATGGAACCAAAGTCGAAGATGGCTGAAGAGGCAATTTGTCTATTAACTATTGTTGTTCGAGACATTCCCTATGAACCTTTGTGACCCTCTGTGATAACCCATAAACAATCATTCATGGCCTGTAGTCATGATACAGATAACATGGAATTTAACAATATAATTCTTCGTGCATAGCGCGTTCTCTCTGTTGAATGTTGAACTTCGTACTGGTGAGAAATGGTAGTAAGTGTCAAGTGACAGCTGCATGGCGTGGACTGTACATGCAGCATTAGATTGGGGAAGGCTGATGACAAATTGCTCGAGTAGTGCCGTCAGCGAGAACGGCGTCTGGTTTCTCACTGATCTGAACCCTAATCCTACCTTCCTTTCCTCGGGAACAGTGGGAGCGACGAGTACGTTTGTTGAACGTATTGACGGGTCGATAGCTATCGAGACTTAGACTTGAGAAGCTATTGATTTTCCGAAGAGCCTTCCGGGCGGAAGTCTGATATCGGCCTCTATAGTAGATCATCGTTTTGATCTGTATGAATGAATAGATGGCAGTACGTTGCTAACGAGGAGGCAGGGCTTAAGTGAAGTAATTCCCTATAACAGGCATGGGCCATGGAGATTGTAACAAGATCACACGGAATGGAACATACTGGTATGATCTTAATTGATTTCTCTTTAGTAAGTTAGAGTAGTCTTTACAGATGAACAACTTGAATATGGGCTGGTTCGATCTCGGGGAATCGATTTGCGTTTTTGTAATGTATTGGTAATGCAGATTGCCATATATGATTGGGGAATCTTCTATCGCTTTTTCGGTCATACGGAGCCGGCCAAAGCATGCAGAACTAGGTCCGAGAGCTGGGCACGCAGCAAACAGAAGTAGATTCCAGTACTCAAAACTCGATTTGACTCTTAGGTTATTAATTAACATCATTTACACCCGTCGCGGTTTACATCGGTGTGGGAGATAGCCCTGAAGGGCGTGTATATACTAGTTCCGGTAAAAGTCTACGTAAAAACTGCAGGCCAGAAAACCGGCGCGTCGCGAACGATTATAACATCAACCACGTGAACGTTCACAGAGCCAGGCCAGATTCTAGCGTGTCTTAATTACTGTCTCCCAATAGTCGAACATATTCGACAAAAAATCTGAGATCCTTGAATATCGCGAGACTTTGTTGTTCACAAGCATATCTGCTCCAGACCTGAATTAGCAAACGCTGGGCACAATGCTTGGAATGAAAAAGGACCTTGTCGTGCTCACCAGATGCCCAAGATATTCTATCTATCCCGCTTAGTCCCAGTGTTATCGATCAATCTCGGTCCCTATGCGCTGTACCTTAACTTCGACTTATACTACAAAAAGGAAAAAAAAAGACGCGACCTCTGTCAGCTTCTGATTTCCGGAAGATTGGCGTCTCCCGAAACCTCAAGATCTCTTTTGGGGCCCTATAGAATGTACGCCTCCGGGAATCCTGCCTGGATGAGGTATTTGTTTTCGGGGTGATTTCCGCTTGGGAGTGGGGATCTGATCCACCTGGTAAGTTCCGCAAACAATGAAAAAATCGGGAAAGATGTGGTAATAGGAATCTATGCCGTTGCGCAGTCTCAAACACGGCGAGCTCCTTCGCTGAAAGGATGGAAAGGGCCCTTCGCAGTCATCTATCGCAAGAGCACGAGCTGTCATTCATGAGCAATTGTCCCACAGACGCCTCAAGCTCGTCCTCTTTGCGAAGTGACTGCAAATTGGCCCTGTCTGGCCTCAAGCTCCGGTTCAACCGTCTAAAGTTCTGCTACAGCCACTGTCGGTAATTCGGCAAAGCGCGAAACTCTGCGGGGGCGAAGGGTAAATGGGCTGTATGGGAGCAACGGCGAGGGAGGGAGGAAAGGACCGGGGAGTGACTTGCCATCCCTGACAAAAAATCATCGAGTCTTTTATACCTAGTGACATACTACGACGGAAATTTGAGAGTCGAGCGCCGAATGGATGGCGCAAGTGCACTGCTTAGCAAGCGCAATTATCATCAATTTGCTTTCATGGAATGAATGAGCTTATATCGACCTGCCTGCATCGTGCATCCATCGAAGCAAACTCCCAAGATCTAGAAAATTTTCCGCTATTCATACCTCGGACTTCTACAGCGCACACACATCTATTTGGGAGCGCATCTACCTGTCTACATACCTCCTTGCCAAGGCCCCTCGTGTTATTTTCGTATACTGAATGTCTCACCCCAGAAAGTCAGAATTGCCACTCCGGAGCGGCAAACGTCAAAGAAGCCAGAAGTGTTGCTCATGGCTATTTTTCTCCCAGCTCTGGCTAAGCCAGAATAATTTTTTTCGAGTAGAAACATCCAAAATCAGCCCACGTTCTGGGGATGCTGAGTAAGTAGATAAGCTTTCCAGGACGTGAATTGGGGCTTTACCCATGTCCCTGGCTACATCCTGAAGACAGCGCGGTGGCGTCTCAATGCATGAGCAAAGCAACCCCTACATAGAAAACCATACGAACGTTTTAGGGCAGGATAGTCAGGATCTGCTGGTATTCTTTGCATCTTGCCATTTGGGTCATTAATTATCATCCCGCGAACATGGATGCTATGCATATGGGCCTACCTTGTTTCGCTTCTTATTCTGATGTACGTCCAAAGGTCAAACTCCGAGACAATGCCTGACAAGGGGGAAGAAATTGTACATTGAGTTCTGTCCCATATACGTGCGATCGACATCAAAAAACATTCAAGCACGGGCAAATTCTGTCAACAACACGCTGCAAGTCGCCTCTGCGTATTAGTCCAAAGTTCACAGTGGAATTGTAGGAGTTTAAATCGCAATTATCATTCCGCAACACGCGCGACGTCGCGAACGGATATTCAGTACCTGTGATGCAAGAATTGTAAACGCCTCAGATTGCATTACAAACTTGCCGAGATTAATTACACTCGGGAATAGATTTAAAAGAAAAAACTCGAGGCTAATTATTCCGAGCCTTATAAATTCCTTATACGGTTGAGCACTAGGGATAAACACGATACACCGAACACTTGTCCTATAAAAGCAGAGAGTGTATTTAGAGTGACTCAACCTAGGCAGGGACGTACAGAAGTTAGAACGGTAGAAATAGCGAAGGATTGGTAAGACATACATAATTACTGGGAAATATCCCTTTCTGCCCCTTCGAAGAAATACCTACAAAGTCGTCAGTGAGAACAGGGGAAAAGGGGACTCGAGTTTCCAACTCACCTTCCCACCAGCCTTCCCCGTAATACTGGCCACCTGACGACCCGCTGGACAATTCAATCAACTCTCCCTCCTTCAAGCCCAGCTCGTCAGGACCTTGGGCTTGGTATGCATACAGCGCTTTGACTGTGTGTCACATAAAAGATCACCGATCCATACGTGTGTTTTAGAAGAGCCGACAAGAATATGACGCACCATATTGACCAGATCCCTGCTCATGAGATTCTTCGGCTCCATATTCAAGGTATGAAGCTGGAACTAGTCCGTCGTCCCGACCATCACGAACTTTGAGCCATCCCGAGCCATCATCGTTTTCAATGACTTGAACGACGGTACCCTCTGATGAGAGGTCAACTTCAGCTGCTGATCGGTGACTGCAGAACTTACCGGTAACGGTTAATTCGAATTCCGAAGTTGCGGTAAAGTCGAATAGGACCTTAGCTTTTAAGTATGATGATTCACTTTCGGGGACAGAATGAACAAAGGACGAAGCGGTCGGAGTCTCCATATGCGGGGGCACTGGAAAAAAGTTGATCGATAAGCAAGTGACAGGGGACGCTGTCGGATGCACTTGCTAGCACTAGAGGTAGAATTGATCCGACTAAGATTAGTTGACGTTGACAAACGAGAGGAATGGCGATTGCCGCTCGCCCCGCGCTGGCAGTCAGCCGGAACCTGAAAAAACGATCCTTATCATTCCGAACCGCTGAAACGCTGAGCAAACCCACTTTAAGTTCACATTTCGCATGGACGGAGAGGTTGCAAGCTTTGCAGGTTTTGCCTTGTTTGCTGAGACCCCATATCGATGTCTGGATAACGAATTGTCAAGTTCCGAGATCCACCCCTTCAGAACCGTTAATACCCACCTTGCAATACCCGCACGTAGTGGGAATGGAGAAGGAAGAGCTCTTGAAATTGTGGGGTGTTTGGGCACCCACGTCATCTGAGAACAAATTAATTGAAGACTAGGACATGAAGAGAGGCATGAATCAACCCCCAATGACATTGACTATAGTGTCAATTTCGGCATTCAGGATGCATTCAGAAGTTCTGAAGAATGTCAAGTTGTGATCGGTCTCTAAGTATTGCTGAACAAGGAAGGCAGTTCAGCGGCATTTACGAGTTTCTCAGCGTCTCGGGACCCACATCGGATATGTCCTCCACATTACCCAGCGAATGATCACTATCGTAGGCGAGTGCAAGCTTCTCCAACTGATCGTATTCACGTTCTACTCATCGTTAGTCGGAGGACAATCTTTAGATAAATTCCACGCATACGCTTGTTTTCTATCACTGCAGCTAGTTCCTGTAACTTACCACGACTCCGCCTAAGTCGATTCTGCAGAACAGTTTTAGGATCGGGCTCTATACTCATGTCCTCCTGCGCCATGTTTCAGTTTCTAAATGCCAAGCGGATGTCCGGGGATATACCGACCGTGTCGTAAAAGTTGTGGCAGGGCTCAAATTTCCAATCAGCAGGAGCAGTGAACGGCCGAATATTGTATTCAATATACAAATCGTCGTCCTTTGAAGGATCGACCTCGTTCAAGATTGCTTCGGTTTCGGCCAGGCGATTTTTCAAGACGTCAAGATGGCTCATTTGCAAGGCTTGCGCGTGCAGCAGAACTTTCGTAAATTTGTTGACAAGCCGAGTCTGAATTGTCTCTGCAAAATGTCGATAAGACCTCGGGCAACTGACCGTTCTCGTACACACATACGCAGTTGCTGTCATGAGCATTCAAGTCAAGAACCACGATGCCAAAGACACAAGGAGACGTACATTCTCCATATGTACCATATCGGTATTATAGAACTTGTTCTTGGTCTTGTTTGCTGTAGCGATGGAAATAATGTATGTACTATAAAAATAGAACATCTTCAGAAAAAGGTAATTGAAAAGACGGCGAAGTGAGCAAACTTTTTACTGTTTAGCATGTCGAATCGCTGTTGCTCGGCCTGGCGTGCAATGCGGTCGGCGTGCTTGTCATCACCAGCTCGAATCTATATAGTTTTCAGGGAAAGCTAGCGCGAGGAAATTGTTCGTTGAACACAAACGTGCTTCTGACGACTGGATTCAACCTCCCCGCATTCTTCGTCGTACTATTGAAATGCATATGAGCTCCGAGTATGGCAGAATTCCTCAGTTCCGCTACCTTTTGCTTGCTCTGTATTTCGAACAAGTTTCGTCAACACCTGTATAATGCAGTAACTTCGATCTACAACCTTAACACGCTCAGAGTAAGTACGATCTCTGTCAGAAATTAGCTTTTGATAAAACTGTTCTTCCTGAAGCTAGAATGAACAGAAAATTCCATGTGATAGCGGCATGCATACCGTTCTCTGGATATTCTCATGTTTGCGTTCAATAGTTTTGAGGGCTTCAATAACCTGGGTGGTCAGAGTGTCCGCGATATTGTTATGATCTTGAGCACTGTTGACCATCGAGGCGATGATCGATTCATATGCGGTGTTTAGGGTACTGGAAGGTGGGATGAAGATTCACTTTTCCGGATCAGTAATAGTTAAATACACACTTTTGCTTCAATACGGATTCATCCCAGGCCTTTGTAGGATCGTCTCCAAGTACAACCGCGGATTCGAGCTTGGACTTTTTGTCCGCGGCTCGTTTCGCCAAAGCTTGTAATTTGGTGGCGTAGTCTCGTTCGAGAGCCACCCGATCCTTATACAGTTCTCGAACCTGTCTCCGTTTGCTCTAGATCTTGAACACAGCACAAAGGTACGACCAGTTCTTACATCTGCCACCAGTTGAATGCGGGCACTGAAACTTGCAGAAATTCGGTCCACTTGATCCTAAAAAGTGCCGATGCGATGAGCGACTTTGTGAGAAACTTAATGAACTGGAAGTCACGGGTAAAGTCTCGCCATAATGCTGACCAGAGAGCGCCATATGGTTAGTCGGATCGATGGGTGTTGGCGAAGAACAACTGCTAGTCCTGCCCAGTTCCGATATTGGCGCGCAGTTGAGCGCCTATTCATTATGACGACATTGTTTCGGCTTCCTGCTGTCTCCGCGCCTCCCGAACCGAACTTTTTCCGAACTTCCTGTGATAAATATGTTCACGCTGAACAAGGCTACATGAGTCTTCAGAATAAAGGCTTTACACATTCCGTGGCAATTTTACGTCAAATGCAAGTACTGTGTCCGAATCATTTAAAGTATTTACCGAATGATAACCCCCAAATGTTTCTAGCGTAGTTTTCATCGTAGTGCCCACGGATGCAATGGATGGTGCCATTGCTTCCGGCAAGCTGGAGACCCATGGTACTGGCTACAGCGGCGACATACATGGTATCTTCTAATTTTAAATCAAAGCGAGGGACTTGAGGAAGGTAAGTAAAGTCATCTCAGGGACGGTGGCATGTCCCTTTGCGGCCTCCCCCCTTTTGTTTTCTCGATCCGACAAAGCATGCTTTGGGGAGAGATCCTATGGTAAAAAAATAAATTGGATAAGTATAGCGTCGAGCATGTATTGTGGCTAGTACTTTTGGTTCTCGATCTAATTTCAAAACAGAACCCTACTGGCAGGAGAATGCTTTCGATAGCCACCCAGACTCGAGTCGACCTGTCATCTCTCAGCGCCTGGACTTGTGGCACTACGTAGCGCGGAGCAGACGCAACTAACTGTACATAGTAAAAAGAGGGCTATTTAGTCATATTTTTTAAACTGCCGTGCAATAGAGGCCGACTCAGTTTTGACGAGATATGTTCCACCCGGGTAAGAATGCAAAGTCTCCAGTCCGGGTCGAGCGGGGCTTCCCCTGCTTCTGATTTCTACGAAAAATGATAACAATGGTGACTCATTGAGAAATTTTTTTCCTTAGCATCTTGGACAGTAGTATTTTCAGCGCTAGACTCGCCTGATGGCTTTCTCTCAATGACAGGCTTTCCGAAATTCCACCCCCGAGAGAGAGAGAAAGAGAGAGATCCCGCGGTCCTAGCTATCGCCACCCTAAACTTCTTCACATAACCGCCCCTCACTTCTCTGCCTACTGGAATACTTATACTAGTTACGCTTCGGCCCCTGTAAAGTGACGCGGGTACGGACAGGTTGGTGGATGCCAAATTCCCGAGACTTACAACCGCATGCAATGACACCAGTGACATTAGATTATACCGTCACCATCGGGTACCAAAAAACACAACCACCACCCTTTCAAAAGTTGGATTGGACTTGGAAAGTTTTCTTGACTCGTAAATCTGTTCCAACAAACTCAGAGTTATGCCTTGCAAATCCCGTGCGTCAACAGCGGAGACACCTCGTTCGAGTCTTTCCCCCTTTTTGCCTCTTTCTCTCCCTCGGGTGGATGGGTAGATATTGCGGACGCGGACTTGGAATCGGAGGATTTGGGTCGAAAGATGAACCTGGAGGGCAAGCAATCGCTTGCATACGCCATGCATACATAATTGCTTTAGTAGACTGGTACTGTGGATCAGCTCGAGTATAAAATCTGCGTTCAAATGCTATAGCAATCTTTGTGGGACCCTCTTCCTCCTTTATCTGTTCAATTCCTTTCCCCGCTCTCCACCTACCCTCGCTTTCGCCGTTTACCTCCCCAATTCCACCTCCAACCCCCGCAGTTATCGCAATCGTCTCAACCATGTCTCGCCCCATCCTGCTCACCTTCCTGACGCTCTTTGCGATGACAACGACAATCTTCCCTCCATCGGTCGCGTCCACGCCCATAGATTTAGACAAGCCGGGACCGAAACCCATAGAGCTAGAGCCGGAGAAACGAACCACTCATACCGGAAGGGTAAGTACTTTACGCTTATCCACACTGTACCGAATATGAACTGTTTTACTTGCACGCCTCACATTCGCTCGATCTGGCGCGTCTTTTCTTTCTTTTCATTCCACCCCTCCAGGGCACCTGGTTCTATCCCGGTCTAGGCAACTGCGGTCAGGAGAACACCGTGAACGACCCTATCATTGCGATACCCGAGACTCTGTATGACCAGAATGGTGGAAGTAACTGTGGCCAGGTGAGCAAAGATCCTGTGCCACATACACGCTCAATGTCATCGCTAACACCTCGATCACTGTTTAGTGGATTGTTCGTATCAGATGGCCTATTTGCTGCTTTACGTCCAACTAATATAGCCTACTTTTCTGGCGTGTTTGTAGCACATCACAGACGTGAGCACCGGCAAAGTCGCTTACGGTCGTACAGCAGATAGTTGCCCCGGTTGCGGAAGCGGCGATTTAGGTGAGTGCTTCAATATTATTACATCTCAAACACCATATCACTGATGAATCCTCTTTTTCCTTTTGACCTATGTAGACATGTCCCCCGAAGTATTCCAGCAATTCACCGATCTATCCGTGGGCGAAATCTCCATCTCGTGGTATTTCCTGCCACAAGGAGAATCACCTCCGTCGTAACGAAATAACAGGCAGGTTCTTATTGTCGGACACCCACCGCTTGTCGTGTCATTCTGGGATACCCTCTTTGATGATTTTTGAGGAAGTTTATGCATAGAAAGTCTGATCATGTTGTTTGTATTTGTAACCGTGACTCGAGTAGCCATTCGGAGCTGTGTCTGTCTGTGACAGCAGCTCATCGTCTTTCTCTCCCTCTGCCCTCCTCTCTCCCCGCATTCTTGCCCCTCTTTCCGCTCATGCACTCTGCGAGTAGCATTGTATTATACTGCATATGTACCTATGCTTCAAGTTATTATTCCTCGGCCCTTTGTCGAGCCCCTTGCTGTCACCCCTTTGTTCGCACTGGTTCGACGATTGTATACAACTCTGAAGTGTTAGCCAGCTTCGCTATAGAGTACATTGATGAGGTGAACGGCAGAAGGCGGAAGTCACGGCAGAGAAACCGGCATAAAATCCCGGCCAGCGGCATTAAGGATGTGCCTGCCTGCCGGCTTTAAAAATCGCTCGCTCGACCCTTCAGAAAATAAGGCTTAATGAGAGTGTCAAGATTAAAGTAAATGGGCAAGGCATGCTATGTGCACTCGGTATCCGAGCATAGCTCAAAGCCATGCAGGTGAATTCCAAGCAACTTTCGAGATTTCAAAATTACCCCTTACTACATAATGATAGCACATGTACTTACACATGGACGCATTTGGGTTGAGCGCTGATTACCCTTGTATGGCATCATAGCGGGAAGGAGATTGTTGTCATCCGTCGTGTATGCGAGTTGCCCATACACCTGCGATACCCATGTACTTCCTCTGGTACTTTCGCATCTCACTTGAGGGATACACGTAAAAGTACTGACATGTCCTCGTACCCGATTGTGATATGAAAGGTTGTTGGATTGGGTTTTTTTTATGTAGGTGATTTGTACGTACAAAACGTCAAGAACATACAAGAAGATAACTATGCAGCAGTCCAAGATTCAGAGTCAGACAGTTCATTCAACGCTATAATACATGTGATGTCATTGCAAAGGGAAGTAAAGAGTTCATGCAGATAGATGGGGCGGGGTAAGAAGTTCGAAAAGAAGAAGATGTGTGAGCGGGAGAAGAGGGCGATAAGACCTCGACCCCATGATCGCATGTCGTGTGAGAAATCAAGATGTTTTTTCAATACATGTCAATACTAGATGATGAAAAGATCACAAGAGATACGCAGCAAGCAAGCCAGCCGCAACCAGGGCAAACGCCTGGCTCTGATGTGCACTTGCTTTCCAGGCTGCATTAGTTGACGCTGCAGCGGCTGAAGCAGATGAGGATGATGATGATGATGCTCCGGTAGCTGAAGAATTGTTCAAGCTATCGCTATTCGAGGATGTGCTAGGCGTAGTTGCGCTAGGTGATACAGCACTTCCGGAGATAGTTGGTGATGAGTTCGAAGATGCGGTGATAACACTAGTTTGTGTGTTTGTCACAATGACTTCTGATTGTGAATGGGTGGACCCAGGCGCGGAAGCTGGGGAACTAGCTGTGGACGCTGACGCCGTTGGAGCTGTCGTGGGAGCGGTAACAGAAGAAGTCGTAGGTTGAGCAGACGAAGAAGCGTCTGTTCCGAGAATCGTGAAGGTGGGGCTTATGTTTCCCGAATCGCCGAATACTTTCCCAAACATCAGTACGCAGATCACTGAAACTGTTTGAAATATATAGACTCACAGACGACGATATAATTGGTACGGGTAACAACAGAGGGAACTGTAAAGGTAACGTTACCGGCTATAAGAGGGAAGTTCTGAGCCAGTGGTGGATCTGTTAATTAGCAGAGATAAGATTGCATTCGGTTATGACAGTATGTATGAGATGAAGAACACGCACTGAGCATGAGGTGTTCAGAGTCGGTAGGATTGGCCATCCATCCTAGCACAACCTCTCCATTAGGGTTCGTTAGTGTAGAAGCGTTGATGTTCGATGTATCCCTACATACGATGCATAGGGGTCAGATACAAGTATTACAGCGAAAAAAAAAAGGACAACGGACCATGTTACAGTGACAGTCTCTCCGGAATGCCATACAGTTGAAGCTGTAGGGCTAGTAATCGGAGGATCGACAACATCTCTCGATAACAAGGTGGGAAGAGCTCGAACGACAGAGAAGAAAAGACATAATGAGATCGTAAAGGACAACATATTGGAGAATGAAACGTCTCTTGAGCGATGAACTAGTCAAAGACGTGGACGGGGTGTTCCGGGTGTCGACGACGGTGAGGGTGACGGACAGCGAAAGGACAAGTCGTCGAAAGAGGCATGTTGGACGGAACTTGACCTTTTATCTGTTGTGTAGCTGTGGGAAAACTGAAGGGAAACATTGATCCACATCAGACACAGGGTCACTTTAATTGATCAACAGTCCTTTTTAATAGGGCGGCTTCTGCTCCCCGCCGCCGCCGTACATTGCGCTTATACAGTACAGGCACAAAAAAACCAGATCCATTTACAGTGTACAGTCCAAGGAAAAAAAAATTATACACGGAATTAAAAAAAGTCTCGTATACTGTTCAAAAGAAGGAAGAATTAAGCCGTAAGTAAAGGTACAAAAAATTCTTCGTCGCTTCCGTTGACATCCATGTCATGTATTACTTTCGTCCAGGTCATTCAACAAAAGTCACCGTATGTCAACACACTTAGGCAGAGTCGCATCTGATGGTAAAGTTCCCGCTCTTATTTCCTGAATCTCCCATAACTACCATCCAATGTATCAGTTCAAGGTCGCGAATAACGTTGATTGCAAACACTACTCACGAACGATGGAATAACCATGTCCTGAAGGAACTTGCGGGACTGGGAAAGAAACTGAATGAGTGTCCACGACATCGAATCCGCTCGCCAGAGGTTTGCCTGCATAATCATTCTGATTAACCAATTCCAGCAGCTGAAATTTATCACTTACTAATGTTTAGTCTGCCGTTCAGTTCGACGAGTAGTACCACTCCTTTAGAGTTGGTGACTTGTGCTGGGACGTTGCTCCCATCCCTAACCCCAGTTAGCGATCATGTAAACAACGAGGCTGCGTGGTACGAACCAGGTCACTGTGGCATTCTCGCCACAAGTCCAGGTAGTATCAGCGACGGGGGAAGTAATGTGTGGATTGTACACATCTCGGGCTGCGAGAAGAGGTGCGGAGAAAGCTAACGTAGCGATGGAGACGATGAAGAAGCAAAGGGCGATGAATAGAGAAGGCATTATCAACAAAAAGGAGAAAAATGTGCAAGTAGAATTCGAAAGGTGGGAAGGATGATTTTTTTTTGTTGAAAGAAAGAGGACCGTTGACCGATGTCCTATCCAGGACTTTCAGTTCTGCTTATATACTCCCATTTGTACCACTTCGGCTCCCTGATCCCAGTAATTTCGATTTCGATTGCGGAGCAGGAGAGAGACCGTGGAGGTATGTTTGCCGTGACGCCGTCGAGATTGAACAATGCGATGTTGTCGTAATAGCCTCGTTGTATCCACTCTACCTGCAGCGCCTCAAGCTTCTTGCTCAGTTCTCTGGGGTCTTCTGAGCCCGCTGTTCCGCTATTTTCGCCGAGTGCTAAAGAGCTTCCCTTCGATTTCCTTTGGGCGCAAGTACTAGGGGCCAATCCTCTTCTTTGCTTAGCGGTGGCGAGTATTGGCATATCTGATATTCTGGATTTCTATGAAAATCCGGAATGCGGAATGCGCAAGACTGCTGACTGCTGTGTACGTGCGTGGTCCGATCGAGGTCATGACGCCGGTATGTTACTTTCTCCTTCAAACGGCTCCACTCACGATCCAGAGGAAACAAAGTGCTTCCCTGAGCCTATGTTATGGCCACTTATTCTCTTTGACGTCTAGAGCAACGCGATAACTGCATACTCTACATTTCTACGTGCGCCATTGCACGGGAATGATTTGCCGGATGCCCGGGGTATCTGCGACCGATGCTACTATTAGGGATAGGGATTCACAAGTGCACTTTTACGCATCCGGTCGTAGCGCCCAGAAGCCCTTTCTTAGTCGCATTTGGTTTCGTTCGATCCACGTTCAACGGAAACTGCCTTCACTTTACATACTGGTGTTTGCCGGAATCGTACGACTGGGTCTTGCGCATATCCCGTATCTCACTTTTCCCAGTTCTCCGCTGATCTTACTAGCTCGCAGCTCGTGCCCATTGGCTCCAGAGTTGAACGTACGAAGCTATACCATCCTGTGGCGTTCATCTAAAGCACAAAATAGGTGCTTAGTGTGGATCCCTCTACAGCTTCCCAGTCGAAAGCTATCCTAGAAAGACGCGTCTCGCTGCCTCTGTAAATCCACCTGCTTTCATAAACACCCAAATTTTGTTTCAATTTGGCGGGGATGGGGAACTCCGTCGCTTCTTTTGCGACTGCGACGAGTAGGAGTAGTAGTTTATTACATACTTATGCTCTCTGGTCCTCTGCTTCTTTCGCGATTCTAGCCTGTGCAGTAGCTGAGGATCTGAATCTCTGATACGCCTCGTGTGCGTGAGGATAGGATGATGATGGCCGGGGGTTATGGATGGAAGTTACTGATCGTGAAGCGAGTTTGAGGATATGGTCGGGGAGCTTCTGCAGGTCGAGAGGAACCCTAGGTGGTGAGTAGAGAAAGGGATTTACTTTATATGAATCATGGTCGAGTTGAGCAACTGCTTCTACTCAATTGTTGCCCTGGCCAACTGCGACACGAGGCTCGCCGCTAGCCGAGCGAGCGCCTGTACACGCGTAACGCGACGCGGCGCGATCACACGAGGTAAATAGTGACAAACATTAAACGCGAGAGTAACGTTGACGCGTGACAGCCAAAGGAAATCTACTTGTCACACTTCACGCGCAATTATTCGGGCTTTTACCGCAACCACTTTCTCTCCCACTCGTCCTATACTCTTCTTCTCTGCTCATTCACCGGGAGAAGAAATATGAGTCTACCAACCCCTCCGACGACGTCTCATAGAGAGAAAGAAAACCGGTCTTTGGAGACGGGCTCTCGCAATGTTGTGTGGTCAAAGCAGAATCAAATTCACAGTCTTTCGACGCCACCCAAAGGCCCTAGCTGCAGCAGTGCAAGCCAAGTTCAGCCTGGAAAGTCTATTCTCAAGCCCACCCAGCCTCTTCTTCCTTTGCCAGAAGAAAAACCCCGCGAGGAAACCCCCGCGCCGTCGAGTCCTTTGAAGGACGCTCAGTATCTTCAGCATCCTATTTCGACCATTATCTCTCAAGACGCTACATTATCCGACCTCATACGCGCTTATTCAGTCCTCACTGCCAGAATTAGACCTTATGTCAACGAGGAGACAAACTCGAGTTCGCCGCTCTTTGAACCACTTCTTGCTAACCGCGAGAAGGTGACCGAAAGTATTTGCCGTGATGTCCGACGAGCTTTGGAGAATCCTTTGGGGGAAGTTGAAGAGGAGGAGGAGAAGCAAAAGAAGGAGCATAAATTGCCTTCACCTACGAAAAGTCCGAAGAAGAAAAAGAGGGGCATGACGGCGGAGCAGGCCAAGTACGCGCGAGATCTTTGCACGATATCTCATTCTGTCCTCAAATTCCTTGGGATATTCCTCGCTTTTCCCATTTATCGCGTATTCACAAGTGAGTCTTCGAGGTTCTCTTTCCAGTCCACTTTTGATATTAATTTCGCATATTTTTAGACCAACAACTCGTTCAGATGCTGGGTAGCATCACCGCCATCCCAATGGCTCCGGAGTTGCCTACACCAAACGCAAGGAAAACCTATGCTCTATCCATTTGTGTCATTCAAGGGTTGCGCTTACCCGAGGGGGTCCTCGCTCCTGCCAAAGACACTATTGCTCATGTCTTGGGTCGCGGAATAGATGGAGAACTAGGAAAAGAGGGAAAGAAGGGATCGGCCACCGATGGGCTAAAGGCGAGTTTCTCTGTTGCATGCTACTGTTCTCATACTGAATGTCTTCCGCTAGGCCATACATGATCTTTCGTTGCACAAACCAGCACTCTTTGTCCCCGCTTTTGGCAATCTGATGGATTCCATTCTATATAACCTCCTCTCGCCGAGCTTGAATCTTCGCGTTCAAGCAGCTCATGCCCTCGGCGGTCTAGCTCAAGCCTCTGTTGCCCTTCCTTTATCTCCCGTACATACAGACCTATCATCCTGGATAGTCGATTTCCTACTATCAACTCCGACACGCGTATCTCCAACCAAGAAGGATGCCAATGGGAATGCTGCTCCCACAACTCAGGAATCCGACATTTGTCGAACCCTGCGTACGACATTAAATGCGGAAAATCCTGTTCACGTCACTCACGGTCCTGTATGGGCCCTGCATGTCATGGGCAGTTTCATCGTCTTGCTGGGATCGGCGTTCAAGACAGACGCACGAGTTTGCAGGACGATTTCGAGTCTCCTCATCCTCACGCTGCGGCATAAAAAGGCGGCGGTGCGTAAACTGGCTTGCATCGTCTGGAGAATGGTCGTTTGGTCGTGGCACCAATACTTGCTTCCCTCTCTCGACGATAGCGAGCAATCTAAATCTAAAAAACCAGAACGCCCGGTGGCCAGTCAGAATCAGTGGGGGTTGATCGAGATGGTGTTGACCTGCGGTGTAGGCATCAGCACTTGCTACGCTATCGTCGGCAGCGAACTGGGTCCAGCAGAACTTTTGCGGCTCGATAGGATCTTGACGTTAATGGTGAATAGGAATGAAGAGTCGCGGGATGATGTGATGCGGTGTATCATCCAGCTTGTAAACCTCGAGCGACAAGAGGTCGTTTGGGAGCTGGATAAGCTTCTTTCGCCGAGTTTCATGTCTGGTATGGCGGATGTGCTCGCCGTGGACTTTCAGGATGTGTCCAAATCAATTACGGCTATACGGGAGGAGCTTCCGGATATCCGTGATTTTAGAGGGTTGACGAGGGAGGAGTTGCTCGAGCTTGGAACGATGAGTATGTTGCTTGAAGTGTGGAGCACTGCGATAAGCATCAAGAATGGTCAGCATAACAACGAGGTGAGCTTAACACTATGTGTGGGGTTTTTGATCGTCGCTGATATTCATCTGTTTTGTGCAGGATTTGCTTATGGAAACTTGGGACGCTATGCTAAAGACGGTGATGACATTGGCGGAAGGTTTGTGCGATTTGAAGTTGTCTTTGGAATCACGTACTCATATAACTCATGTCTTGCAGATGATGGCGAAGAGGCTGAATCAAAAGCGACACAAAAGCTAGTCGCTGCTTTGTCCGACAGTCTCCGAACAAGTCCCAAAGAAACGAAAAGTTCCGATCGCGCTGATTCTTCATCCAAACAAGAGTATCACTGGGACCTCGCAAAGAACATCAGGATGGTCCACCGGGCATGGGCATCTCTGTACCAGCTTTTGCAGAGTCGTCTATTGGAGGACCACGCGACACAGCTCCTCGGACGTGTTGTCGAATTCGAAGACGAACTTGGAGAGATGGAAGACGAGGTGCGGGGAGAATGGGCGGCACTTTGTGCGAACCTTATTCTTGCCTCTGGCGAACCAATGCAGAGTCTATCGCTGTTTTGGGGTCAAGTGGATTCAAAGTGGAATTGGCCGGCAGATATACGCACATTGGTTTGGACCAAGTTTGTACAGCTTTGGCAGGAGAGTAAGCAAGATAATTGGGAGGGCTCAATTGTTCTCATTAGTACTCCATTCTGGTAAGAGTTTGCGCAGTTGGGATTTTTTTTTTCCTCCTGACGTCTCTCTAGCAGTCAAAATGCATGGGACCTCAATGACGACGAGCTTTCAATATGGGAAAAGTTCCTGACGTATATCGTGAACCGAGGTCTAGATTACGGTTATGACGCTGTCGCCGTAGTGGACACCATCGCAAGAAAACTTCAACAGAAGTGCAACCCAACCTTCACCTCGCTTGCTCGAATTGCGGATATGTTGATGAGCATTGTGGAAAACTCGTTCAAGGAAATCACAGCGCTTCCAGAGAATCTTGTGGACTTTGTTTCAGACACGTTGAATCAAAGCTACCCGCCCTCTCCTTCTATGGGTTTTTCCACTGCATGGATGATCCGGAGCCTTGGTCGTCTTATCGAGGCATGTCCCACCGAGCTCTGTCTCAATTTATTGGAAAGCCTTCAGGATTCTGTCGTCCTTTGGATTGCCGATGAAAATTCTGCGGCTACTGAATCCTATGACGATGTAAGCTCAATGATCTTCTGTCCATAACAGGCAGTCCTAACGTAATTTCTGCAGGTTGTTTACTGTTATGAAAATCTTTTGATGAAGCTGGAGGATCCCTGTCTTTTCACTCAAGAATGTATGGAGCGATTTGCACCAATTCTGAATGCCATGTTCAATGGTCCGCTGAAACCCTTAGCTGCGTACGATGCCTTTGATACGTTCTGGCATGAGAGGCACACCGTATTCGAAGCTGTGGACCCGAGGACTTGGCCCACCAAGGTGTGCGAATACATATACGGCTCCCCAGAAGCGTCCTCTTCTGCTCCTGCTCTTCCGCAACAGGTGGAAGCACGAGTAGAAGGCGAAGAAGCGGAAGAACACATCGGATCTATCGCTAACCCGGAGATTACCTCAGACGAGACTGTGGTAGCTTCACCAGAGCCAGGATTGGCCCTGGTGCCTGCTCCTAGGCTATCTAGCTCGTCTATCGATTCGGAAATGAGCCCTCGTTCGGTTGACCTCCATTCATCTCCTGCCTTGCAATTTCCTGATTCTCCAGCTCCTAATCATCCCGACCAAGGCGGGAATCCTTCCTCGCTCCCGTTGCCCATCCCGGTTGTGCTGTCTACTCCCCCACGAGTATCCAAGGGTCAATCAAGAGAATCGCCCTCTGGAATTGTGCTATTTGCTACTCCCTCTCCTCCCTCAACGCCCGGTGGCTCGGGAGGTGGGAAATTCAAGTCACTTTTCTCCCCAGAAAAGACGCCTTCTCGCTCATCGAAACCTCTCCTTGCTCCATCTCCTCTTATTAAATCTCTACCTCCTTCAAGTCCTCTGGCCAGTGTCAACAAGAGAAGGCGAATCTCGGGTAACAAAGAGAACGAGATCCCCTCCTCGGCAACTTGTTCGCCGTCCCGGCGTGACCTACTAGCAATTGGCTCTCCTTCTCTTCGGCCATCGGCTTTGAGAAAACGACCATTTGGGGCTCTTACAGAGAGCGGCGGAGATGAGCTCGCTGGACGAGGCCGAGTTCTTGAATTTGGAGAGAAGGAGAAGGAGAGACCGGCGAAGAGAGTTAGGATCAGTGAGCCGATCCCTGCGTTTGTTTTGCCTATGCCTACGCAAGTGCCGATGGATAGTGATGCTGCTTTCCATTCTGATACCTCATCATCCTTGAAGTCTTCATCTCCTCCGCTGTCATCCAAATCGGCCACAGATTCTTTTGTCAATGCTTCACAAAGATTGGACTCTGTTTTACGAAAGAGTCTGTCTTTACCCAAGAAACGCAAAGCTCTGCAGCTCGACTATGTGGAGATCAAAGTACCTTCTTCAAAGGGCTCTCAAGCTCTGAAAGCTCTTACCAACGATAGGGAGATGAAAACCCCCACGAGACGGTTATCGAAGAGCGGCGGCAAGAGAAAGACACTGACTATGGTATCTCCTGTACAGGGACCCGACGCGGAGGGCGATCTTGATCCTGACTTGCATGAGATTCTGGATATACCTTCCTCCGACTCGGACTTGGGTTCGGATGACACGAGATCGGTTCAGCAGCTGTCGTCCGATGACGATCCTCACCTTGGTCAAGTTACCCCGGGGCATCTTATTTCGCCTGCTTTGAAGCGGGTCAGTCGGGCCGATGAGGACGAGGACCTGGACCCGCCGAGTGATGATTCGGATTACGGGTTTGGAAGTGGAGCTGCTGAGCGCTCTGCGCAGGATAGTCCATCGAGGCAAGTAATGATGAGGAGACTGCAGAGGACTGCTAGTGCCAATGGTTCGGGTACGTCTGCGATCGGTGTAGATGCTAGTCAGAGAATGCATTTGGGGCACTTGTTGAGTGCTTGATGGGTTGACTGGCTTTTCGATTTCTGTGTGCATTTTTTTTTTCGGTTATGGTTCGCATTGCATTTGCATTTGTACTCTATTGAACAAGTTTTTATTCCTTGCCCTTGGCTCGTTTTGTACTACATACTTACATGCTATTCCCTGTACTCAATATCGATCAGTACGTTGTATTGTTATTT
Source organism: Collybiopsis luxurians FD-317 M1 (assembly GCA_000827265.1). Lineage (NCBI taxonomy): Eukaryota > Fungi > Basidiomycota > Agaricomycetes > Agaricales > Omphalotaceae > Collybiopsis > Collybiopsis luxurians. Next base: position 34,151 of record KN834792.1, on the reverse strand, counting down.
CATTTCTTTCGGGACTGTTCAATTACCTGGTTATTGTTATTCACTGTAATTAATTTTCAATGTTGATTGATCAAAGTTGAAGAAAACGATTGGTCCGAATAGCCCGTCAACGTTACGCCGGTTACTCATTCATGAATATGCAACGACGACGTTGCCAGTGCCATTGCCAGCAGTTGCCAGCCTCATCACTGTTGGCAGTTACGACGATATATAGTTCTGTCACTGCTGGTACCGCTGCACTGGGTGCGTCGATAATGAGGGATTCTTGAAGCCTTCTTGTCGCCGGTTGAACGGTACGTGGAATAGGATATTCAAGTACAATTAATGTCGCCCACGTCGTCCTGACCCATCCTTGGCGGTGTCAAGAGGTACGGAGATAGGCGAGGCTGGCAAGTAGATTGTAACCCGCGTTGGATGACACGGATGCACATTTCTTGCAGGTCTCTGATGGTCGATCGTCAATTTTACCGACGTCACCATGGTCATTGCTAGAATCCAAGGCAATCCATCGACCGAATCGTGCAATTAATTTATAAAAAGTCCCTCTTCAATCAATTTTGTTCCTTCTTCCCCCCTCCTTACAATTCTACGAATGTCCGACCAGCTCCTCGATACTCCCTCAAAACATGCTTTGTCCTTGTCCGGTCTGGCAGACAGGGCATGGAACCGGTTCACAGAAACTGCAATAAAAACTGGCTGGACACCTATTACAAAACTCTCAGAAGCTGCTGTCGTAGCGTAAGTCGGCCCCCCCCACGGAACTTTTCTTCCTTCTCAAAGTAACCCATCTCACCCCGGTCTGTTTGTAGACTTATGAGGAACATGACAAAGGGGCAACTCAAAGTGTTCACATTCTCGCACATCTATACATTTCCCGCTCATCAGCGGGACCATCATAGCGAAGCCGAACGCAGGGCGGAGTTGCGAGTGGTAAACGATGTATTTTGGGTTAGGTTGTGTGCCATGGGTGATTTGGGCTTTGCGGAGGCGTATATGTATGGTGACGTCGAATGCGATGATTTGGTTTCGCTTTTCTCCGTACTTCTTTTCTCCGTTTGCTGGATTTCCGAAAACCTGACTCTTTGACTCCCAGATATTCCTGGACAACCGAGAACGACTATCCAACATGGATTCTGCCGTTTCTTACCTCTTCACCCTCCCGCAAAAACTCACCTCGTACCGGTTTTTGAACACCATAGGCAATTCCCGGTCAAATATATCTGCTCATTATGACATTTCCAATGAAATGTTTGCTGGATTCCTATCAAAAGACATGACATACTCATGCGCTATTTTTGAAGATTTAGACGGGGATGTTAAAAACGGTCTCGATCGGGGCCTATGGAGCGGAGGCCACGCTTTGCATCGTCTTGGTCAGCCGGCGGAAACATCAGCACCAGCATCGATGAGCACTCCTATCGCTCAAGACGGTCCAGACGTGTTGGAAGCCGCACAATATCGCAAACTGCGTCATATCATTCGCAAAGCCGACATCCTTCCCGGCCAGCGTGTGCTCGAGATAGGTTCTGGTTGGGGCTCGCTGTCAATTCTTATAGCACAGACGGTACCGGATACTAGGGTCGATACCCTCACTCTCAGCGTGGCGCAACAGGCTCTGGCTAGGGAACGTATACGCGCCGCGGGGTTGGAAGATCGGATTACTGTGCACCTTATGGATTATCGCGATATGCCTGGCGACTGGGAAAGCAAGTTTGATAGACTTGTTAGTGTCGAGATGATTGAAGCTGTTGGAAGGGAGTTTCTGGAGACATATTGGCAAAAGGTCAATTGGGCGTTGAAAAAGAAGGATGCAGTGGGTGTGGTGCAGGTTATCACTATCCCGGAAGCTCGTCAGTGTTTTCAGCACCGATGCTCTGTTCTTTTATTCACTTTTCTTCCGATTAGGATTCGAGAGGTATATTAGGGAAATCGATTTTATACGGAAATGGGTGTGTGCTCTTTCAAATTGCTCTTTTCTATCGCTCATGCTTTTCTTCTCCCCTAGAGTAAGTTTCAGATATGGTCCCCCTTACCTGGCTCTAACTTATACTCCTGGCAGTCTTTCCCGGCGGTTTCCTCCCCACCTTGACTCTCCTCCTTCAAACGCTCACCGCAGGCTCTCGTGGAACGCTCACGGTCGACTCGGTAACGAACATTGGCCCTCATTACGCTCGTACACTGCGAGAGTGGCGAAAACGATTTCTATCCAGATTCGACGAGGTGGTCGTCCCAGCGCTGCAGGCAGAGTACCCGGATGTGATGGGACTCGAGAATAAGACTGCGGAACAGAGGGAGAGAGCCAAGACGGAGATTGAGGTGTTTAAACGGAAATGGATATGTATGTTTTTGGTGGTTGTTTGTGCTACTACGACATGATGATGCTGATATTTTTTTTTGCCTGCTTGCCTGCTTCCTTTCGTCCAGATTACTAGTGAGTTTCATATTTCACCTGCTGCGTTGATGATGGACATGGATGTTGAATGGGAATTGGCTGGTTTGACAGCTGTTACTGCGAAGTTGGGTTTACGACGCGTACGCTTGGAGGTGAGTTTTGTTTTTACCATCCTTTATTCACGCTTTCCCTTCTTTGTTCCCTCTTTTTATGCGTTCTGTCTATGCGGTATTTTATTTCCCAACACTGATTGCTCCGTAGATCATATAATTACGTTTACTCGCGAAGGAGCTCAGGGCTATGGGTGCAATACTTTCGAGTAAGTAGATGTTTGCCATGAAAGGGATGCAAAAAAAAAGGATAGAGGGATATCTTGTTCGAACCTAATTTATTCAAAAGTTGTTGTAAATCTAGAATTCACATTACTAGAGAAGACTACGCGAGAAGACAAGAACGAGGAAATCGCAGTCGCGCGTCGATGACGATGAGTTCCGCGACCACGTGAATATGTCGTGGCGTAAGACGTTTAAAGTTAGAATGCTGTCAATGTCAGTGAAGACTGATACGCTTGAAGCGCAATCATTACATCTGCGTTAGGTATGGGACAGGTATTGATGTCTGCGAAAGCCTTGGGAATGTCAGAGCAGGCTGTGGATTCTGATGTGAGTGTACATTTAAGTACTCGGAGAGCTCCGACTTAGTCGATCGTGAAATATGTAGAGTAGTTACATGGACAGGACAGATAAACGGACAGGCGCTGATGAAGCTACGTGAGAGCGGCGAAGGAGTACACCTTGGGAAAAGATTCAGAGTTATCGTCGAGCTTCAAGCTTCAACTTTCACACCCCCTCTTCCCCCAAGTTCTTGGTGTTCTGTCCTCCCTACGCTCTAGATCCAAGTATAGAATGAACGAGAATGGTAACAAAACCGGACAAGATAAAGTAGATTCTGCAAGCGCCAAGTATATACATGTAAAAGGTGTGTTATTAAAAACAAGGAACGTACGTAGCATACTATCAAGTGATTACGATTGCCCGTTGTAATATAGATGGTACCTAGTATAAGTGGATTGAGAAATGAGGTGGGATGGGATACGCGATGATGCAAAGGAAAGTGAAGGAACAAAAAAAAGTTGATACAGCGCCGTAAACGGAAGAAAGGATGATGGAAATAAAAGTATACACACGAAAAAGGTTAAGGAAAGCAAAAGTTGAATTGATGGACTGATCTAACAAGACGGGGAGGAATGATGCTACAAGAAGCGCAAGAAAAGGCAAAGAAAAAGAAAGCGCACGAGCAAGACATATCAGAAATACAATGAAAAGCAACAGCAAGGGCCAGCCAAACTTTCAGAACCACGCCATGAAGCTCGTCTCCTCTAAATCCGTCATCAACGCTCCATGGTCCAGATTGATTCTCTCATCCTTTTCAACCCTTGGAGAAGAGGGCATGAACGGGGTTGGAGGCGCCGAAGCAAACTTTTCCCGATAGCTGTACTTTTCGTCAACACCGACACCCACCGAATGGAAGGCATAAATGTCTGGCAGCCAGGTTGGAGGATTTTGCGAGCGATGCGGAAGGGGCCTGGTCGGTCGACCTAAAAAGTTGAAATCGAATGAATGTTGCGTCTGTCCAAAAGTCACTCCGCCGGGTAAAGGCTGGAATCCCGATCCTGTTGGAACTGAGCCCTGCTGGGCAACAGCGGAGACCAGTCCAAAGTTTGCTAATCCCGCATTTCGTGAATGGACAGGAGCTAGCAAAAGCGGCGGAGGTGGAGTCGTATGTAGATCTTGGAGATATTGATGAAGTGAAGCGTGAGCGTTGACGAATGCTGGTGTAAGATAAGGCGAACAGGAATCGACAGGCTGGAGGGAACTTCCTAGCAAGAGTTGTGAGGAAATCCCGCCGATCCCGCTTCCATTGCTGTTATGCCAGTCCAAATAAGCTCGCCGGCTCTTATCAAACATCTTCTCGATGACAGGCTACGGGAAATTGAAACGTTTTTAGCAAGGCCGCCACCGTCTAGGACCCAAAAATTTCGCGGAGTTTGAAGTATAATTGAGTCACTTACCAGAGTCCGTGCACTGAATGGGAGAATCTTGGCGGCTCGTCTAAAAAGCCTACAAACACGGTCCAAATCCGCCAACGCACAAGGGGTTAGAGCGCACGAAGGTTCTCGTGATACGAGAAGTGAAAGCGCGACCTACGTGAATAAATTGAATTTGTCGAAAGCTCTTGCTCGGGTAATGCAAGAGAAATATACTCACGGATGCCGAAAACGCGTTGAACCAGAAGCACAAAAATCTCCCGCTGAGTTGGTCTTCCTTATTGAATAGCGTCTCCACTGCCGCAATTAAACCTGAACAGCCTAAATAGGTGGCGAGGACGGAAGGAGCAAATGTGTCATTCCAGTCAAACTGCTCGGGACTGCTCATAACTTGCATGAAATGCCGGCGGTGTAATTGCAGGAGAGCTAAGAGGAGCAATGTATCAGAGTGCGTCGGGGGAGAGGGTGGCAAACTTTCACTGACCGATATCACACCCCATTGAGACTAGGGCCCTCTGCATAGTCAGGGATCGATTACTGGTTCCAGCTCCTCCATCGTCCTTCAGTATATCCGGAATGCCATGATTACGTACATCCTTGTCGAGTTCAACGATTCGCTCGTACGGAGGAGCGTTGACAGAAGTGATTGCCTCGAGAATAGGTGATAAGCAGCTAATGAAGAAACGGTTCTTCCATTCGTGGTCTACAGGATTTAATTTATGATTTAGATTCAAAGTCAGCGCCATGTGGCAACAAGGATTGAAGTTTGTCGTGCTTACAGATCATCTCCTCCTGCGGAACATATAGACCGGGTCCGTCGAACGTAGGCGGCTTTATGTCAACATGAGCAAGGCATATAGACGGAGGACGTCCAAGGGAAAGGCTCTAATGAAATTTAGAGTGTCATCCGCCTATGAAAACTCACCAAAACTTTTGACTCACCATGCGACAGTCGAGGTTGAGAAGCTCCCAAAATACGTACCTCCGTTTCTCATGTTCCTCAGGTATTCTTTTAACGCGAGATCCTTCACGATCTGCTTGAGCGTGTCAGACGAAGAAAAAAATCGCAGGTCGCCGTTTTCATTACGTACGAAGTCCTAGCTAAAATCGAGGGAGAGATCGGTAGTGAGCATCACTGAAGAAGAAACGAGTTTAAGGGTGCCATACCCCTTGTGCCAATTTCGCCACAAACCCCATAAGGTTCCACGCATACCCCACTGCTTTCCTGTTGTCCGAAAAAATGAGATGGTACCAGATCATGAAGAACTGCGAGAAATGTCAATCGAGGCAAATCTCCGGTCATGGGGGTGAAAATGAAAACGTACAAGGGCATGGAGAGTATCAAAATCCGGCTCTTCCATCAGCGGAATTTCGCAAACAGAAGCACGCGCCAAGTGATGGTAAGCTTCGCCGTACAAATTACCCAGAGGTTTGTTCAGATCGACCAGGGATCCAATAGAGAGGACCATAAGGAGCAGAGCCATTCTTCGAGGGCTCAAGTCTTCAATCTGGGACTCGTAAACGTGGTGCAAAAGATTCGAGAGGAATGTTTCCGATGCATCGAGATTGTATCTGCGACCCAAAGACTGAATGAGATACGAAAACTAAGTGAGGAGAAGACACTTACTGCCATAAAGCGTTCCCTCGTGCTGCTTGGCATACTTGCTGTGCTTCCTCTCGAGGAGGCAGCGCGTCTCTGATACGTCTACGAATCTTCAAATCCGCTGGCCACGGAAAAGGAAAGGTGACGCTAAGCTGAAGGACATCTGGTGGGACCTCTGGAGGACCTTTGGTTCGATAGCTTCCATTTTCCTGTAAGTGCCTCGTTGAATCCGTAGAACTCTGAAGTTGCCTGATATAAACTTACATCGACGTACACGTTGTGATTCTGACTGTTACTGCCTAAGGTTAGCGAGGTGACGGCCTGGTGCAAGCTTTCACTGTCACGGTGGGAGGATTCAGACTGAGCAGTGGATACGTTGGTCGAAGACGATGAAGAGAGTCCGTAGAATTCTTGGATTGTCTTGATCTGCAGGAGTTCAGGAGCAAGCAGGGGATGCTGCCTGGGGCAGCATTCTTCGCGCAAGGCATCCTCTAGCTGACGCACTCGATCGCTAAGCTGTGAAATCTTTGCGTGAAGCTGGCCCGTGTTTGCGAGGATAAAGCTTTACTGATACGTTGGTTATCAAACCCTTGGAACTCCGTAAGATCGACCTACCGACTGCCTTTCCCAGAGGTCAAGGTACCTGTACGAGAGTCAGAAAGAAAATATAAAACAGGTAAATTTCCAGACCTTCTGGGCATATATCTCCGCATCCGCGTTTTCGGCAAGACTTCACGATCCAAGTCAAAAAAATATTGCAGAACCTCAAAACGAATGCTCAAACCTGGCACGGAAAATCGCGATCGCACTAGAATAAGAAGAATTAGCAATCGTCGCGGTCCTCTGTACTGTAGCATTACTTTCAATTTGAGTCTAAAGTAGCCTTTTGTAAGTACTCGACCAAAATACAAGATGGCGATACTGACCGCCTGCATTCTCTACACGATAAAGTGCGACTCGGGTTCTTCTCTTTCTCCTTCTGAGGGGTAGGAGGGTTTGGGCGATCTTGCTGAGGCATATCCAAGCTATTCTGTGAAGTCCCAGGAAAATCATACTGAGCAGGATCCTGATATTGGCCAAAGGGCTCAGAGCCCCAATTTCGCGCTCTTTTCAAAGGACGACCGTAGTCACTGCCTAGTAACCCCGAGACCAGCATGATGGTAAAGAACAGAGCGAGGCTGAGCTAAAGAGGAGTCGTCTGCCAATTGGCGATGGCATACATACTAACAAGGTTGAGAAGCCGATCTAAGTGACTCGGGGAAAATTTTTGAAGAATTCTAAAGCCAAACTACCCAAACCGTCGAGAGTCCAGGCTTCCAGAGCTAGCTTTACGTCCACTCCGCCTTCTTTTATGTATCTCGTTGTCACATGCAGTCGATGCTCGGCCACTAATGCCTACTAGAGACGCCTTCTCTGTGCTTCACACTTCGCTTTACGGATACGGAAAAAGCTGCATTCAATCCGACGAAACTTATCACGGAGATCCAGTAATCACCTTTGAGGGAGTTGACCGGGAACAACGCATTGTCCAGATCAGGCATACAGATACACACTTTTAATAATATAAGCTTAAGTTCCAAGTCCATAAAGGTATCATGCAATCGTAAAGACCTCGTAAGGAAAGCCAAAATTAAGTTACTCAAAACCAACCGAGCCATCCTTGCTCCGTATTTGGCTGTAGCGCTCCCAATTCAAAGTTAACCGAATTTGCTCCAGTATAATAGGGTGTTGTGTGTGAAGGAATGGTAGGGGAATCATTGAACCTAAGAGGGTTGGCGATATCTGGGTATACAAAGGGAAGGACGGGTCTGGAAATATCCATGGCAGGTACCGGAGCCCACGAATGGGACGGGGGACATGTCGTACTAACAATGGAACATTGACAGGGTTTTCGCATAGGGAACATAATTTTCGCTCTTTCGTGGGCTTCAGCGATGCATTGTGTTAAAATTGGATGAGCGTTTTTGAATGAGTCATCTGTCGGTGGCGGACTTGGGGCAGGAACGAACGTATTCGAATCCATCTTCATCAGTTCATCAAACAAAGGATCATGCTCTTCTTCATGCCGAAGTACCACGGTAGGAACCTCTTGACCGTGATACCATCGCTGGAAAATGTTGTTCGCCTTAGCTATGATCGTGTCCAGCATAGGCTGTAATGTAGGAAATGGTCAAGTTTTTTCACCTTCTTTTGGTCGGATTGAGAACGACTTACGACGACTTGATCGGCCCGAGGAGAAGTTTGTTCCTTGAACATTAAACGAGCTCGTTCCAGCTCTTGAAGACCTGCGGGAGACCTGTCAAAAATCCCTTTTCAATAAATCAATCACTACGACATTTCATTCATGCCAACATACAAGCACGTAAACGGAGCGCGGCTGACAAGTAGAGCAATCGCCACCTGTGAGTTCGGGGTGTCAGTCAGCAAAGTAAAAAACTGAGTCTGAAAATACTAACCACTCCAGAAAATGCGTTGGACCAGTATCCCATAATCCGGGAAGCTAATTCGGGTTCCCGCTGATACAAGGTTTGTACAGCAGCTATCATCCGAACTGCTCCAAGCCAGACCGCGACCACCGAAGGGGCATATCTGTGTCGTTTATTGAATGCCTCTTCGGGACCACTGAGAGCCCTCATGAAATATGTCCGATGTAACTGCAGCAACACTAAAATGTAAAACGAGTAATCAACACGGAATCATGCGAGATATTCGCATGAATGTCATACCAGATTCATAAGCTATGGTGAAAGATACTTGCTGCAACAGCAAAGTGCGCGACCGCGGATTGGGGTTTCGAAGAGGTTCAGGAACGGGGAAATTTCGGACCAGTGTGTCGAGTTCAAGAATAGAGCTATACTCGATGCCAGGTTGGGAAAGAGCGTCGACAACGGGATAGAGACATTCGACATAGAAGGAGTGTTTCCAGCTTTGATCTAGAACAGGCAAATAATATGTCTCTCGGGATCGACAGTATACGGGAGGGCAGGGTAACTCACAATGATGAGACGACTCGGTATAATCACAATCAGAATCAGGAATGTACGCAGGACGAGAGCAGTCGGAATATTTGATAGATAACGACGGCGGTCGACCTAGAGACAGAGCAAGACGGGCATCCAGATATGAAAGCTCCCAAAACAGACTAGCGAGAAACCCGTCTCAGCATAAGTAAACGCCTACGACGTACACAGGATGTTGACTTACTTGCGCCGATTTTCAACCTCCTCGGGAATGACCTTGGATTTCACACCATTACGATCTGTAGGAAAAAATCAGTGGCTGAAAGGATGATGTCAAGATAAAAATTGAACACACGCAATCCAATCTGTAACATCTTGGTCAGAAAGGCCGAGAAAATCACGAGATTATGCCCGACTTACACTCTGCGCCAGCTTGGTTGTCAGACCCATGATCGCCCAAGCTTGCGTTAGGCTCTTTTTCTTGTCCGAAAACATCAACAAATATAGGAGATCGTAATATAGAGCGGTGATAGTCTCTAATGTGGCATCTTCCAGCAATGAAATCTCACAAAGAGCTGCACGGGCCAGGGTATGATATTTTTCAGAATCAAGAGACTTCGCCGGTCGTTTGAGATCGACGAGAGACCCAAGCGCAAGGAGCATAAAAAGGAGAGCAAGACGCCGCGGACTGAGCTCTTCCAAAGCGGTAGAGTAACAGTGATGAGTGAGATTTGGAAAGAAAGAATCATCTGGGTGAAGGTTGCACCTAAACCCGCAAGTTTGCCAAGACGAAAAAGAGTGAGTGGGAGGAAGACGTACTGCCAAGCGGCGTGAGCCTGTAATTGTTCCCAAAGATATGCACTCTCCTGACGAGGAGGAAGCTGACTACGAATGTATTCTCTTAATTGAACATTCGGACCTGAAGAGAGACGGCCGTCGCCTTGAGGAAAGGAGACACTGAGACTCTGAATCTGGGCTTCCATTGTATCCTCGCGTTGCTTGCCCTGAAGATTATTGAGACAACGTCAACATCTACCCGCAAAACAGACCTACCGCAGCAACGCTACTCATTTGACTATCCCACTTGCGCTCAGAGTCGCCGAAGGGGGAATCGCGGTCAAAATTTCTTTCAGAAGACACTGGGATGGCGGTGCCGTTGTGTTTTGGTTGGGTAACGCCGTAAAGCTCCATGGTGCTTTTCACGCTGAGCATTTCGGGTTGGAGGAGAGGATGGGGATTTGAATTATTCGAAGACTTCTCCAACGCTTCTTCAAGGCGTCGGATATGCTCACTCATATCTTGAATCTTGGAATGAAGCTGCTCGGTGTTGGCGAGAATAAATCTCAAGGGCGCGAGCGTCCGATGTCAACAGCATGATCTTGCACGCCAGGGGAAGCTTAACTTACCTCGTTCCTTTGCCCGATACCAAAACACCTTATGGTGGGCTGAGCCTGATAGTCGCACATCAAAGTCGGGAGATACTCACCATCTGGACAGATGTCGCTGACACCTCGTTTCTTGCATGATCCACTTTGAGAGACGAGTAAGACGGAGGCAGAAAAGAATGTGATAGAACTCTTACCATGGAAAGGTGCGATCGCACTTGAACCAGTACGGCTGAGCGTCGGACAGAAAAGGTTCGAAGGGGTACAAGACTCACTCTGAGCTTCAATCTGATACCAGCAGATGACTCCTTTAATCATCACCTTCTCAATCGTGATAGTACAATTCTCACCTCCTACATTCACAACACGACAATGGAGGCTGCACCCATAGTTTATAAGAATCCGTTCGAGCGTAACCAATGGGTAGACTCACTTTCTTGCCAGTCTGTTTCTTGGTCGCCAAACTAGTTTCTGAGATAAAAACGTGCTGATCTAGTGAGGGTGAGCCTGATGGCGGATTATGACGCATATCCTCAGCCGTTATGGAATCGGTCCGAGCTCGTTTCGCAGGTCGACCATCTTCGTAACGGTCCATATTCTGGCCATCGGAAGACGCGACTCCAGAGGGCGTCATCTTGAAAAGTAAGGTTGAATGATGCTGAAGCGGATGAAGGAAGGGGGAACGGAAAAAAGATACGTACATTGAGAGCAGTCATTAAAGAGACGTCTGCTGGGAACAGATGATAAAACAGTATGACTTTGGACTGACTTGCTTATGACTTGCTTACCCAACGACCTCGGAGATGCGGAATTTGTGGCCCAACAAAAACTTGGAGACTTGACCAATTCGTTTGTGCAAGAAAGATCTGATCTTCAGAACAACCTCCGCCGATTGATCAATGACCCACTGGACTGGCAGTGGTTATTTTCGCTCTGTTCCGTACTAATAGGATGACTCTCAATGAAATCCGCTTCCAGATTGCTCAGTCGCTCGTTCGCTTCATGAACAAGACCGAAGACAGGGTCACTTCCATTTCCCTCCGTGCCTTTGACCAATCTCCCGAGAATCGTTGCGATATGAATTCCCAGGCAGGCAGAGACTTTCTGACTTATTTTCTGATGGAAAATTTGTTAATATCTCCCTTTGGGTGTGGTTCTTCTTTCACCTATTCTCATGGACATGGATATAGATGTGTTATATGTCCAGGGCTTAAAATACCTCTTTTCAGTCCTTCCACTTCACGTTCTATGTTGCGAGGCTTATCCTGAATCCGAACGCCTCGGACAGAGGTTCTATATCGATCTCATGAATCCTAGGGCCTTTGCACTGCAGAGTTCAATAGCCCTGATCCAGTAGCTGTGGCTACACGAGCGTTTCTTCCCTGGTACATACGATGGGATATGCGGGCCAGTTGACATATATCAATCCGCTTTCAAATCGGTCAAGCCGAATGTCCTGGCTATTCACGTAGGCATGATGACTTGCAAGGGGCCTGGATGTATTGGGAGACCACACCACTTTAGCCTTAGCCTCGAAGAACTCACTTTACGATCCTCAGGACCCCCACACAACACCTTAGATTATGATCTCATCAAGTTTCAACCACCAAAAAATGCTCTGCGAAATGTTCGGGGCCGGAAGAAGCGGAATATCCTTAATATCCCCATAAGGGATCTATCCGTCATCTTCGGCCACCTGAGAATTCCTCTTTCAGTGAAAGCATGAACTATGGCCTGCATGTGCAACAGCGATTTGCAGTAAATAGAAAACTCTAACAATCGAACATTGTCTTACATAGCGTTATAGTGCAAAGGGGCATCAGTGGAACAGGGGAGATGCCAACAAAGCCGTTCCATGTATGCATGGACAGAAGAGTTTTCCGTGCCAGCCCAGTATGCATATTCTTTCGCATCGCGGGAGCTTTCATCGCAGTCTACAATATTTTGGATATACGGAGGAAAGGCCATATTTAGGACGGAAATCATTACCTCATCAGTCAGTACTGAACTCCCGATGGTTCACGGCCGCGAAAGTGCCTCGCGAAGAGAGGTAGATAGATCGCACCTTCAAGTCGCCCGTCAGTGGTTCATTTTTCACGTTGTAGGCAACATCGCCTCGACTATCCTTAAAGTGCATGCGCTGGCACTTCAAATGACTTACCAAGTATTACAGGTTGCTCGTCTGCGCCATGGTACGCGGAAAAACCGAAATCTGCGAATAGGGTACAGATGAAGTGTGAAGCTGGATAAAGTTCTCGCAATAACTTTCACGAGAGTCATTCAGTCCATATACACAGACCATGGGGAAGACAAGGCATACCGTACATGCAAATCGCAGTGATGGCAGAGTGGATAATTCCGCGGAACCTACCTCTCCGTTCCTAAGTAAATTTAATGTGGTGGTGTAGTCAATCTACAGTGCCTCTAAGGGCTGACTAGTACGCTTGGGACCTAGGTCTTTGTCCGACAGCGGCCGAAACGAACGCATTCATTGATTCCAAGGGCTCCAGTATGCACATAATATCATGAGACTGAGAATGTCCGCCGAGTCACCCAAAAAGCCACGTTATATTGTCATCCATTCATCGAATCGCAGCTTAAAGTTTCTTCCTTTCGCGTGATTGTCGCAGTAGCATTCATGTCATACTCGAGTTGAAGATCTTGGGGATTTCCGAGGATGCAGAAGCGAGATTCTTTCAGGCATTTGGGTTTGAGATCACCCAGTGCGGCAGAAGTGAGATTGGAAGAGTGATCTGATCTGGACTCAGCTTCTATGTCATGAAGGTGAGAGGGAGTAGGAGGCAAAGTCCGGACGCAGTTAGACGCAGGCTGCAAGCACCAAGCGCCCATTGGCCAGGGCGTCCCGGACGATAAGCCCCGAAATTTCGTAGTTTCGACCCCTCGACTCCGGGTCCGTCGTCTTTAGCACAAACCAAAAAAAAACTGCTCCAACGCTATTATGAAGAATGCGGAAGACCTTGGGTCAGGAAAGAGTTTTTGTTATTTCGAGTATCTGAACGCAGAATCGGTCCACTTGGATCTATAAAAAAGTAGCTTCTTTTCCGAAGTTCACTTCACCATCGTAACTTCGCCCAAAAGCAGTCGCTCAAAGACCGGTACAAATGATTCACCTTCTGTAGCTTGCTTGGGTCCGTCTGATGTTCGAATTTTTTTTTTTCGTTCTGAGTTCGCTGATTACCAGTTGTGCTGGAGCCGAAATTGTGGATGGCTTCGATTTCCAGCGGACCCGCTCTAAAGGCCACAGGTTTCTCCCGTGTTCTCTAGTACTATAGCAACTCGCAAGTTTACCTCACTCGATCGACCTTACGCTACCACCCCAATCCAGATTAGCGCACAAAAAGTGGAAAAGTATGGCCATTGAATCATTACAATTACTGCTTTGAGAAGAACGGACACTACACAAAAGTTATGTGTTCCGAGAGCTCTGCCAAACCCTTTGCCTTTGGAATATCTGCGTCTTGACCACAAAAAGCAGATTGTGTATTTTTCTTATCAATAACGGAATCGCGAAGTTCATCAAGAACCTCAACACGCGACTTGATCTCCTCGCGCCCCTCCACGCTCCTTCTTTGTTCATTGATGTTGTCCTCCCTCCCAGAGACCATTACAATAAGTCTCCCAGGTCCCAACTGCAAAGCCTTGGCCTACTCCTTGGCCTACTTGGCAAAAAGGTAATCAGGGTCGACGACAGTGGGAACCGGACGCGTTCAACTAGGTTCAACTTCATCTCGACGGAGGTTTGCGCAAGATGTAAACGGGCGATAGAATTTCCAGAACGGGTAGAGCGACAGTCTACTGTACTAAGGCCTTACGTATTGCATTCCCATTCTTATCAACAGTGTGAGGTCCTTGTTTCGAGAAACCCCTGTGTCTGGCGGAGGACGGACGCCCAAAGAATTGCGCAGATAACAAGGTAAGCATTCCTGTGATGGCCGCTCGGTAATTTTTTTCTTTTAGCTAATGGGTCACGGCCTGAAAGTATACAAAGGCAGTGAAAAAAATGTTCCCTTGGGGCCGCCTCGACCTTGACGGAAGATTCAATCATGAAGTCGCTTGCGGGCGCTTCGGTATTCTGGGATTTGTAGGCTGCAGTTACTGGTACGCCCGAGGTGGCCCAGTTCCTCATCAATTCCAGGGATAGGTTCATATCTTGCCCGCAGCAACTGAGTCTCTTACCCAACTAATTAACCAGATCGCGAGGCTTGTTGATCACCTCGATGTCTTGATTGTCTGACGAAACCTCTCCCCGAGCAGCTTATCCTGTGTCGAAACTTTACAAAGAACGCCATGCGAGGAACGGTTTTGATCACCGGCTTCGAAGGCGGCGTAGTTAATTGAAAGACTTATTATGGATGGAGGAAACTTCCGACGGATTCACTGGCAGCACTGTTGATACATTTCCCGCTGAGTGCGTATCAACTCGCGGTCCACTGCCTTGAGTTGACATCTCCAAGCGCAGGTAATGAATCCAACCGAGTGGGCCTTCATCTTCATCTTCCACGCGTGGAGGTAGAGTAGAGTCGAACTTCATCCCGTAAATTCCCCCAGTTTCTCGTCGCAAGGTGATCTCCATACTTGACTATACGTATGCCTGCATAGATTCTCGGAACTTGCCCTTCCTTCCTTATCACGACCTCAAGATCACCTTCCATTGGTCCGGCTCCAAACGTCTGCTTGTAGCAGCAAAGAAGCGCCCAGACTCCTTGCGAAAGCCTTCTCAAATCCTCGAGAACCCATATTCACCTACTTGGCACCCCGCGAATGCAACTGCTTAATCATCTCCGTCTCCATAAGCGCTGACACTTCCTTCTCTCACCGGCATCCTAGACATAATGCCCCCACTAAGCTGCGACGCGGACCTCTTCTCCTACCGCAGCTGGTCGGAGTCCAGACGTGATCGGCTCCGCTCTCATCCACGACATCCCCTTCGCAACAGACAAAATCCTCCGAACAGTCCGCAGAGAAGCTAAGAAAAGGGCGGGTATCCACCACGATACGCACTGACGGAACGAATGGTCTCTGTTCATCATTCGTTCGGAACTGGAATACAACCCCGTTCCATAACTTACTGCAACGTTTTTGCGCTCGTGTCGAATGGGTGCTTATGAGAATGGTTTCACGTTGATCTTGGACGGCGTTTGCGAGAGGTACTTACTTTTGGGGAGTGGGAAGTTGAGGGTAGACTTACGTGTAGGATCTACTTACGATTTACGAGTGCCGTATACTGTATGTTGCGCCTTCGCTGTGGCGAGAGATCATTGACTCGAAGCGCCGATCACCTTCGATACATGATCGCGTTCTGAATGTTCTGGTTATGTTATGTTTTATGTTATACATATGGATATGCGGTACACAGTGTCGAAAGCCTCTTGAATAGACATCTTGTACTTGTCGTTCATCAACGAGGTACTGATCCATTACTTCCTTCCTTCCCTATAGCCGTTAACGAGCTGATGTAGATAAAAAAAGTCTGTTACTTATACGGTATGGAGTCAAACCCAAACACGAAAAGATTTAGAAAATGTTCCAAGTAAGTACGCGCGTACGTACTCTACATAGACGCCATATTTCGCATCATCGAACCCAGGTCATATCATGGCCTGGGCGGCGTTTTGAGTCGGAGTCGACTCCATGAAGGCCACTGAGTCCTGACACGGTACGATGTTACAGCTATTTACTTATTTGTAACACTGTTTTCGGAAAAACGCCAGTTTAGTCACGGTGATTGTATTTACCTACCTACAAACAAACCACTAATTCTGTCAGTGCTCCACAAGAATGTCGCCAGCTTTTGTAGAGTACAGCTATCTCGGCATCGGTGGGGCAATGAATAGAATAAGCACAATCAGTAACTGGTGCGTCTTACCACAAATGTCTGAATAGCTGTACTGTACATAGCGTACCGTAGAGTACAGGGCTCAGGGCACACGACTACGTAGCGGGATATGGATGTGTGGATTGTGTTGCGTTGTGTTGTGTTATGTACTCGGATAATTTGGTTTACCTGAATCATGTACCTGTACATACATTGTCCAATGTCCACGTCCATGTCCAAGTTGAAATCCAACAGTTCGATCTGTTGCCACTGGCCAACCACTAGTCCTAACTAGCTACATAACGCACTGCAGATCTTCTGGTTTTCTGATGCAGCCCCCTCCCGAGCATGGTTTGTTCCGCGCTTGCATTGGCCCGAGTTCTGGGTCAATAACTGACTAAAATACTAAATACTATATAGCACAGCACCAGCCATACCAACAATCTCCGTTACTTATCTTAACGCTCTAGGCCTATTTCTGAATCTATCCTCTACTCTACATTCAGTACACATCGCAAGAAAAAATCCACCGTATCACCACCCGCATTACTATTAACCTTCATCCATCCATTCTACCATCAACAATTTCAGAAATCAGAAAAAAATTAAAAAATCAAAGCCTGTGTTTATGCTTCTCCTGATGACCCTGACCCTCCGAACTCGCCTTCACCGCCTCCGCACTCGCATTCTCCATCATAACCCGAACTTCCGTCGCAGCCTCGGCGAGGTAATGTCGAAGTTGTGCAGTGTCGCGTTTAAGACTTGTTATCGTCCAACGTATATAGTCGTCTCCAATAGAATAGGACAAGCCGTAGCCATCGGGAACGACTGAAATGAGAATATAAAAGTAGGCATTAGTCAATTTTCTTGCCTTTTGAATGGGGAGGAGAGGAAAAGAGCAAAAGGACAAGAGAAAAGGAAAAAGAAAATCGAGAGGCGCATATTGTACAACCCTGACCGCCTATCCAACCAACCAACACAAACCAACACAACCCAACACAACATACACACGGCCAGGGAGGAGCGAATCCGAGGAGAACATGAGAAGAAAGTAAAAACGGGAGACATATACATCCCTAACCAACCAACCGAGCAATCAACCAGCCAACCAGCCAACCCAATTTAACCCAACACACACACGGCAAGCTCGAACGAATCAAACAAGAGCCAAGGAAAAAAACACGAAAAGGAAAACGGAAGACGCATACTGTACACCCCGAAGCAATCAATGCAATCCAACACACATGGCAAGCTCGAACGAATCAAACGAGAGCCAAGGAAAAAACACGAAAAGGAAAACGGGAGACGCATATTGTATATTGTACAACCCGAACCAACCGACCCAACCCAACGCCAAACACAACACACACGGCAAGCTCGAACGAATCAAACGAGAGCCAAGGAAAAAACACGAAAAGGAAAACGGGAGACGCATATTGTATATTGCACACCCCGAACCAACCAACGGAATCAGAGGAGAGCAAAAGCGAAAAAAAAAATGAAACAACCCCGAAGCAAAGCTCGGACTCGTCCCAAAAACCCAAGCATGATAACCATCAAACAGCTCAAAAAAAGCCAAACAAGAAAACCAAAACTCACCTTCCCCATACCCCCACCCATCAAAATACCGACTACTCAACTGACTCGTACTCAACTCCCAACGGCTCGTCTTGGCATACGACGGATCCCTATAAATCGCCGGGAGGCCCCCGTTCCCTTCCCCGTTCCCTTCCCCCTCCTCACACTCACCAGCCTTGATCATCTTCTTCAACCCAAACAAATGCCGATCAACACCTTGCCCGTCCGCGGCCCACGCGGCGTATTGCAAGTGTCGAGCGACGGCGGAGCGGAAGAGCGTCGCGCGGTGGGTGTCCTGTGTACGTGTGTGTGTGGTTAGTCTCATTAGTCTCATAAACAATCAAAACGGCGGGAAGGGGGGTGAAGGGAAGAGAGGACGGGGAAGAGAGGACGGGGAAGAAAGGGCGGGGAAGAGAGGGAGGGAAGGAAGGGACATACACTCTCATACGGATCAACCATCGCCTCGACCCACCTCCGACTCTCGACACTCGCACTCCTAATCACCTCCGTCCTCCCCAACTGATACTTCCTCGTCTGCGCACTCTCATACGTCACCGCGGGCCTCCCAAACATCTTGTGAAACGCCAATTGCTTCACGAGCTGCGCCCACGCGTCAGGAGAGGCTTTGAATTTCTTGATGTGGTTTTTGCCGTAGCCTTCGTAGTGCAGGACCTAGGGGAAATCGGAATGTAAATTAAATGTAAATGTAAATGTAGATAAGAATATAAATATAGGAGGAGAGGTGGAAGTGTAAACCTCGCTTCCCATACCCATACCCACAGGGGCAGAGCGGGAGAAGAAAAAAGTAAAACCACACATACAAACAAATCATGCTCCCCAACAAGCCTATCAAACCTCCCCTCCGCATCCCTAACCAACTTTTCAACCTCCCCATTAACCACAAACTCCAACCTCTCAGGCCCAGGCAGCTTCGCACCCGTATCCCCCGTCCGCGGGGGTCCCAAATCGATCTTGTTCTGCGCAACAGCGCCCAAGACGAACTCGTTCATACGAAGCGTAGGAGTCCCGTCCATGCAGGAATGTTCACCGAGGAATCCCGAGCGGCCGTTATCGAAGATGATGACTATTTGTTAAGTTCAAAAACTCATGAGCAAAACGAAATCCATGCATTAAAGGGAGGAGAACCCCCCCCCCGAAAACTCACGTTGATGTTTATCGTAAAACCGATTCCTCCCATTCCCGACCCAACAAGCCCAGGAGATCTCTTCTCGTGTTACCGGTTTGGTATCATCGAGACAAACGATGATCATGGCGCTCTCGATGGTTTCCAAAGTCTTTTGGTTCGCCGAG
Organism: Collybiopsis luxurians FD-317 M1; assembly: GCA_000827265.1. Taxonomy (NCBI): domain Eukaryota; kingdom Fungi; phylum Basidiomycota; class Agaricomycetes; order Agaricales; family Omphalotaceae; genus Collybiopsis; species Collybiopsis luxurians. The sequence goes on along the minus strand of KN834792.1, from coordinate 15,039 downwards.
GACGCTGAGAGGAGGGTTGCTCGGGCATCGGTCCAGAGGTCACGGTTGTCTGAAGTGAGAGCGCCGATGGGGAGAGAGGGGTCGGAGCCGGCGTCTTGGATGATTCGTTCGACTTGACTGCATGCATGCATGTGAGGGTAAGTATGATTATACATATAGGTATCCCCACGCGTTGGACTTACACTTCGAGTTCAGCGGCAGATAATTCTTTTCCTGATGCGTCCACGAGCGGGACGGAGTAGAATTTGTTTTTGCGGATGAAGACGACGTGGTTGTGGGTTGAAGGATCGAACTTGCGGGCAATGTCGGAGGGTTTTACGGGGTAGCGAGAGGAGTGGAATCTGGATAACGTTGAGTGAATTAGGGGTGATGAAAAGAAGAATTGTTACTTGCAGCCATTTGTATGAATCCATACATAGAGGTGCGCCGCGGACCTTTTCGGGTTCGAGGAGCTGTCTGTGATGGGTGGGTGATTAGATGAATGTGGAAACGGATAGCAACACCGTACCTCTCTGTCATCTCTCGAAAAGAAAGCATAGCTTTCAACAAACTAGCTGCGCGAGCAGCAGGGGTAGATCTGAATTTATCATCGAGATGGACATAAAAGTAGCTGACGAAAACCACGACTGGATCACGATAGCCCATATAAGCGACATCATTCCACCAATCACTGAGCCAGTTCTTGACAGAGGGATCAGCGGCTCTTGCTTCTAGTCTGTTTTGCAGTTCGGCTGCGTAGGGGGAGGAGATGAATTCTTTGACGGCGGCTTCGGTGTTTGCGTAGGCGACGTCGTCTACGTGGGGTCTGACGGATTCGAGGTATTTGGTTGCGGTGGAAGAGAGGGAGGGAACGGGGAGGTGAGGGATGGATTCTTGGAAGCGGAGCATTGGGGGGGCATTTGGATCTATGGCGTAGCCTGGAGGGACGGATTCGGAAGAGCGAGGGGCAGAAGATTTGAGTGAGCGTGAAGGTTTAGACATGAGATGGAGCTGGAAGAAAAAAAATGAATTGAAAAGAAGCACTGATTCATGGGAAATAGACGTACTAATGGAGGGCGACACCGTGAAAGGTTGAAACTCGACCTCAACATCAAAGACATAATGAGATGAAAGAGCTGTAAAGAGACAGCGCAGGATGATACACACAGAATAAAGTCTATATATCAAACGGAGAAAAAGGTCTAAGTCCACTAGCTCAGACGGCGATAGTAGTTTTAAAGCTCGGATGTCGGATGTCGGCTTCCGCGAATCCGCTTTAATTTCACATGAAGTTGTATATCACGTGATCAAAGACGCGTCATTTTACCCGAGTTCACCTTCTTATCCTCGTACCTACTAGAATGTCTCAACCTGTAAAACTATACGTCTACGATCTCAGCAATGGAATGGCCAGTCAAATGTCTCTTCAGCTAACAGGGAGACAAATCGATGGCATTTGGTGAATACATATCTATCAGCTCCCAATTCATCTCATCGTTTCCTGTGTAGGCACACTTCCATCGTGGTCTTTGGAAAAGAAGTATTTTACGGCCAGGGTATCAACATTACCGCTCCAGGTCGTTCTCATGTACGCCAAATTCTCCAAATCTCATCCAGATCTAACCTGCCCTTTAGCACGGAACTCCCCTTAGAATCGTCGATATCGGTACAACTGACATAGATGAAGAAACGTTTAACGAGTATCTAGCCGAAATGAGAGAACATTATACAGCTGATAAAGTAAGTAGCATCTTGCCCAAAAAAAGACTTGTCTCACTAGTTCCCAGTATCACCTACTAGGTTCGTTCTATAAACAACTCCCTCTTCCCATCCCCTTACCGATCCTTTCTCCCAGATTTCAACTGCAATTCCTTCACCAACGATTGCGCAGGCTTCCTCACTGGTGGATCTATCCCAGATTACATCAAAGGTTAGTCCTTTCTCCCAAGGAACCATCGCCCAAACTAACCCAAAAATTCCAGATCTCCCTTCGGATTTCCTCTCCACTCCCTTTGGCGCCGCTCTTCGTCCTACAATAGATTCCATGTATAGACGTCCCGGGACCACTCCCCCTCAGCTTCCCACTCCTGCCGCTACCCCTAATCCCGAACTGGCAGGCTCTATCCTCCAATCCGTCGCCTCCCAAGCCCAACAAGGAATGCACCCTCCCACTCCCCTCCAGGCCACAGAATCCCTCGTAGCGCCTTTCCACCCCATCACCAATTCCGCCTCATTCCAAAGTCTCCTCCGGACCCACAAAGCCGTCGTCATCAACTTTTCCGATCTCGTAACATGCCCTCCCTGTCGAGTCATCGCTCCCGTGTACGAAGACCTCGCGCGCGCAAAGGGCGTGAAAACCAGCGGCGGCGCGGGGGCTGCGTTTGCAAAGATCGATTTGAACACTCCGTCTGGGAAGACGCTAGGTGCAGAATGGAATGTCCGAGTGATGCCTACGTTTATGTTTTTCTTGGACGGGAAAAAGGTCAGTCAGTCCCTTCTTCAAGTTTAACTTTTGACTGATCAATCCACAGATATCTGAAATGAAAGGTGCAGATGCCAACGAACTCCGCTCCCAAATAGATTTACTCTTATTCCAAGCCTACCCTCGTACGTCACCCCCATCTCCCTAATCCACTAGATATAAACCTAACCACGCCTTCCCCTCCTCTACAGCCCACCCACACACCTCTCTATCCCTCCCATCCATCCAATCCCTCTCCCTCAACCCAATCCTCTTCACCCAAGTCCCCGCACTCGACACCGTCGCTAACAAACTCGTCTCCTTCATCGATTCGGCCCCATGGCCCTCAACTTGCACGCAGTCCAAATCCGATATCAAACATGTCTTGTCGACGGCCGTCTTGCCGTACCTCAAATCCCGGTCAAAAACCCCTTCCCCGCCTCCTTCATCCGGGACCGCGACCCCAGCGATGCTGGTATCCTGGTCCAAAGCGACACAAACCCTCGCTCAGGTTCTTCCGATGGAACAGTTGTTTCCGTTGGTGGATATGTGGCGGTTGGCGTTGTTGGATGGGGCGGTTGGGACGTGGTGTGCGGCCAAGCTTCAGCTTCAATCGGCTTCCAGTAATGTGGACGCGGATAGGACGCCTATTGATGTGTTTTTGGGTAAAGCGAAAGTGAAAGGGGCGGACAGCATACCCCGCGCGTATCATCTTACTTTACTCCGTCTCCTTTCCAATGCCTATGCGAGTCCTGTTTTGGCGCCGTACCTTCTTCTTCCTGAAAGGAAAGGAGGAGGAGGAGGAGGAGGAGGGGGCATCCGGGACAAGATGACGGAGGTGATGGTGAGGAGTTTGTTGAATGAGGATGCGGGGGTACGGATGGCTGCTGCGAGTTTGGTGTTTAATGGGGCTGCGTGGGTGCAGAAGGGGAGGGTAGAGGCTGTTAGGAGTGGGGGTGGGGTGGAGGGGAAGAGGGATGTCGAGGATGAGGATTGGGAGGTGGAGATGGTGAGTGCGGTTGTTGAAGCGGTGGATAGGGAGAAGGGGAGTGAGGATGTTGGTGAGTTTTGGATCCCTCTGCTTTTGTTGTTGTTCCTCGATTACTAATCTCTTTTCGTTCATCCCATCTCACAATCTCTCTCGACAGTCCACCGTCTAACAGCCTCCCTCGGGTGTCTCCTCCGGCTCTCGCCGTTTTATGAATCGCAGATCAAGTCGTTGTTGGAGGTGTTGCAGGCGAAGAGGGTTTTGAGGAGTAAGTTGGGGAAGGGTGGGTGTGGGGAGGAGGGGGTGCGGAAGGGGGAGGTGAGGAGGTTGGTTGAGGAGGTTGCGGATCGGTTGTGTTAGGATGGGGGATGGGATGAGATGAGGATGGGGTTTGGTTAAGATGGGGTTGGGTGGGTGTTGGGAAGTACTCTATATCATTGTATTGTGCTCTGGCAGTAACTCTAGGTAGAGGAGGGTGTACGGGTTATCTAGTATAGCATCGTTTGTTAGATTGGGTATCTTTCGGGGGCATGTACAGTTACGTCGTTTAATGGTAATTATCGTAAATGTTCAGTGTGATAACGGAAACTTTCGACGGTACAGGAGAAAGAGAAGGAGAATCGAATGAGTACTGATGGGTACCCAAGTCATATGGACGTACATGATGGCTGAATGCTTGTCGCAGCCATAGTACATGTCCTCTCAGAACTCAGCTACATAGTTGATTTACTCAGGTTCAAACCGTCCGGGGAGGGCGAAGCGAACCCCTCGCTCTCTTTCCCGCGCTTGCCCTACTCGAGGGCTGTCGACGTCCTGGCGCATTCACTTGTCCTAGTTGGATCACGGTGGTTCCGCTCCCGAGCTTGCTCTGGGGAGTGGAACGAGTCGGAGTATGGGTACTGAAGTGATATGGACATACAAACATAATGGTTGAAGGTTGAACGTTGGACTCGAGCGCTTACCCTACTCGAGGGCCGTCGACGTCCCGGCACATTCACTTGTCCTAGTTGGATCACGGTGGTTCTGCTCCCGAGCTTGCTCTGGGCAGCGGAAGCAATAGCAAACCCAGACTCCATACGGCGGACCCAAGGACTTGGCATATACGCATGCGGATAACCGCGGATAGTCCGGCAAGGGACGAGCGGGTGCTGTGATGAGAAAGGGTTTAGCTTGAGATGGGGAGAGCGGGGTTGAGGGCAAGGGTGTCCATACGGCGACTCAAGATACGAGGGACGAGCGGATCCTGTTGATTCGGGGAGAGTGGGGTTGCGGGGAAGGATGTACGAGTAAAGCAGATGATCGTGCTAGTAGATGGTAACATATACTCGGTAGGTAGTACCACCATCGGGATCGTTTCATTTGTTCCGTTCCACGGTTGCCTGTGACGGTATCTCAACGAAAATACGCCACATCGAATGATAATAATGGGTAAAGCAGTAATTCTATATCTAAAGGATATACGATAAGCAAAACAAATAGATCTCAAGAGTATGTACCTCTAACACAAGAGCCTTATACCCAACGTGAACGCATCCTACCTAGTTCCGCCATTCCGGGTCATAACCGTGCTCGAATCTTCTTCACCAGTAATACAGCATCTTCGTCCTCCAACTCTGTCCTCCCTGCGAATTCCATCTGGTGCATTTGCCGTATAGACATTGGCGCAGCCTGTGGTTTCGGTCTTTTGGATAACTCGACGGTAACGTCTTGAGTGGGTGGCGGAGGTGGGGGTGAGGATAAAGAAGAAGAGTCAAATGAGGGTGCTGGGATGATATGATAATGCACCTGGACGCAAGTGATCAAGCATGAGTGTAGATAGCAGAGAGAAGGCATGTGTGGTACACACATGGGGAACGGCCTGTGCGTATTCTTGATTGCACACTACATTCAGTGCGGTATTTCCAAGTGCTAGTCGATGTTGAAGATTCGCAATTCGAATAGAGTCAAATCAGATTAGAGCGCGCACGTACCTTCTGTTAACGCATGCGCAACTTTTGAAATTGCTTCCCCTACGGCAGCAGCATATTCAGGTGGTAATTCTGATAATCTAGAATAATGTGCTTTGGGAACGACGAGCGTGTGGCCTTTCCTCAGCGGCATGATGTCTTTCGGTATACAACGAGGACATTAGAGGTAGCGGAAACGGAAATGGAGGGAAGGGAAAGGAAGGATCACATTAGCTCTGCTTGACAATCCAAACCGGAAAACACGAAGAGAAATAACCTAGAAACGCGACGACTTTATCGTTCTCGTATACACGATTCGATGGAGCTTCATTGGCAATTATGCGACAGAAAGCGCAGTATGAGTCTTGGTTCCATGAATGGGGAGGTCGTTCTACGTGGTCTTTGATGATGAAGGAGGTCATTTGGATAGGAAGGGGGACGAGCGGAAGCAAGGTAAGTACTACTAATGGTATTTAGTGCGGAGTTTTGCGGATACCGGAGGTATGGAAATCACGTGTAGTTAGATCTCTGTAAGCTTGTTCTACTCGAATTTTTTGTAATGTCCTTCTTGAGCATGCCTTATATATAATCTTACTTTCTCATTTCTACGGATTACAGCGATTTCGGAAAGCTTTGGCTGAGTTGGACTTTCGGTGATTTGATTTTGGATTCTGGAAGTGGAAACAATATTATAATCTGTGCGCAAGCAAGCTTTTTCACACTTTCATGGATCCCTACAAGTATACATAAGTCGGTACATTGTCAGAATAAATAAGGTAAGACTTCCTTTCCGTCGTTCACGAGACCCCATTTTTTAATGGAGCATAAAAAGCAAGCGCGTTTCCTGCATACATATATATAGAGAGTGTATAAGTGAAAAAAAAGGAATTGGTTCTTCTTCCTTCTGCGAACTTTTGCCGGCAGGACAGGACAGGATCTACAGTTCAGGCTCTGTTGCAAATCGTGATGCGTCTTTCACCCAAAGTCTATACGTGGCTATGTGGGCTGTTTGCTAGTGAGTGAGAATCTTTTGTTCTGGTGTAGTCCGGGTATTCGTCGTTTGTTTGGAGTGTTGATGATATGGCATGGACTGCGTGCAGGTCTTGGGTACGTTTTCTTCGATGATGCAAGTCCCCTCTCTCTTTGATTGATTGGACGCAACACACATAGGTCTATTATCTTTGGGTACGATCTTGGTGTTATAGCGGGGGTCCTCTCCGCGACCGACTTTATCGTAAGCGCATCACTTTGACCTGTGCGCAAGGAAATTTGGCACTTACAGTACTTGGGGGTGGTAACGTCTCTTCTTTCAGGACACCATGGGTTCCCGCTTCAGCGATCCGAATTTAGAAGGATTGATTACTAGCATTTTCCGTACGTCTTTCTCGGTTCGATTGTCCGCATATACTCAAGTAAAAATTTGAATTTTAATATTTGTTTTATTCGCGTACTTAGTGCTTGGATGGTGAGTATACTGCATACACTAGTCTAAAGAAAGAAGACTTCGAGGTTGCTGATCAAATTGTGCATTATCCCGGAAAGTTTCGCTGGTATGTTTCCCGTCGCGTATTTCGCAGACTTTTTGGGGCGGAGGAAGACGATTCAAGTGGGAGCTTTGGTTTGCATGTGAGTTTTCTCTCCCTCGCTTCTCCCCTCTCCGGGATTTTCTACCAATCTGCGAAACATCGTATTCACGAAACCAATTTCCCCCCTTCCCACACTCACACAATGTTTCATAGGCTCGGAGGCGCTCTTCAGACTGGCGCGAGGAGTATTGACATGATGTGGGCCGGACGGTTCTTTGCGGGGTTCGGAGTGGGAATCAAGGCGGATCTGGCGCCTTTGTATCAGGTGTGTTGCCGATTATCTGACTGCGTGGGGTTCGGGATGCTCAGCTTGACCCTGTAGGCGGAGATCGCACATCCAAGTATTCGTGGCCGTCTTACTACTCTGCAACAGGTATGGGGTGATTTAAAGCGTTCATTGCCACTCCAGTGTTTGACAGTGCTTTTTTTAAAATCAAATTTATGCTTGGAATTGGCGGTACGGTCCTCTGTTTTTATGCCACTTCTACTCCTAATGCTTCTATTCACAGCATTTGCTGCTTCTTGGATAGTAAGCCCTGATGTCAAAGCCCTGGAGCAGAGTTAACCGTCTCTTCAGACGTATGGGACATCGGCTGGTTTGAAACACACGCAGGCAGAATGGAGGATACCTTTGGGTGTTCAGGTATGTTTGGGCGATTGCTTCACGTCCATACTGCAATCTGAAATTCCACCCCCTTCGAAGATCATCCCGGCTATTCCTTTGATTGCTTTTATATTGCTTCTTCCTGAACCGTACACAGCTGTTCTACATTCTCTGTACCCCGAGCTAATTGAACGTGAATCGTCGTATACATAGACCCCGATGGCTCGCAGAAAAAGGCCGTCTTGACGAAGGTAACCATCCTTCCAGATTTAGGTGACTGGCCGTGCTTTGTACTGATGGTGTATGTGAAGCCACTCGAACACTGGCGAGGCTTCACGCCAATGGGAACGTCGATGATCCCTTTGTCGTCTCGCAGATCGAAGATATTAAGGCTGAGATTCGAAGATCGAAAGAGATTGGGTCTGCAAGGTGAATATATGCTCCAGTGGATAACCTTTCTTGTCTGTTTGACGGCCCGATAATGTAGCTGGGGCGAGCTTTTCACTATACCTAGCAACTTTCGTCGTGTATCCCTCGGGTAGGTATGGCCCTGCTTCATGACTCAACCGCATTTATCTTGGAGATGATCAGATTCATATTGCAATTCTCGGTGCAAATGGCAGGTAAATTACCGTGTTCAGATGTCCCTTTTTCTTCGATCTGAATGGGAGTTTGTAGGTGTTAGTGCGATTCAGTATTACTCGACTACAGTATGTTTGGACTTTTTTGCTCAGCTGCTTAAATGCGTTGACCCGTCATATGTAGATATTCACTACGATGGGCTTCTCCGCCACCCGGGTACTCTTATTCCAATCCATCAACAGCATCATCGCCCTCATTGGTGAGGCATGCTGTGTGCTGTGGGTTGATAATACTGAACGGAGACTACCTTTGATTGTTGGGAATGTTGTTTCTGGGCTGTCCTTCGTTGTTGGTTCAATTCTCATGGCACGATGGCCGGGAACGGTGGATAAGTGAGTGTTGTTCCTCACTGGAATGAGAAGCTTCCTCATTTGTATTTTTGTAGTAATGCTGTAAGTTTTTGATATTTTGGGCTGTTTTTGCGGTCTGACTGTGGGGCGCATGCGTTGCTGTAGGCTCATTACGTGAGTTTCTTTTCGCTACTGTCCTACTCTGAGGCTTGTACTGAACGTTCACATTTAGATCTTCATCAGTACGTTCCAACTTGATTGCTCGCAGAGACTGACTCGAGAGTTGATTTACTTGCAGTAACGTGAGTTGAGTCCTAAATCCTAATTAGTTTTTGTAGGCTGAGATTCAAATCCGGATGGGACGTGGATCTTCAACTTCTTCTTCAGCAGCTGTATAGGACCTCTGAGTTAGGCATACCCAGCCGAAATTTAGTACGCAAGCATCAATAACTGTTGTTTTCTATTACTGACTCTTGCACCAGTTCCACGAGAACCAGAGCTAAAGCTACTGCACTGACAAGTTCTGCTTCGTGGCTTTCCAACTTGTAAGTTCCAAATTGATCCGGCGGAATAAGCTAAATCCGTCTTCCAGTTTTATTGCCCAGGTCACTCCGGTTGCATTTACCCATATAGGATGGAAGTAAGTCGATTATTCCATTCTCCTGTTTCAAGAGTGTATGCTGAGTTTCACTTTTAGATACTGTGCGTGCAACTATTTACCTATCGAGCTATAGCTTACAATTGAATAGATCTTGTCTTCGCCATTTGCGGCCACACCAAGTAAGTTTGCTTCATTCAAAGAGCAGGTGGTCGCTGATCTTCCCTACCAGTGCTCTCTTCGTGTGGGCATTCTTCCCGGTCATGAATTAAATTGATCTGATAGTCAACTGCTCACCCATGACTGAACTTAATAGGAAGCCACTGGTCGTAGACTTGAAGGTCAATGTCGATAGCTCTGGTCTAACCTCCATTATCCTGACTACTTATGCTCAAAAATGGACGCACTCTTTACCGACGCTCCTCTATTCATCGCTCGCACTTCGTACGCCAAAAGGCAGGATCGGTACGCTGTCCTTTTGGTTATCTTCTTGCTGTTGAATCTGAATACCTGCTCCAGCCACCTTGCCGAGGAGGAGCTCCGAGAAGGTATGTTTATTTGTTCCTCATGCTCAGAGTCTCTCATTTTACATCTCATCTATAGGAACCTTTGTCCCTGGGGATCTTTCTGAAAGAGTCGCTTATACAGAGGAGGAGAAGGGGTCTCATGAACATATCCAATGACTTCACTTACACCCTGATTATTCTACTATATGTCCTCAATGAACGTCAGTATTCACGAATATTTACCTCGGTCAATAGTAAGTTTCTTTGAAGCGATTGTGACGCGTCGATACGCGTCTGACAATGAAATAAACGCGTCGTGGAGTGGACGTGTCTTGGCGCTTAAATGCCCAGCATTCTCGGGCCGCGCTCCGAGAAGGACCGCTGTGTGGCGGCGTCAGTATATTATAGATGTCAAATGGTCATTACCGGCGTTAGCTCTCTTCCTCACCGTCGAAGGGTACCTTCATGATGTAGAGAAGACTTTTGTCAGCCCGAACGCAGAGTATCTCTTTAATCTCCCGAAATTGGCATTGTCCAAGGACACAAGGACGGCTGCGTTTTGCCAGTACTTCTCCAACCTCTGCTTCAAATGCTTCACCTCTCTCTGGACGAACCATCTTATTACTGGCAGGTTCTTCCTTGATAAGTGGAGCTTTAGGGTTCGCTTGGGCAAAACGTTCACAGCCCGTCGTTTCTTCTTCTAAACCACAATACGGATCAGCCAAAGACTTTGAGAAAGCAATTTCAGAGCTAAAAATTGCGTTTCCTGACGAGGATGCGGTATCAACAGATCCTGACGATGTTTATGCTCATGGATACTCAGTGAATGACTATCACCGCGGTACGTCTTCTCGTAAAGTCTGTTCGTTATTTTACTTCATTCGTTTCATTTAGGAACTGCACATAGCGTGGTGGTTTATCCCAAGTCGACTGAAGACGTCGTTAAGATTGTGAGGATTGCCAACAAGTATCGTATGCCCATAGTTGCTTATGCTGGAGCAACTAGCTTGGAAGGACAATTTCGTGGAGTGAGAGTTTTATCTCATCCGAGTGCTGAGCGGCTAGTGGAGGAGAACTAACTACGTTGAAAAGCATTCTGCGGGCGGTATCTGTGTTGACATGGCACAAATGAACCAAATTCTACAGATAAACGGTTTGTGGATTCTTGATTCCTTGCCTGACCGTGCATTGAGTGCTGTCAGTACATAGAGGGAGACTCGGATATGGTGTGCCAACCCGGGGTAGGGTGGGTTGAAATCAATGAGACCCTGCACGAGAAAGGCGAGCATCGTTCAGTTCTTCCAAGAAAACCTAATCTTTACACGTCCTCTTTCATGAAGGCATTCCGCTGTTTTTCCCAGTGTGTTTCATACCATTTCGATTCAGAGACAAACAATTTACCGAGCGTATAGATTGATCCTGCTCTATCAGCCACTCTTAGTGGAATGATCAGCAATGGCTGTTCTGGAAGTTAGCTCAGTATTATCTCACGCACGAATGCCGTACTCATTTTAAGGAAACTAATGCGGTCCGATATGGAACGGCCAAAGGTTCTTGAATGTCGTGAGTAACTTGAAGAGCTCGGATACGATCAGAATGCAGATAAAGTTGCGTTTTAGACAGTTGTATTACCCTCTGGTGAGGTGATAAAGACTCGGCGAAGATCGAGAAAATCTGCCGCCGATTTCGACACCACCAAGTTATTCGTTGGGGCCGGGGATACGCTTGGTATTATCACAGAAGGTAAAGTCACTTATTTTACCTTGGCTGATATTCTAAACGTTCAGCAGTGACAATTCGCTTGGCTCCAGTACTTCCTTCCACGGTCGCTGTCGTGCACTTCCCCGATGTTCGAAGGGCTTGTGAAGCAGTCAAAGATGTAATGAATAAGGGAGTAGGCATTCGTAAGTACTTATCTAGTGACCTTGAGCAAATGGCCCTGACAGTTCGTAGAATCTGTCGAAATACTTGACGACTTATTCATGACCGCTATAAACAATTTCGGACAATCAGGGCGCGTTTGGCCTACCAAGGATACCCTTTTCTTCAAATTGCAAGGGCACAGTGCCGCATCCCTAAAGGAATCTGCAAAAGTCGTCAGAGAAGTTGCGGAGAAGCATGGAGGATTCGGTTTTCAATTGGCGAAAAACGACGAGGAAGCAGAGAATATCTGGACTGACAGAAAGAATGCTCATTACGCGGGGCTTGCGCTAGTTCCTGAATGCCGGCCTCTTGCTACAGATGTCTGGTAGGTGGTAGCCAACTCTTGTTCTAGGATGACTGAGAGACTTTTCCCAGTGTTTCCGTGTCACGTCTCCCAGATCTGATACACGAAACACAGAAAGACCTCAAAAACTCTGGAATCATGGCACCAATCGTAGGGCATGTCGGAGATGGCAACTTTCACGCTCAGATCCTGTTTACCATTGATGCAGAGTATCAAATTGCAAAAGAAGTGAGTACCCGACTGGTCCATCGGGCTATCGCGATGGATGGGACTTGTACGGTAATAAGAGCATCAAATCTTTTCTTCTAGAATCAGTTCTAACTTCTTCCTTCCACTACAGGGCGAGCATGGTGTAGGGCTTGGTAAAAGGCAATATCTGGTCGAAGAATTGGGAGCGGGAACAGTGGGACTAATGAAGACAGTGAAGAACGCACTAGATCCACTTGGGCTATTCAATCCCGGAAAGGCATGTTATTCCCTAGAGTTCGCTTTGATCGAACTCTTATATCTTCCAAGCTATATCCAGATGACGATACCAATTCCAAGTGATCACCACCAGACGGTGATACTCAGTTACATGGTCTTATGTACTCCCCCTAAATGTTGTATGTTTGAGAAATCTAAGTGTAGTTGTCGAAGCCTGAGCTGATAGAGTGCTCTGAGTTAAGGAGACATTTACTCATGCATGGAGTCACCATTTCCCAATATGCCGCTCCTCGATTTCCTTAAACGTCGATCATGTGGCTTCACTATAATTAAAATCGTTTTGCGATCGAAAAAGGATTCCTTTTACGGCCGTGAAAGGAATTGAATGACTGACGAAATCTAAATTAAATTACAAAGGAAATTCTAATCCTTTTATGCCCGAAATCAATGCCTTTTATCAATCGAAATTAGAAAGAAATATTTAATATTTTTTCGAGCGAAATGCAGGTTTAATTGTCTTCTTTTTTTCGATTCCAATATCGGGCGAGAAAAGCTCCAAATTTCAAGTATTTTTTTCAGTCGAAATCAAAAATTCATTCCAAATCTATTTACGGTAATAATCACGGCCGAGAAAAATCAGAACCGCCGTAGTGATTTGTAGACTCGACTCGGGTATAAATCTAGCGTTTCTTTTTCTTTGTATCCGTATATACCATGAAGTCTATATCTATTCGAGCCCTTACTCTTTCTCTTGTCTTTATCTGCAGAACGTGTGCCCAAGTAGTTTCACCAAGCACCAATGTCACAAATGTTGCTATTGATTTGCTCGATGCCTCTCGTAGGTTCCTTTTTCTTCACTCTCGGTTCGAAACAATCCTGATTTCAGAAAGATATCCTCCATTTCCTGGACATCTTAGATGCATTCGGCCATGTATCCTCCCGCAATCCGGACAATTCTAGTCAGTTCATCATGTACGCGCAGTAGCCCCTCGAGGTTGAGATTTGTTCAACGCGTGTTGTTTTCTTTACAGGACCTTCGCAATCGCGCCTGCATTAGCGACGTCTCAAAGTCTTGTCACGTAGGTTATCTATTAGTGATCAGTCTTCATTTGACACTCACCTCTGCAGATACGAAATCGATAATGCAACGGCCATTCAACTAACTTTCAACACTTCTGTGACGGGAGCGGCGGTGCCCTCTGGATTTTCGGAACGATACATCCACTCTCAGGTGCGGATCCTGGCTTTTGAGAGCATCCGTCGGTCTCTCAAGGAAAGAATCAGATATACAAGGCTTTCCCTGATGTCACAAGCGTCGTCCATGCTCATACAACAAGCGTGATACCATTTGCTGCAGCAGGGATCGGGCTTAAAGCCCAGATGGGTGTCGTGAGTACCCATAAGTAGCAGGTTGCTCGTCGCTGATTTTGTACTCTTAGGCCGGCTCATTAGGGACATTGACCCACGGGACTCCGATATTTGATTTTGCTAGTCTCCCCACGAGTGTGCTTCCTGAAGACGCGCCCCACAACCTTCTCGTCGTAAATGAAGTTCTGGGTGATGCTCTCGCAGGAACATTTTCTAATGACAGCGCGGTAGTCTTGATGACGGGTGAGAGCTGCCTTCCTTCAAAGATAGCCGAGGGCTCATAGCATGATTGCTTTCCAGGTCACGGTATGGCTGTCCGAGGCACGTCTGTTCGCAACGTTGTATTTCGGTCATATTACACTATGGAGAATGCAAATGTCCAATCAACAACAACTTTCTTAGGAGCGTTAGCGATGGGAGGCAAGTCTCCCACCGGATTGTCTCCGCGCGTCGCAATGGATGCTACTACAACCAACGAGGGTGACTCGACGTATGTTTTTCGTTTTCGTTAGCCGTTTAACTATTGATTCGATTCCTCGAATATACAGCCTTGGTCGTGCTTGGGCTCTCTGGACTGCTCAAGTAGACACAAACTCGTTGTACGTTAATGATCTCAGACCCTGATATGCCCGTCTGTAAAATATACTTTCGTCGTTGCCGTTATTGCCATCGAAAACGGTCCAGTTCTCTGTAAGCTGATGACCAGGATTTGGTAAAACATAGGGCCCCACCTCTGTAATGTCCTGGATGGAAATGTCAGTGATCTAGAATGCAGTTTCCCGACAAACATAGCTCCCAGGGAAAAGGTGCCTGCGATTGGAAACAAACACGGCTAATACCTTATGGAATGCATCCTGGGGCCGAGTTCGTAGCTTGAACACCTCGAAAATGGCTTGAGCTATGGAAGGTCAATGTTTAGCTACAAATTTCCACAGAGCTTTGACAGTGACATGTCATTCAGATGTCCAGGTGGCCCAATTGGCTATGTTTCGCTGGCATTTTTCTTTGTGAGATGACCAGTCTTTCTTTTGGCAGTCTTGGCAGGAAACCATGTAAGATCTTTGAAAAGACCAAGGGAAATCACGGTACGTACCACTATCAAATACCCCACGAAAGCCACGGTGTCTCGCCTCTGGCTTCGATAGCCAGGGCTCTCTTTAAATGACATCCATACGGCCTTGGGTACCCTGTCCATTTATAAAGAGACATTGAGTAACTCCTGTAATCGGGGTTCTTTTTAAATACTGTAAACCTATAGGAGAGCATACTAAAGCTGGGTACCCTGTCCATTTATAAAGAGACAGTCAGCTTCAGTAATCGGGGCTCTTTTTAAATACTGTATATACAGCTATTCTTCATCGACGCCTGTTCTTTTAATAGACCCTTGGTTGTATTCCCCGTCTATTTAAAATCGGGAG